>CM023358.1:34621999-34797010 GCA_013282895.1 Eriosoma lanigerum
ATTTAATATTTAAATATTTTATTATAATAATATAATTGAAAAATGAAATAAATATATTAACTATGTAAAAAACAAAAATAAATGAAATATCAATATTATTGTATGATTATATTTTAATTCATTATATTCTCGCACGATTACAAAACAATACGAACGATACGTTAAATCTTGATGTAATGTAACCGATTCAACAGCCATAACTGTTTCTTACCAAAAACTATATACTAACCTATGTGTACCCTAATATGATATGACAATGACTGAGAGCAGATTTTGAAATCCTGTTAAATCCCATTCCATCATAATCATATATACAACACCCACTAAGAAAGCGAATTCACAATTCAGTGTTTAGCACGTAGCGTTTATGCAAAAATAATCTAACGTTTTCCAATTCCAATCTAAACAGGACAAATCAAATTCAGAGTTACATGTTACCATTTTTTACAATACTTTTATTGATGCCCCTGACAAATCGTTAAAACGATCGTTGTCCTTAAAAGTTGAATTATATTAGATTTTGAATTTATAGCCAGCGTTTTACAATCAATTTGTATTTTTAACATTTTTTTTTATATGTTATTCATCGTTTCTGATTGCTTAAAAGCAAGACGCTAAATATTTAAGTGTAATTCTGCCTCGAATCCCTTAATTTCTATCATCACATCTAACTTATTGATTAAATATATTAAGTTCAAATGTCGGTGAATACAATTTTATGTACAGTCGCGTATTTACGGGAGTGATCTATATTTATTGTGTAATAAATTTTTTAAATTATTTTAATTCTCAGAAATGTAACTTTATTTTGTTATTAATATGTAATTGTGTATAATATATTGTTTTAAAATATTTCAATGTTTCATATACTTAGACTTTAAATTTGATTTTGAATCTTTAAAAAAAAATTTAAATATAAAAAATATTGTAATACGGCTAACTGTTATGTATTTGTTACTACAAAATTATGGATTTCTATAGACATTTTCACTTTAAAACGTAAAAATCTTCTTAGATGGAGTTGATTTTTCGAAATATTTGTTGTTATTCATTTTAATTATTAGATGGACAAACTTGTAATCCATTTTAAGACCAACAAACTTAAATATCCTTATATTGCACAATATAAATTTATATACACAATATGTTTACATACACAAAATACACGTGTTTTGAATACCTATATATGCGACGTGGATGATTGTGATTTTGTAAACTATGATTTTTTAGTTACAAATCGATGATCAGGAAATAAATCTTGATAAGTTTTTTTTTTTTTGCCAATAGAGATGCTGAAAAATTATTGAGTTTGGATAGACAAAATATTATCTTGCCTCTAGAGAAAATTCCACTCGCCATGATATTGATTAGTTATAATGTGTTATATAATATATACAGATTTATCCATTTAACGTTGAACACTCGTTTTCTCGTCTTAACTTATTTTCATGCAGATGAGTAAATGGTTAGGAATATAAACTGTATAAAATAATGTACCTAGCACGAACATTTTGTTAATTGTAAATAGCATATTATTACTATTAAACATATAATCGTTCACCCACCCAAAATAAATTTTTAAAACATTTAAAAAAAATTAAAATATGTTAATATTTCAGCCTAAGACCAAACCCATTTTAGGGTTGGCCGTGCACATCAAGCCGGGGCCCCCCCCCCACCCGCAAATGTAACAGAACCACCGAGACACGTGTATTTCGAGTATGTAAACATATACGAATAATTAATTGTTGTAAAACTACTTGTTATTCAGTTTACCAAAGCAAATTGTGTATTTTATTTATTTGCGTACATAAATGTATGTTATTCAATATAAACTTGATCAAATAACGAAATTACTTGTTTATGTCGATAAACTAGCAAACTACATCTAGTACAATATATCTGTGAATTATTTTTTTTAAATAAAAATCTGTATTATTTCATTACATACCTATGTAGACAAAATAATAGAAATAATTAAGTTTTGTATCACTTCTCTGAAAAATTTTCCTACAAAGAACGTTGTGCCTAGTTGGTATTATTTATTTAGCAGAGGTTTTGAATTAATTTCCTGCTGTTTTCTTAAGTTGTACAGGACACTGTCCTTAAAATAAAGAATATCGTTTAAAAATTGTGTCGGGGAAATTAGATGAAATTGATTTTCGTAAATTTAAAATTATTGCAGCAAAATAAGTTGTCGGTATCAAATATTTCTTTGCTACTTAAAAATGTATTTTATTTACGTGGTTAAACTTAATGATCAGTTCGGGTTGTTTAACTTTTAAATATATTTATTTACAATTGATTATTAATTTATTTTTAGGCTATTTAATTTTGTATGTCTTAAAATGGATTATATAAAATGAATACTTCAAAATCTCAACCCTATTTAGAATGATATCTCTATGTTATCAAGTAAAAACATCTATCGAAATCCATCATTTTGTAGTAACAATTAACCGTATTACAGCATTTTATTAATGTTTATATATTTTTATAATACAATACTAAATTTAATGTCTTAGTATATAGAACATGGTAATTATTTAAAACATACTCTGTATACAATTAATTATTGATAAGAAAATACAGTTACAGTTCAGGGAATTAAAATAATTTAAAAATATATCACACAAATCATCTTTTATAAATATGCAAGTGCGTGTATAAAATTGTATCCACAGATATTTAAACCTATAATAATCCCTTAAAGTTGGCTTTTTTTTAAGGACACTAAAAAAATTTGTAAATACCAGTAGCTATTATTGCAATAGAGCAGTGTGCTGGTGCAGTAATTGTAAAATATTATCACGAAGTAAGATAAAATGCTATAAAATACGTTATATTTATGATAATACAATATTGTTATTATCGTGCATTAAGTCTATTTAAAGTTTAAATGTTGTCAATTATTCCCTATAGATATAAAATCATAGTCGGTCTGAGTCAGGTTAGGTGGGGCCCCCAATTTTTTTTTATCATATTTTTATAAGATTATAAACATTAGTTAGCCTTATTTTTACTATAATATTTAAAACAGAGAACTCATGAATTGCTACTTATATATAGTGTTTATAGATGTAGATTATAAATTATATGAAATAATAATTTAGGTACTGTTGTTATTTGTTAGGTATAATTTTATAGAATCAGTGGCGCTGAACAGATACTTCAGGTAGTTCAATTGAATTGTCTAAAAATAGGGGAGCGTAGGTCTCTAGAAAATACCCTCTTAAAATTTTCCAATACTGTTTGAAACCTTGATGCTAATATTACATAATAGGTAAAAATGAAGGTCGGTGGGTATCAAGTAAAACAAATAAAACTGCTTGTTCTAAAACGTGTCGGCACCACTCCTGCGTAATATACCATCTTATAATTTAATATCATGAAATTTTTCGATATTATCACATTTACACATTACGTATTATAATATAATTATATATGGTAGTTCATTAGTTTTTTGCTTATACGCAATAAATTATCAAAAAATTAATATATAAGTGATGTAAAAGAGATATTATGGCATATTGAAGTCGTGTAATACTATTATACTAATACAATTTAAAATATTAAATTATTTGATATGTTTTGATTGTGCACAATTCATGTTACACATATATTTAACACAAATATTATCTCTTATAGGGTATTTAAATATTCTAAAATTATCTCAAAATTTCAAGACATTAAAAAATTAGTAAACTTTTAAAATATTAATTATCATTATTTGAGTTTTATGAAATAATTTATAAGAATAAAAACGATTTTCATAACTAAGTTTTTTATAAAATTAATAAGAGAATAAGTTTCGAATTTTCATAGTTCACATAATAATAACTAGCTTTAAATATGAAAGACGTTTTTACCGGCCTACAGGCACATTTAAAAATGTATAATCCTAAAATTGTATATATTCATTTTATGGGACATGTTCTAAACCTTGTTATGACTAAAAATACTTCTCATCTATTTCTTGCTGAAAAATTATTTAAACTAGAGGCATCATCAATTTTTTTATCAGATTCACATAAAAAAATGTCTACTTGGATGGCTATAACTTAAGTTATATATGATGCACATGATAAACTTTATCTTCTCCAAAAAATTGGTACCACAAAATGGTGGAGTTAAGACAGAGCATTATCATCGATAATTGACATAAACTTGATTGAAGATAATTAAAATATTAAACAAAGTAAATTTGTTACATTTTTAGAATTTATTATTTCTGTATGTCGACTAAATTTCAATTATAAATCAAAACTTATGGGCACGCATTCTTATTAGTAATTGGTGTAAATTTGAAACTATATATATAGCTACTTTGTTAATAGACATATATTCTATAATCAGTCTTATATCCAAATATATTTACAAACAAAAACAATTAATTATTTGCAAGTAAAATGACAAATACGGAACAATTATTTATCTTAAATAGTAGATTAATTAATAGTTTTATTAATATCTATATAAGATAAAAGATGATTAATTATTTATCTAAATAGTGCGCAACACTGGTCACGACTATAAAAAAGAAAAAAACTATATATTTTCTATTTATTCTATTCTGAACAGACTGAACATTTAGTATTTAAATGTTACATTGTCGTCATCATCTTGTTATAAATTTATTATTTCGTTCTTACATATATTAAAAATCATACAACAGAAAACATGTTTATGAACTTATAAACAATTATAAATATATATATATATATATATATATATATATATATGATAATGAAACATAAACGTTCATTAATTTTTACTACGTAAATAAAATACATTTTTAAGTAGCAAAATAAAATTCATGAAACCATAAATTATTTTCTTGCAATATTTTTATATTGACGAACATCAAAATTGTCATGTCACAATTACTTATGTTCTCTGGTCCTCTTAGAAATTAGTATTTTATTATAATTAATATTTGAATGCAATGATATTACGTGCAAAAATACGATTCTGCGTGAGACTCAGTCAGATATAAAATATTTCATACTGGTAATCTATTCCAAAATTTTATTTTGCGAATTTTCTGTCATTTTTTGGTAGTTTTTCTTATCCTAAAGAAAAAATTATAAGAAATTATTCGACAAATGTGCCAAATAAAATACCAAGTAGATGCAATTTAAACCCGATAAAACATACCCTACATTTGTTAATAGAACAATTATTTCTACCTAAAAATGTGTCTTTAGGTTGAAAAAAAAAAACATTACAAAACAATACAATATTAATCGCTTCGATTAGAATCTAGAAAAATATTCATAGAACAATAATACAAAATACAGTTTGCTTCTTTAACGACGATAACAAGAATTTATTTTATGTTGTATAATTATTAAAAATATATTTAAATATGAAATAATATTGTAATACGATTAATTGCAAGTATTTGTTATTACAAAATAATGGATTACGAAAGAAATTTTTACTTGAAAACATAGAGAAATCATTCTAGATGGTATTGAGTAATTGAAATATTAATTTTAAATAATCCATTATAAAACCTATAAATTAAATAATTAAAGCATGAACTAATATAATAAGCAATTGTAAATAAATATATTTAAACGATAAGACACCCGAAACGTTCATTACATTTAACCATGTAATTAAATGACAATTTTAAGTAGCAAAGAAATATTTGATACCGATAACCTATTTTCTTGCAATAATCTTAAATTTACGAAAACCAATTCGCCAAAATTGCCTTAACAAAATTTTAAAACAATTTTTATTATTTTTAGGACAGTGTCGTCTACAACTTAAGAATACTACAGGAAATTCATTCTTAACCTCTGATAAATAAATAGTACCAACTGGCAACTATAGGCACAACGTTCTTTGTAGGAAAATTTTTCACAAAAATTAATTCTTTCTATTATTTTGTCTACATATATAATGAAGCAATACAGAACTTTTTTAAAAAAATAATTCACAGCCATGTAGAACAAAATGCAGTTTACTAGTTCATCGATATAAACAAGTACTTTTGTTATTTGATCAAATTTATATTGTACAATATTCAATTACGAGTATATACGCAAATAAATATAATACCCAATTTGCTTCGATAAGCTGAACAACAAGTAGTTTTCAGGCAATTTGTTTTTCGTTCATATTTACATACTCGAAATACACGTGTCTCGAGTAATTACATGCCACGTAACAGGCAAAATCTTTTTATAGGCTTTTTATTTTTTATTTATTTTTTTTTTATCTATGAAAACCATTATTCGGGTAGAAATAATGGTCCGATTACCACAAAAAGGGAACCGATCTATAGCAAATTTCATCTAGTTGATACTTTATACAACTCATTTTTTGAATTTCTCAAAAGTTTTTTTTTGAGAAGCGGAAAATTGGCAATTTGTTATAGTTTTTTTATTATATTTTTTTTTCTGATGTATGAAATCCATTTTTCATGTAGAAATAATGGTCCGATTAAAATTAATAGGGTACCCTTTCTATACCGGATTCGATCTAGTTGGTACTTTATTTAGCTCATTTTTCGAATTTCCCAAAAGTTTTTCCTTGAAAAGGAATGAGAACTCCTTGAATATTGATCGTAGGGATTTAATATTTATTTTGCATATTTACATATGTAATTTATATTCGTGGTAATTTTTGAAATAGATTTATCAGTATAATATATTGCAATATATTTAGATACGCTCAGAATCGTATTTTCTAATGCATTATCATAGCATTTAAATCTTAATAATTATAATAAACCACTAATTGCTTCGAGGACCGAAGGGACGAAGGAGGAACGTCAACAATCGACCTTCCTACTTTTTTCGAATAATTTTAAGTAGCAAATAAATATTTGATACCGATAACCTATTTTTTTGCAATAATCTTACATTTACGAAAACCAATTTCGTCAAAATTGCCTTAACGAAATTTTAAAACGATTTTTATTATTTTTAGGACAGTGTCCTTTACAACTTAAGAACACTACAGGAAATTGATTCTTAACCTCTGATAAATAAATAGTACCAACTGTCAACTATAGGCACAACGTTCTTTGTAGGAAAATTTTTCACAGATGTGATACAAAAATTAATCCTTTCTATTATTTTGTCTACATACATAATGAAGTAATACAGAACTTTTTTAAAAAAATTATTCACAGCCATGTACAACAAAATGCAGTTTACTAGTTTATCGGTATAAACATGCATTTTTGTTATTTGATCAAGTTTATATTGTACAATATATATTTCATATACGCCAATAAATTAAATACGCAATTTGTTTCGATAAGCTGAACAACAAGAAGTTCTCCGGCCATTCGTATTTCGTTCATGTTTACATACTCGAAATACACGTGTCATGAGTACTTACATGCCACGTGAATCAGGCACGTTGACGAGGGTAGGGGGGGGGACTTGATGGGCACGGCCAACTCTAAAGTGGATTTGGTTTTAGGCTGAAATATTAACATAATTTATTTTTTATTTTTTAAATTTTAAATATTAGTTTGGGTGTGTGAAAGGATATATTCGAAGCAGTAATATGCTATTTACAATTAACAAAATATTCATACTAGGTACATTATTTTATACAAGATATCCTTCTACCATTTAAACTGTTGCATATCTGCTGTTATACTTAATAATAAAAATGTAAGTGTAATGGTAAATTGTATAAAATATTTTATCAAGACCTTTTATTGTCGATACAATGATGGCTTTTTTTATTTATTAGGAAAACCATTCTATAACGAGTTTAATTGTATATTAATTGATGTTACCGAACAAGTTTTTTTCTGCTCATTTTTTAAATATTTAAAATATAGTTTTTGCAAATAGCGATAGTCAGGAAACAAATGTTAAGAAGTTTTGTTTTGTTTTGTTTTTTTTTGCGAATAGCGATGCTGAGGATTTGTTGTGGTTGGGTGGATAAAATATTATCTTGCATTCTTGCCCCTAGAGAAATATCTACTCACTACGCTATTAATTAGTTATAATATGATGTATAATATAATACGTATAATATATACAGGGGCGGCTATAAGTGAAAATTCAAGGAAGGGACAATTAAATGTTATTTTTTTTAATTTTGCTATTTATGTAATATCTCAATATCTGTAATATTATTATGTACAGTGTCTTTGTGGTTATAATGCTGAATGTTAATAGATAACCATCAATATAATTATAAAACAGCATTATGATTTTGCTTAAATTTAATTTTTAAATACATATCCACACCAAATCTAGGGGGAGTCCTCCTTCCCCTGTTCATTACTTCAGGCGACCATGAGTATAAATATAAAATATAATTATAATGTTTATCGTTAGCAACGGTATTCTTAAAGCACATTTTTTATAATTTTAAATCATAATGACATATTATGTTCTCTTGTCCTCTGAGAAATTAGTGGTATATTATAATTAAGATTTGAATACAATGATATTACTCGAAAATACTATCTGAACGAGACTCATGCCGGGTTGCACAAACAATCGATAAAAACAGATAATGAATCCGATAAACATCATTATCGAATCAATTACGTAGCACAAACATTCATAAAAACTAAATTGCATATATTATATATATATAGTAAAAATGTCTACTATCATTAATCTATGGTATTAATTAGAAAATTAACAATGGCTTCGTTACATAAGATAGAAAATAAGTTAATAAATAACAACAGGTTGATATTTTTAAGATTTTCATTAACAATTTGTAAAAAAAAAAATGTGATTTTTTATTATCATTATGATTTTCATTAAACATGTAAGCAGTAGAAATGTGTCTCATACGAATTAAAACGATCACGAAATAATATTGGTCTTGGCAAATTAATTAATATTTCTACTTAACGTTTTACATAACGTTTTTCGTTAGAATTATCAGATGATGCAGAAGACGTCGAATTTAGTAGGAATATTTTTTAAAACAGTTAAATTATATATAAAAAAATGAAATTGAATAAAATTCACATTTCTCTTTCAATGTTTCACATATTCACACTTCAAAATATATAAACAGTACCATATGACATACGTTTATTTTATTATAACAAAAATTAATAAATTATATACGATGTGATCAAAATAATTAAATTCTTGGATTCCATAAAATATTTATTGAACCAAAATCAGGCATACAATTTATCGAAACAATAACAACATATTTATCCAACCAATAAAAGATATAGATCAGTCAAGCGACAGACAAATATGTTATCAATCAGATAGAAATCCATTCCAAAATTTTATTTTTAAAATTTTCAGTCATTTTTGATAGTTTTTCTTATTCCCAACGAAAAAATTCGAAAAGTTCGAAAAATGAGCCTAATAAAGTACTAAGTAGATGCAATTTAAAACCGATAACATACCCTACATTTGTTAATAGAACAATTATTTCTACCCAAAAATGTGACTTTAGGTTGAAAAAAAAACATTACAAAACAATACAATATTAATCGCTTCGATTAGAATCTAAAAAATAAATGATAGAAATATAGTACAAAATGCAGTTTGCTTCTTAAATGACGATAACAAGAACTTTCATTATTTGTTCAAGTTTATATTCGACAATAAAACAATTTACATTTTTCTATACATAAAAAATAGCACAAGTAAAGTAACAAAATTCATATGTCTTAAACGAATAGTGTTTCGTATCCATATTTTTTTAAAAAAAAATTAAGAATTTAAAATCATACTGAATATATTGGTTATAATATTTAGGTGCATAATACATGCAATGAATGAATTAACTTTTTATATTTTGTATTATCAGATTATCAATTTGATGTACATATGATCGAATAGTCCTTTAGTCATATAATTATAATACCTATTCCTAATTCCTATGTATTAAGAAATATATTTTCCTAAAATTTTATTTTAAAAAATAAATTAAAATTATTATTTATCTATACCAATAATATTTTTTAATTTAAGTAAAAATAATTATTAAATATAAACTATGATATTGGCAAGGCTGGGAAAGTTAACTAATTTTTTTTATCATTAAGTTACGTTATTTTAGAAATTCACACAAAATTATTGAAAAAAGTGGATAGATTGATTTTGGACGTTCCTACTTCGTCCCTTCGGTCCTTGAAAAATGAATGGTTTTTTATAATTAAGATTTGAATGCAATGATATTGCAGCATTCGAAAATACGCTACTGATCAAAACTCAATATAATACAAATCTTTTTTGTTTTTACCGATAAGCCGTTCCATAATTTTACTACGCCTGTAATGCACTATGTAAATACTCAAAAAAAGATTCTACGACATCCTTACGTTTCTATTTGGTTAACGGTTAAAATCAATACGCTAAAAGCTGAAATGATAATCCGTCTTGAATTCCTTAATTACTATCATGGCATCTAACTGATTTTTTACATATATTATATAATAAGTTCAAATATCTGTGGGTACAATTTTATACACGCAGTTCAGTATTTTGGGTATTTATATCAGGTATTTTGTTTGATATAATTTTTAAATAATTTTATTTCCTAGATTTGTAACTGAATTTTGTTATCAATATTTAATTTTGTATAATGTATGTTTTAAATAAATTCAATCATCTATATACTAATACTTTAAATTTAATATTGTATATTAAAAATATATTTAAATATAAAATAATTTTGTAGTTCATTTAACTGTATTTAAAAGTATTTTTTTACTACAAAATGATGGATTTCGATAGAAATTTTACTTAAAAATATTGAGAAATTATTCTAGATGGAGTTGAGTTTTCGAAATATCCATTTTATGTAATCCATTTTAAGACATACAAACTTAAATACTCTAAACATGAAATAATAAACGATTGTAAATAAATATATTTAAAAAATAAAGAACCATAACCGTTCATTAAATTTAACAACGTAAATAAAATACATTTTTAAGTAGCAAAGAAATATTTGATACCGAACAAATTATTTTGCTGCAATAATACTAAATTTACTAAAATCAATTTCATCTATTTTGCCGGATACAATTTTCAAACGATATTCTTTATTTTTAGGTCAGTGTCCTCTACAACTTAAAAAAACAGCAGGAAATTAATTCAAAAAACCTCTCCTAAATAAATAGTATCAACTAGATACAACGTTCTTTGTAGGAAAATTGTTCACAGAAGTGATACAAAAATTAATACTTTCTATTATTTTGTCTACATATATAATGAAATAATACAGATTTTTAATTAAAAAAATAATTCTCAGAAATGTAATACAACGTACAGTTTGCTAATTTAATGACGATAACAAGTAATTTAGTTATTTGTTCAAGTTTATATTATACAATATATATTTATATACGCAAATAAATTAAATACGCAATTTGTTTCGATAAGCTGAACAACAAGAAGTTCTCCGACAATTCATTATTCGTTAATAATTTTTGTTAATTTTTTAATTGTTGTTCGTCGTACATACTACGTGGATGATTGTGATTGTGTAAACTATGATTTATAGTTACATGTAGCGTGGTGAATATAGCTCTAAATGGGTACTTAACCCTAGCTAAAATAAAATTTAAGTTGGGTGGGTGAATGGATATATGCTGAGCAACAATATTCTATACACAATTAACAAAATGTTCGTATTAGGTACATTATTTTTTGCAAGTTATACTCCTAACCATTTAGACTATTGCATATCTGCTGTTACTCGATAATAAAAATACAATTCTAATGGTAAATGGCATAAAATATTTTATCAAGCTAGTATGAAATGGAAAACCATTCTTTAACGAGTTGTTTTGTATATAAGTTCATATTACCTAATGAGCTTTTTTTCTGCTCATTTTTTGTTTAAAATATAGTTTTTTTTCAAATAACGATGTTCAGGAAAGAAATGTTGATAAGAGTTGATTTTTTTTTTTTTTTTTGCGAATTTTCGCTGAGAAATTGTTGGGGTTATATGGATAAAATATCAGCGTGCCCCTAGAAAAAAATCAATTCGCTATGCTAATGAAGAGTTTAATATGATATATAATATAATATAAATACAAATATTAAGTATATTTAGTTTATGTGCACATAAGTAAAAATTCATAGGCATGGGGAAGAAAATTTTTTTTTTTTAATTACGCTCTCCCTCCTTTCTGCCTCTCCCTGTGGATGGTTTAGGTATAATATAATATAATGTAATCAGTATAATATAATGTTTATATGTTTATTGTTAGTAAGGTTATTCTTGAAACACATTTTTTATAATTTGGAACATATTGACAGTGTGTTTAAACAATGGCTAGTATATTTTGTAAAGTGCTTTATATATTTTATATTGTACAATAATACAACATATATTTTTTTACGTAAGACATGGCACGAGTAAATCAAAAAAAAATATCATAAATCTTAAGGCAGCGACACACGTGAACATAATGACGCGATGTAACATTGCAGCTCAAATGTTCGAATTCGTATTCGTCATCTAATTTGTGCTCCACTACTCTAATGTGTCAGGGTGTTGCGTATAAGTTATTCGAGATATGCATCTAGTTGACAGACACTTGTTGATGTTCATCAGTTTATCCATCGATTGTTCATACTCAATGATAAACTGTAATCCGCATTATGATGACATTAATTTGTAACAAGACAAGATAGGCAATGGCTCTATCCAATAATATTCAGGCACGTATCACGACTGTTATTTTAGAAAAGGGAGGCATTTTTTTTTTTTTGCATATTCATATAATTACTTATATATATTTTATATAATAATTATATTAAAATCAAATTAATTTTCGACTTTAGTATAGTATCATACGATATTTGGAGGGGGCGATGGCTCTTATCGCCCCCCTCCCCCGTCAAATTCATGCCTGATATAAAATAATATGTAAAAACTAAAACTAAAACTATTGTATAATATGTGAAAACACCTTTATCCATAAATCAATCTCTTGTTTACTGCACAAATAATACGATATTATAAAAAGGTAGAACAGTAATTTTTATTGATCACTTTTAATTTTTTTTTGTTAATCGTAAACTAATTTTTTGAAATTTCAAAAAAAAATGTCTGTTAATTTATGCTCTGTTTTCATTATTATATTGATTTCTAATTATTTAATATTTGAAATAACAACAACAGTTACTGAGGAATATAGTAATAATTTTTATATAACTATATTATATACAATTTTATTTTTATTTTAAAATGTTTGTTTAAAGAATAATTTAATATTTAATATACTTATTACTGAAATATACATTTTATTTTTAAATACATTTTTTCTCTTAATTGAAAATATATTTTTTGTATTACAATACAAATTCAGGTGAAATAATAATGCCAAGTGACGAGTACCGGTATTTTAATGAACTATTATATGCTCAAAGTATATAAAAAAAAACTAATATGTTTCGATTACTTACTCTTTGGAATGTTTTAACTTTATTTCTGGTCAAGGAGTCACAGTCATTATTATTTTATTGTGTGTACAATTTAATAATGTATTAAGAATAATTGAAAATGTTTTATTAGTAATAAATATTTTTAGGATTTAAAATTTTGATAAATGCGAATAATGTATTTGTTTTACAATAATGCTTTTTGTATACGAAATATTACTTATAATATTTATACAATATTTTTTTATTCAAACCTTAATTATAACATAACATAATAATATTCCACCATTGATTCCTCTAAAGACCGAAGGAGAAATGCCCAGAATCGACTTTCCTATTTTTAATTATTTTCACTTTAATTTATTTTCAATTTATTGACCTATAACACTTGTTACTAATATTTACTAATCAAATAATAATTAATGTATTTTTTCAGAGAATGAGATCTTAACATTGTTTCGTGATACCTTTGATAGTAATAAAATAATCATTATATTAAAATATTAGCTAATAATTAACACTCTTAATGTTTTCCAATAAATCATTCTTAAAATGTTTACAAAATCAATTTATAATTGTTATGGGTTTCCTAAAATGATTAAATATCAATTTTATCAATTTTGTTCTTAATAACTTAAGTATGTACCAACTTATATTGATTTTATGTTTATCATGATAACTTATGCAATTTTGACCGTAGAGACTTGTTAATTTTTTTGATTATTTTCATAGGTAGTTTGAATATTTTTTTATTTAATTTTCTGTAAATTTTTGGTACAGATTATCAGCATAATATTGCATATCTGACTGAGTTTCACTCAGAACCTTATTTTTAAATACAATTTCAATACATATAAATCTTTATTATAATAAACCACTAATTTCTCCGAGCGCCGAAGGGACAAAGGAGGAACGTTCGGAATCGATCTCCCCGTTATTTTTTTATGTTTATTATATTCCATAATGTTGATTTTTTCATAATAATATTATTTTTCAAAATATCGTCTGATTTGTGTGATACAATGTTAATACCTAGGTATCTAATTAGATTAAAATACAAACTCGAATGTTGGTTCGAATGTTAGGAACTGATAAACTAAAATAATAAAATAATGTTATTTTATTGAATGGAAGAGATCTGTTTCTAACAGCGAATTACAAAATCTATAATTATTAATTCCTCCAAAATTATTTTTTCAAGATTTGAAATTAATTTACACGGTCCATTATTTAAACGTTTTTTCTTCAGTCTATATTTTAACTTTTAAGTTTGAAATTACACTTATCAATGTATGTTTCATTCATATTTAAATATTTGTATACTAACGTACATACTTATAACACTTTTTCAATCGAATGTTATTTAGCAGTTAAACAACATCATGATGTAATAAGCCGTATGTTAATAATATTTCGTTAATTAGAAAATAATTACAAACTAACAGTTAACAATCATATAGGTACTATTTAACAGTAATGCAATTTTACATTATACGCCTCTCTGTACAATATGTCCAAAACAAAAAACGAAACGAAAGATCTTCGATCCAATAAAAGATAACATCACAGGAGAGTGGAGAAGAAGGAAAAATAGAGAGCTGCAAGAAATGTTTAATGAAAATAACATAGCAGAAACGGTTAAAAAAAGAAAGTTGCGATGGGCAGAACATGCAATGCGGAGCCAGAACTCTTTACTAGAAATGGTGCTGGAGCAGAATCCAATAGGAAAAAGGCCCTTGAGAAGACCAAAATTGATATGGGAAGATATAGTTAAGAGGGATGTAGAAGACTTAGGAGGCGGAGCAAACTGGAAGGATTTGGCGATGAATAGAGATGACTGAAGAATTGGTTGTGAGACGGAATGGTCCTAGCGGCCAATTAACCCAAAAGAAAGAAAGAATACCTGTGCCATCGAGAGAGCGCAATTCAGATCGCATCCGAATGACAGTGCCCTCAAGCTTCGATCATTGATAAAAATTAACACGGGAAAGATACTATACATATGTTTAATGTTAGTACTAACCTGAATATAAAACAACGATTACAAGCATAACTTGTAAATTTAACACAATGCGTCATGTTTAATTTAACAAAAAAGTTTAAATATTTTACAAATAGATAACGACAAATTGTCTTACTTTCTTTAGTAATAAATATAAATTTTTTTTTTTTTTTAGAAGTTGATTCCGAACAATACAAAGAATTTGTAATCAAAGAAATTAATAGTTATGCATATAATTTTAAATAATCATAACATAATATACTAAAATATAAGAATATTTACCTTGCTATTGTTATTAATACTAACAATCAATTCAAGTTGCCAAAAAAAAATTATTGTTTTATCGAATTTAATCATTGACCTGATTAAATTTGATAATCTATGATCATGAAATAATATATTTTTTATTATTATTAATAATATAATATTATATATAATAAAAATATGTTGTACCTATTTATTTATATTAAGTATTAAACTATTTTGCACTCTTGAAGTTTTCACTTCATTCAATCAAATTAACTCGAAAATTCTTAAAAGTACTTACATATTGTTAATTTTTTTTTCTTCTAGTTTTTGACTTACTACTATAAATTTACTTAGTTATTACATCGACTCATGTTTTTCGTTGCTAACTTTACTTGGTCGACGACTTTAACAAACGATGTAATATTAACTTATTCGCGACCACTGACGCCTTTTTTATTTTCGGAAACTTAAACCCAAGTCATCATTAAGGTTCAATACCCATTGGCTACTTCTATATCATGCATTTAATTCAACATCCTCGGGGTTAGCTATAAGCCATAATACGTGAAGTATTTGGATTGTTAGGTTAGAGGTTAGAGTTTCAGGGTGACCATTATAAAAAATACAGTATGGTAGTTGGATTAAATCATAAAATAATAATTTGGATTATCAATTGAAAAACATGATAAGATATTACCCCAGTTTTTTGTTTTGTTTTTTTTTTTGATAACTAAATAATATATTGGTTATAAATACTATTTTTAATCAATGACAATACGTACAATAATTACCGTTCGGTAATATTATTCGTACAGCACTATTAAAACTTCCTTCCTAGATACTACATGTAGTATACATAGAAGATAATAATACTAAAGGCTTCTCTATATATGTGTATTCTTACCCTATGACCTATTTCAAGCAAAACTGGAATTAATTTATCTCTTCCGAAAATGGTTCTTCAAATGATAACATTCTATTATTATATCCGATAGAAGAATGATTCAACATAAAATTTATACCCAAAGCAATGCACCATGTGTCAAAATAAACTCTCCTCTTGATAATCTGATAGTTCAATACTCAAAATTCTAATTTAAAAGCAGTGATGATCCACGTATTGAATAAAAATATTGAAAAAAAAAATGTATTCAAAGATAAAAAGTTAATACTAATATGATACGTATGATGGATGTTATATATTTAAAACAAACAAATTGAAATAATAAAATTAATTTCAAATCAAATTTATAGTGATGTAATTTGAATTTTTTTATTATTTGACTAATCATATTAAATTAATAATCATGCCGGGAAATAAATGTCTATTATTATTGCTTAAAATCTTTGAATCGCAAAAAATATTTATATATAATATGATCAAGTACAACATAGGACGCTTAAATATATAGATAGCGAAGGATACGTAAATACTTTCTAATATTTTATGTTTAATAATCACTTTAAATTTTAAAAATATAACCGTTCGTCAACAGGTATAGCACATGACTTCGATAGGTATAAACAGGAGCTGAGTAAGTAAAATCCGCATTGATTTTTCTTTATATATTATTAAAATAAAATATGTACCTAAAACCTATGTATTTTTAGCATCTTTAAAAATAGTTTATTTATTTATTCGTACACGATTAGTAAATCATTGGTCGAACTTTTCAAATTAAGTCTGCATATTCTTTCTCTCAAACAAGTCAAAGGACGAAGGAGGAACGTCCACAATCGGCCTTTCCTACTTTTTTTAGTTTTGTGAACAGTTGGAAGTCACTGGAGGCTAAATCGATGCTGTAGGGAGCTTGAGGGACAATATCCCAATCAAATTTTTGGATCAGTGCCTGGATTTCACGGAAAGTGTGCACCCGCGCGTTGCGTTCGTAGTGTAACCACACTCTTTTAGTCAGTTTGTCCCTTCGACAATTTTGGATAGTCCTCTTGAGCTTTTCAGGGGTCTGGTAGTATCGTTTCGAGTTGATTGATGAACCAGAAAATCAACAAGAAGGACACCGTGGCGATTAGTGGTTTGTGGAGAGAGAATCGACTAACACGGAGGTATTGCCAGATTTTTCCTAGGGTCAACTGTTCCGACGTTAGAGCATAGGGAACCTTACTTTTGAAATTACCCTCGTACTATTCTCGTACGTTGTACTCTTTTATTTCACCACCACGTTTTATTATTCTGTGTCGTACAAATTTTCCTCGCACCTCGGCCGACGAGCGTAGGCGCAAACAGGGTTCAAATTTTGGGGAGACTCAAGTCTCCAACATTTCTATTTTGAACTATTTAGATTTGAGATATGAATTTTTCACAAACAAAAACACAAATAAACATAACTGATTTAATCATTTATAATTATTTATAAATTTATTTGCAAAATCGCAACAAATAATTGAAAAACGTTACTTTATACAATAATATACATGAATGTGGAAATGTGGATTTAACACATTTACGCACCAAACAACAAACACATGCTCAATGTCCAATAGATCATGTATGTAGATTACACTTTTCAATGATTTAACCACTGAGCAATATAGGTAATAAGCTAAACTTGAAACTTCTCGACAGAATTACTAGAGTCAGTAGTTTAACTTTGATGTTATTTAATGTTTAGAAAATGGTACAGCAACAAGATGTCCAACTATTATTAATCACTTTATCACGTTACAGACATATTATTAAATTACAGAAAAAAAATATATGTATAATTTATTAAACGAAATTTCGAAATTATTTACTTATGAGATTTTGTAATCCAATTGTTACATATTAAAAAAAAGTTATCAAAATATATTTTTTTAGAGGGGTTATGATTAAATTATTTGAGGCCTTAGCCTCTCCAGCCACCCCTAATTGGGCCTATACCCATGAGAGAAGTATACCGTATCGCACGTTCGAACTGACAGCAATGCTCGTTTCCAATCACTGTTACCCCACTTTGTGTAATTCATTAGGCATAGCGAAGAATATACGAGTTGAATATAACTGCTGTGTATATTATACAAAATGATAAATTGTAATTTTTTAATTAATATGAAATTATGCTGTTATTTATTATATGGTATATGTATATAATATATGTATACATATGTTATATCATAATAATTTTACCTTTAAGGCTTTAGGCTTTAATACATAAATATACAAAACTTTTTCCTTCGTTATTAAGAAATTATAATTATATGTAATAAAATAACAAATAGATAAGTACATACAAATTATGGATATACAAATATTACAATCATTATTAATATTCAATAATTGAAAACCTGGGGACATCACCTAGACATTTCCACATTAAAAATTATTTTTTCAACTTACATTATTAAGAATAAAAAAATTCGTAAATTAGTGCAACAATCAGACATCTCAATTTCCAATTGTTTAATGTTTCAATATCTAACGATTTGATGTGACTGATTATTACATTAATCGACGTTTTGTTTTTTATAAGTAAAAAATATAATGTAAGTTAAAAAATAATATTTTAATTAAAATGAAGATATCTAGTTGTTGTCTCTAGGTTTTCAATTAAAAATTAAAACATGATATAGGTCCAATAATTACTTATTCTGAAAAATCGGTGGTAGTCTCTCCGGCGATTTTCATTACGTGCGATGTTTTATCTAGTATTTCATTAGAAATGAAATAAACGCTGTAGAATTTGTCTTCCTCTTTGATAACGTGGCTCACAAAATTAGCCGACATGTCGGGATTACGTATTAAACTCTTTCGTTTAGTAGCTTCTGTACATCGCTTACCTTGAAATTTGTGTTAAATTTTTGCGTAATTTTTTACGACGATCTAGTTCTATCGAGTTAAGATCACAATGGTAAGGAGGCAAATGCAATACAAATCTATTTGTTTTCATATTTATCATGAAGAGGTAAAAATTAATTTACTTTTTAGATCAACTGAAAGTTGACCATCGGTTTATCAATAATACAATGTTCCGGTGCCAACCATTATAATATGTTCTCTTTTTTCCAGACTATTGTAGATACTGGATCATCTTTGACTGAATGCTACAACGCGTTATCCGTTACAATTATGGCATTGTTCTTTAACCTGGGTAAAATTCCGCAAAACCAGTCATAGAATGAATCACCGTTCATTTCATCATGGTAGTCTGTTGTATTTGTTTTATTCAAAACACAATTGTATCTTCGCGATACACCTTCAACAAAACCAACAGCTCAGCCTATATGGACGACTATTAAACTTTTCATTTTCCGGTTGAATTTTTTAGTCCCTTTGTTAGTCCTTTCAGAAATGTTTCAGGTGTGTCTGTCGACATATACGAGATCCTTTCTTTCTGTACGCAGTTTCTATTTCTTTTGATGTATTCAAAACTTAACTCTTTCAATACCCGTTGTAAAAAAGTTCGAAGTAAATTCGGAAAGTATGGATCATCCTTAATATCCTAAACAATTTTTAATAATGTTGGTAATTCATTTAAATGAAAAATCATGATTTTTTTGTCGAAGTCATCAACTTTATCTTTTACAGTTGAAGAAAGTTTTTTTTGTATGGAGACTTAACTTCTTTACTATTTTTATATTCGCTCACAGTGATTGTACGCAATCTAATGCCGATTTCTTTTGATAGTGATGATATTAAATCTTTATATTTTCTGGTAGGCTCTTGTTGAATTTTGGTTTCATAAAGATTAATTATAATCTATTCAGCTTCCAACAAATTGAAATAAAAAATATAATATAACTAAATATAAAGTACAATTATAATAAATATTAAAAAGTAAAATATCAGTTTTTACGACAAAAAAAGAACAAGATTTTAAATAATTATGTTATAGATTTATAGGTATACGCCTTATATAATGTCTTGTATTGATTTTTTTGAAAATTAAATAATTTAAAAATTCTTAAGTACTTTTCATTTTTTATTTTTTCGAAGACGATTCTAAATCAATATCTTGTACAGTAAGTGTGGCAGGATCATTTTAAGTCGATGGAACAAGCAACAAAGAATAGATTTCTTCGTTAGAAATATTCATTTTAAAAATTAACAAAGAGCACGGTTTGCTCGATGCAGAACACCGACACAGTGGCAGTGACGCGGACTTTAGACACACTACATGATATAAATAATTATCATTTATGTTACTCACTATACAACGTCGCCGACCATTAAAAACTATGATCGACTGTTAAAGTGGATGAAGTTAGACGAAGACCAATCCTCAATTAGTCAGTTATAATTATAACAATAACAACAAATTCTTTGTATAGGCGAATTATAATCCTACAAATTTAACATTAGACTATAATTAGTAATTAAATTACAAATTAAATAAATATAAAGAAGTATAATATACTTGTTTATAAATTAACCTAATCACAAATTTAATTCATTTATACATTTGATTGTTTTTACAATCTATAGATCCAAACTCTATTCAAAATTTAATTTATACTGGTAAGTTATGTTATACACCACTTGTGGTATAAATAATTTACCTTGTATTGAATATTACTGAAGATAAAATATTATGTTATATTTTTGTTTAGTTAAATTCATTATAATGTTACATCAATATACCTAAGATCGTGCATTTACTATAGAAGATGAATTTATATTAGTTATTAAACATATTAGTCATAGCTTTGTCATATTTGTCAATTTGGATTTCACAGGAAACACAAAACCATAAAGCCGATAAGATATTAGAAAATCGTGCTTAGAAAATTGTTTTAGGCGAAAGACGCTGATTTCAAAGAATAGGCACTCTTGTAATTGGTCACTGTGGGTATGAAAATCAAACGAAAAAGCGGGAACTTCAATTTAGGATGTTTTATTTAGAATAATTATTAAAATTTGAATGCAATGATATTGCATTAGAAAATACGATTCTGAACGAATCAATATATTACAATATATTATAGTCAGTCTTGTAAAAAATACTTTTGAAAAAGTATTTTAATACCAATATTTAAATTAGAATAAATTTGTACTCTAAATACCTTTAAAATACTTAAAAAGAATTATTTTATAAATACTTTCAAAATTTTAAAGTATTTGATTTAAAATACTCTTTCGTTAATATTAAATGTTAACTAGTGTTTAAAAAAAATAAAAAAATATCTACTAAGTTTACCCAATTGAATATAACTAATAGTTACTTTACATGAAAAATACTTGTTATTTTCATAACCTTCAGTCCTGATATACATTACAATGTACATTGCTAAAAAATGGCAAGGAAATGTGTAAAAATTATGAATTTTTCATAGTAGCTTAATTTTATAACGTATAAATTAAAATGTAAAGAAAAAATTTTTATCGGTGCCTATTTTAATACAAATATTTTTTTTTCGTATAAAATATTTTTAAAATGTATTAAAAATACTAAAAAAATACTTTTCAAAAAATGTATTTAAAATACTGAAAAATACGTCAAAATATATTTAAATACTAGTATTCAAATACTTTTATTCGAATACTTTACAAGACTGATTATAGTCCATAATAATTCATGATAATCCATTCCAAAATTTTGCCACAAGTGTAAATTACATATGTATAAATATTCAAAATAAATTTCATGTCCTTACAATCAAAATTCAAGGAGTTATCATTTCATGATAAATATTGTCTGTCACGATTTTCAAAGTATATTATAAATAGATTAAATAGTATATGAGTAGGCTTCTATAAAAATTTCATACCGTTAAACCAAAAATTGCAGGTAATATTAAACATTTTTATAAAAAATTAAAAGCTCTATATTTAGACAAAAAATCAACCAATCCGTTCCAAACTTTTAACAAATGTAAATATTACCTATTTTAGTTTTTAAAACAATTTTCAATTCCCTATAATCAAAACTCAATTAGTTATCACGAAATAACAACTAAAAAATTACGAAAATCATAATTTTGCCTATTTTTTTTGGTAATTTTTCTTCTCTTAGGGAAAATTTTTTAAGAAATTCGAAAAATGAGCTTTATAAAGTACCAAGATATTACAATTTTCTACAAAAAGTATAGCCTATTTGTGGTAATCTGGCTTCGTTCAGAATCTAAAATCGGTACCAGATGTAGGTTTAACCGTATTATACGAATGGTTAAAAAAGCTATGAAACGATCGATAAACTCGTATCGCAGTCGTGTACAACAGCTTAATTTGAGCAAATTAATTAAATGCAGTGTAGTGCTCATTCGAAAAAATAAAGTTATTGTTAAACTGAGAGTGATCAAGGTGCCACAAACTGGAGAGCCTTTACCTTTAATCCCGATGTTCGTCGGTCTCTCCGCGTTGGGTACACTAGTCGGAGGTGTCAGTAATATGAGAACGATTAAAGAAGTCAAATCTGGTGCGGGAGCACGCGTACAATTAGCTAAGGGATCGTATTTACATCCATACAAGAGCGGCTCGTATAATCTGGTGCTGCTGCTGTTGCAGAGCCATGTAAAAAACAAGAATAAGAAAATTAAAAAATATAAAACGCGTAAAACCAAACGGCAGACACGTAAAGTGAATAGGAAAACAAAAAACTAGTGCTAATGTTAAGAAAAATTCGCGTTGGGTTTCTTCTTCGTCTTCTTCACCTGGTATGACTACTCTCTAAGAGTTTTTGCCGCTATTTCAACCATTCGCCAGCTATCTCTATTTTGTTCTGTCTCTCTCCAGTCCTCAACTCCAAGAGTTTTTAGATCTTCTTCTACCATGTCAATCCATCTCTTCCTCTAGGTCTTTTCCCTTGTGGTTTCTATTCCAATACTCCTCTTCTTATTACATGACCTAACCATTGTATCCATTGGCCTTTAATAAAATTTGTTACTGGTGCTAGTTCTAACATATCACGTTGGATTCGCTATATAAAAATGTCATAAAAACAAATTAATTTTTTTGGGAATGGTGAAATAAAAATATAAAATATTTTATGACGTAAATATAAAACTTAACAAATAGTGCTCAACTTCTGTGTACATAATTATTACATTGGAATTTATTTTTTTATGTTATCAAACAGTGAGGGGGGGGGGGGGGTTCGATATCATAAAAGGTTCTAACAAAAATCTGAACCCCTGCCTTTAAAATTTTCTAAATAGGCCTCTGTATTACATGTTTATAATTTATATCATTGATTTTATAATATACAATATTATATGATATTTTATAATAAATAATATATAATATGATTGTATATTATAAAACCAATGTTTATATTGAAAATAATAAAGATGGCAGTTCAAATAAAAAATACGGGCACATGACTATAGATAAATCTACAATAGTACAATGGATAATGAAATATTGTTAGTACTTCAACCTCGAAAACAATAATATCACTACGGAATTTTCAATACTTACGAATTTATTATTATTCATCTTTTTCAATTATATTAATAACTAATAAGTAATAAGTATTTTATGAAATAAATCTAAATTAATACAATACAACTTTTTTTTCGTTATTAAAAATTTGCCGCCTAGGGCATCTGCCCACTTTGCCCCCCCCCCCCCTCTTCCCTTAACACGAACTGTTTATACCAAACACTACTCTATTTTCCTATTTGACCTATTTTCTACTTCTTTAAAGTAACATAAAAATGTTAGTTTTTCAACTCTGTGTGAAAATCACTAAAACATTGAAATTCTTGTTGTCCATAACTAACAAATTTAAATCATTGATGTATAGCATTTTTACTTAGATTTAAATTTATTTTTGAATGATCCATAACATCATTGCATTTTTTTTTTCTTTCTCAAGTTATTAAACACTTTGATCCCCGCTTGGTCTATGAAATTAAATAATATTTTTTTTTACGTTCATCAGACATCTGATTTTTTCCAGATATTAATAATACTAAATTCTTGATACCATGATGTCGAATTTTCAGCCACATTTCCAACAAATTTCCTAAATTCCATCATGTGATTTTTTTACAAAACAGAATATCCACCCACTAATCGTTGTTAATTTAATCCGACTGCCCCGTCTTTTGTCTATGTTATTAAGTTGAATGAAAAAAAAAACACTTTTACTTTAACGTAATATTTTATTTTATTTATTATAATTAATAGGTTAAAATTTAAAAACCACATTAGAATAATGCTTGATTGCTTAATGCACACTCAACAGCATGTCTCATCTCTCATGTCAGGCCTATGCCCGTTATCAAAAAATAACAATATGATAATAACAAATTTCATGTAGTATTACAAGAATACAACAACAATGTGGTCGTAATATTACAGTTGTTTTACAACAAATAATGAGATGGATTTCAAACTTAAATTTAATTAACTATATTATTATAATTACCAGAAGTTTTAGGGCGTCTTACAATACAGTTCGGCGGTAAGTCAAATTTATAGATTTAACCTGTAATACACTAGCTAAATACAAATATTACCACATTACCTTATTGCTGATGAAGCATTTCCGTTGTCACGGAAATATATTATATTAACTAATAATGAAAAAACTACTATTTATATTATTTTTTATTAATTCATATATTATTTTATTACTTATACATTACTCCAAACCTTTTGGTTTCATACTATATATGGAATAACCTGGAAGCGTGAAGTTATTTAAAATAGAATATTTCTCCATTTCTTCCACCGATTATAAATTATATTTTTGTTCGTTCATTTTTGAACAAAAAAAGACAATAATTCAAACAAACAGTAAATAAATTTGGAAAAATTGAAGTGACGAAACTTTGGAGTGACAGACACAGTGGCGGTCAAACGGGGGAGGGATAAAGGGGATATATCCCCCATGACCTTTTTGTTATTATGTATTATTCTTAAAAATATATCGTTTATTATCTATTTTTTATATAATAAATAAAAAGCGGGAAGGTCTATTTAAGACACTACTAAATTAATGGAAATTATTAATTTGTTATAATTAAGATTTGAATGCAATAATATTGTATAAGAAAATACGATTTTGAGCAAAAATCAATATAATAGAATATATTATACTGATAGGTCGTTCCATAGGTTTACCACGAGTGTAAAAAGGAAAAACTTTTGAGAAATTCGAAAAATGAGCTAAGTAAACTACCAAATATATGCAATTTTCGATCGAACCATACCCTATTTGGGGTAATTGGACCATTATTTTTACCTAAAAAAGTGTCTTCATACATAAAAAAATCACAATATTCAATTTTACTAAAAATATTCAAATTTTAGAAGCTTATAAAATAAATTATGACTTACAACTTTCAAAATAATTTGTAAATTGATAAAGTATTAAATGAGTAGACTTCTATATAATTTTCAAACCGTTAAATCCAAAATTGCAGGTAATCATAAGCATTTTTGGAAAAAATTTCAAATATTTATACTTAGTCAGAAAATCAACCAATAGTTTCCAATTTTTTTTTCTCATGAAGAACATCTATGTGGATACTTCAAAAAAAAATTTCAAGTCTCTACTATTAAAACTTAATTAGTTATCATGAAATAAAAAAAATTTAAATAACAAAAACCGAATTTTGCCGATTTTCCACCATTTTTTGGTAGATTTTCATCTCCCAAAGAAGAACTTTTGAGAAATTCGAAAAATAAATTGAAAAATTACCAACTAGATGCAATTTTTGACCGAAAACATACCACATAATTAGCTTTGTAATTGTAAATTACGATTAATTACAAAATATTTTGGAAATAGATTAAATTGTATATTATGATTATGCTTGTTTAAATATTTCAAATGTAAATTAAAAACATGTTCGATATAATACTTTAATATTTATCAATTGTTTATTAATTATCTTATTTTAGAGTTATCATAATGGCTTAACCATAGTAGTTATTCATCGTTGATTTATAAATATAATACTAGATGAAGTACTGAATGAACTTGCAAAAAAAAAAAATGAAAGAAAAAAAATTTAATAATTTAACAATTATATTACAATTATATTATCTATCCATTAAACATATTTTTTTCAGTTTGTACTTTATACTATATTATATCATTATATAATGACAATTAACAATTGTCAAAGTTTATGTTGAAAAATCAGGATCATCCCCCCCCCATGACAAAATCATTTGATCACCATTGGACAGACGAATCACTTTTAACTTATAACTAATGCGTTACTAACTGATAGAACTAAGTAGTGTCATCTGTGGTTCTCTTTTAGATTCTGAGTGTATTGGTTTTACTAAGATTTTTTTTTTTTTTTTATGTATAAAGACACTTTTTCGGGTAGAAATAATGGTCCGATTACTAAAAGTAAGGTATTTTTTCGGTAGAATATCGTGTCTAGTTGGTACTTTATTTAGCTCATTTTTCGAATTTCTCAAAAGTTTTTCCTTGGGAGGGGAAAAACTACCAAAAAATGGCGGAAAGTCGGCAAAATTACGGTTTCTGTTACCTTTAATTTTTAATTTTTAATTTTTAATTCGTGATAACTAATTGAGTTTTGATCGTAAGGGCTTGAACATTTTTTTGAATATTAACATAGGTAGTTTACATACGTAGTAGAGTTTTGAGAAGGATGGGTTAATTATTTGACCAAGTATAGAACTTTGAACTTTTTTCCAAAAACGTTTAATATTTCCAGTAATTTTTGGTTTATCAAAGGTCTATTCAAAGTTATACTTATTTCAATATACATTTTGAACTTTTCGCTTTAATTATTTAATATCAAAATGTTTTACTAAATATAGAAGAACGAGTTCAACGCGAACCTATAACATTATTACAAGAATTTCTTCAAAATGGTATGTAATATTCTTTAATATTATTTTAATATAAATTAACCAAATTAATTTACTAAAAATTTCTATTATACAATAAACCAAAATATTAAGAAAATATTAGATTCTGAGAGATATATTCTGAGGTATATATTGGTTTTAGTGTTTTACAACATGTACTTTTTTAAGTATGTAAGCATATTTTGGGAGAAATAATTATCTGATCATATCAAATAGAATACATCTTTGGTAGAAAATTTTATCTTATTTTTAATTTTATCATTTAGAGCATTTTTCAAATTCCCAACACTTTTCTAAAGTGTATTGGAAAACTACCAACAAATTACAAATAAACGGTAGACATTTTTATCGCTATTTTGTCGTATAAATATTGGTCGTAGGGACTTAAAATTTGTATTGGGTATTTACATAGTTATTCTGCAAACCTTAGGTAAAACATTTATTTCAGTCTAAGTATGAAACCAGATATACAATTTCTTTCTTGGTCGTCCGACTTTGACTACGCTTATTGATTATGTCTTATTTAGTTGATATTTTAATTAAATTGTATATAAAATAGAAACATTGTCCGAGAACCACAACTGTTTTATATAAATATATAATTTAATTACAATATAAATGCCTATCATACATTTAAATCATTTTGTTTGGTTAAATCATTTGTAGCGGGATACAATTCTGGTGTATAGTTGTAAAAAGTGACGGATAAATCGGTGGTGCGGTTCACCGGGGCCATCGTCTTCCATTTATAACAAAATATAATATAATCAAATATATCATAATATATCTATTGTCTACAAATACGTAAACCATAATTATTTTTACACCGAATAATCAAGATCCGGCACAGATTATAAGATGTTATTTAGAAAGTTAGTGAGCAAGTATGATGAAGTGGAAAAATTTGTGTTTTTTTGTAATTTTGAAAAATGGATAATAATCTAACTCTATATAATATACAACCAAGCTTCACTCAGAGTCTGTTTTTTTTTAAAAAAAAATGCAATGAGTCTTAATATAAACAGTATACGTACCAGTTGTATCATGAGATAATATATTTATAAGTGATCATATAAAATTAAAAAATGAACCAATAAAAAATTTTCGAAAAAGTATTAATTTCAACTCGTTCTTTTGATCATTATATCTAAAATAAAATATGTCATGTTTTCTTATGTTTGAATCCGTGATTATTGTTGATTTATTATAACTAATTTAGTATATAGAGCGAAATCTCTAATTCGTATTTTAAATTTAGAATAAATACATTTAATTAAATTTTAAATATTTATATTTTCAGATTATTTTAATAGTAATTATTGTATAAATGTTTAACAATACAATATATTTATATATTCGTTTACAGAACATAATAACACAGTAACGAGAGGTATATGGATATGTTATGTTTATTGATATTTTAAAATATTAATCTAAATCTACAACTCGATCCTTCTATTCTAAATACAATTATATTTAGTTCTGATGTAAAAATAATTAATTTTTTTATGTATTTAAGAAATAAATCAGGCTGCTCGAGAACATAGTTAGTGTTGCGTTTTATATTGAATTAAATACCAATACTAATATATATATATATATATATATATATATATATATTTATATATACGTATATCGTAATATCATATATGTTACGGTAAATTATGTTAAATCGGAAAATAACGTTGTTATAGCCTTTCATTAGGCCCAGGTTACACTACCACTACTTAATTAGATATTAAATTTGCGGAATGGTGACTTTTCGAGATAACATAATATTATGAATTATAATATTAAAATAATAATATTATATAATCTAAATAAAAGTTTATTTAAAAAACTGCCAATCGAAAAGAAGTTATACTGAGGGAAGCAGCTGGTAATAATTGTGTCGCAAGATTATAGGGATATCAACGCTGCTACTGTAAAACTGGATATATTATGTGACAACAAAAAGTTTTGAAAATGTCATGTGAACACTCCGTGTTCATGTAACAATAAATCAAATAAAACTAATCAAAAATTTCAACTCTAATGTTACAAAAGATATGGTATAATAATAAAAAAGCAGCGAACTTTGTTACGGACGTTCTTCCTTAATCCTTCGGTACTTGGAGTAATTAGTATTTTATTATAGTTAAGATTTGAATGCAATGATATTGAATAAGAAAATACGATTTTGAGCGAATATCTGTCAGATATACAATATAATAGTATACTGTACTAGTAATATTTTTTTTTTTATACATTTTATTTATTTATCAAATTATGTACAATAGAAAAATTAATTTATCAAAAAATAACTAAATACTAGTTCATTAAAATCACAGTTTCAATCCGTTAATTACGCAGTTTTTCAAGCATTTTATGACGTTAATGAAGTAAGCCCCACCATATTGTCCAATTCACTCAATATTTTGCAAAATAATTGCAAATAATTGCAAATTCATTTTTAGAATTTGCAAATTTATAATAAAGCCAAAAAGTCAATATTAACTTTGGTGGGGTTAAATACCGCAGCCCCACCACTTTGTCCGATTTAATCCAGACCAACGTCTTTATTTAGAAAATCAATTGAAAATAATTGCATATTTGTTTTTAGAATTTGCAAATCAAAATTGAATTTTTTAAGAATTTTTTATGATTTTTTGTCAGCCCCACCACTTTGTCCAATTTAAACCGGACCAATGCCACTATTAGCAAATTAATTGCAAATAATTGTAAATCCGTTTTTAGAATTTACAAATCAAAATTGATTTTTTTGCGAATTTTTTACGATTTTTTGTCAGTTTCATAGGGAAGTTTGATATATTTAGTTTGAGAGGGGGGGAGCTTATACCCCTGAGTACACTATGAAAAACCATCACATTCTTTATCATATACTGCATATATTATTTCCTTATTATGAGATAAAATAGTATAATAAATAATTATATTATTCGAATCATCACTACACCTCCAAACTAGAAAAATAATTTGGTAAGTCAATTTTTATCATTAATTTTGCAAATTTCTTTTTAAAACTCATTTCTAAGTTCACAGTATAATATGTATAAAATAATAATAAATATTCTCAATATTTATTTATTTTTCTTTGTGAATTAGTATTAATGCTATAATATATTATTAGAATATAATTAATACATTTATATTATTAATAATTACGTATTGAAAATTGTATAGTATATTTCTGAATCATATACTGTGACCATATCAAACAAACATTCTTCAAACTTTTCATTCCCATTGGAAGTCCATAATGATATATAAAAATAATTAACAGAAGTCTAAACGAAAACAATCGTACGATTCTAGTGCATTTATTATTATATGCATTAAAATAAAATAAAATATTTTTAAATGTTAAATGTATTATAAGAAAGTGGTACTTTATGTTTTAAATACATTTTAAAATTTTTAATATTTTATTTCAAAGATGGTATAATTTATAATTGTATTATATTATACAATCTATATGGTATAAAAATACATTTAAATTAGAAAATATATTGTGTATTACACTATTATATGAATCTCGAATCTAGATTTTATGTAATATGAATATATGATATTAGATTTTATCGATGCCCGATGGTTTTTTCTTTTGAAACCGATAAAAAAATCATACCTTCATCTTCATAACATTTTTATTGAACTTTCCACAGACATCGTACGAATATAGGTATACGCCTATTATGACGTTAAGTCCACCATGGTCATTTTAGTTAAAACATTTTTATTTTTGAATATATTGAATTTGAGGAAAGTTTATATGAAACATTAATCAGTTTAATTTTTAGTAGTCATACATAATTTTAAAAATGTTCGCTTAGTGAATGAACATATTTGTTTGTACTATTAACAAACAAATGTGTTCGGAAACACATCTACATTAACAAAACATTCGTTCAACGTGCGACAAATGTTTGCTAGCTAATTAAAAATATAGGATTCAGAAAAATAATATATTTATAATATATAATCGCAAATTTTTTTTAAAAAATTTGTAAAAAATTCAATTTTGATTTGAAAATTATAAAAACGAATTTGCAATTATTTACAATTAATTTGATAAATAATGGCGTTTGTCTGGTTTAAATCGGACAAAGTGGTGGGGCTGCGTGTATTTAGCCACACCAAAATTAATATTGACTTTTTGGCTTTATTATAAATTTGCAAATTCTAAAAATTTATTTGCAAAATATTACACATATTTGGAGTGAATTGGACAATATGGTGGGGCTAACTTCACTAACATCACTTTATGGCTGTTATTCTTATGTCAAAAAAAAACTTTTGAGAAAATCGAAAAATGAGTTAAATAAAGTACCAAGTAGATACATTTTTTATCAAACGCATACCCTATTCGTGGTAATCGGACCATTATTTTTACACAAAAAAATATCTTCAGACATGAACAAAAAATCTTTGTAAAATGCTAACCTTTCTTAGATCAGAATATAAAATTAAAAATAATAAATATTATCGTTTTTTATTATGTTCTTAAACAAGAATTTTAAGTAAATAACGTGAATATTTTTTTATGAACAAATATTATATTATCATTATCAATCATATTTGTAGACTCACGCAAATATTATAGCAATATTATCCACTGATATCTAATAATAACTAATATTAATATATACCGGGAAATAAAGTTATTCTTCATTTAACATAATTTACGGTAACATATAATATACAAAATAACATAATTATTAACAATTTAATTTAATTTCAGGAAGACGTACTGTAGTAGATGGTATAATTAATATATTTATATTTCAATTAAAATAATAAATTTATATTCTATATTTCACAACAAATAATTAAGTTGTTTAATACTTATCTACAATGATTAAACATTATCTTCATGAATAGATTACTAATTTAACTACTAAAAATTACTAAAAAATCGTTAAAAATAACATTTTTTTTTTTTAATATAATTGTTATTATATAATAATTAAATTTAATTACATTTTCTTAGAATCTTTCAACAGAACATATCCTGAGGGTAATTAAAAATAACTATTACATGTTAATTGAATAATACAATTTATGTTAAAAATGTAAATAAAAAATTGGTGTAATATGATATAACATATTAATCGTTCTCTGATAATTAAAAAAATTTATTTAGAAAATATTATTTTCTTTCCTTCTATATATTAATTTAAGATAAACATCAATTCTTAAATACACACCATAGAATTAAATATTTATGTGTAGTGTTCGGATTTGAAAATAATTTTAATGAAAATCACTTAAAATATGAATTCACAACCATTTATTTCGACAAAACATCTTCTGTAAATTGTCGACAAACATTTTTCTTTTTATTATTATGTCTAAAAGCATACTTTTGAGTAGAAATAGTACTCCGATTACCACGAATAGGGTATGATTTCAGTAGCAAATTGAATCTAGTTGATACTTTATCTAGATTATTTTTTAAAATTCTCAAAACTTTTACCACTAGAAAAAGAAACTACAAAAAAATGACATAAAAACAGCAATATTCACGGAAATCATAATTTTGACGAATTTGATTTTAGGTATTACATAATAACTAATACAATTTTGTACGTAGGTACTTAAAATTTTTTTGTAGTTTACATACGCGGTAAATAATTTTGGAACGGTTTATCAGTATAATATATTATAAAAACTAACCTATATAATATTGTGTTTCGCTCTGAATCATATTTTCGAATGCAATATCATTGTATTCAAATCTCTATTATAATAAACCACTAATATCTCCGAGGACCAAAGGGACCGGAATAGAGGAAAGAGACTTTTCACGTTTTTAAAATTTAGCTGAATATATAAAATACCAACTAGAGAAATAGTTTTACTTGATATGATTGGAACATTGTTTCTATCCGAAAAAAATATCTACATACATAATAAGAAATTAAGAACATATACTCATTCTAAAAACCAATAACATTCCATGCATCGCTCAAAATCTAAAATGATTAATTTCATTTCATTAAATAAGAACCACAGCCAAATGTATAGACACACGAGACATAACAAAAACCACACTTTCAGTGCAATGTTCAATATTCTAAATTACAATCTGAATGATGATAAATGTATTTCATTATGATTATGGTGATTAATTAATATTAATATAACAAATAACAGCTTATCGTGTTATGGCTGAGGAAGCTCAGGAAGAAGCAAATCCACCATCTAGTTGCTGTTTTAGTTGTGGCTAAATTATATCTATATTATTAATATAATTATAATAATTAGTTGTTGTGTAGAATATTACCTATTAATTAAAATGTCATATTTGTGTAATGTTTTAAAAATAGCATAATAATCAGGGGGTCAAAATGAATTGATTATTTTCGGGTTTCGAATTACGGATTCAAATAGGGTTTTAGAAATTCTGAATTTCGGTTTTCGGGTTAAGCTCGGGTTTTATTTTTCTTCGGATTTCGTTTTACGGTTTAAAACCGGGGTCGAATTTTTCCCGGGATTAACATTAACCCCATTTTGATTCCCTGATAATAATATTAAGAATTAAAATTATAAACTTTTAATTGTTACAATAATTAATATGAATATTTGTAATTTGATTTGAAAATTATTCTATACATTAATAATAGCTAAGACTAATTTGTATTATGGATATATTTAAATATTGTTAATTTAAAATTAAATTAATCCAATTTATGTAATCAAATATTATATTATGTTCTTAATTTAAGAAAATAGAATACTCAATAAAAATATATGAATTGAATTACAATAAAAATTATAATATAATACTCTATTGTTATTGAATTGATATCATAATATTTTTGAAGAATAATTAATTACAATATATTATACTAAATAATGATAATGTCCAATTATTAAATTTTTTAGTCTTAATATTACCATTATTATATTTATTATTTGTGGTGTCTTATGATAGTTATTTAATGTTATGACACACTTTTAATATTTTTATTTATTACAATTTAATAATGAATTACAAACAAGTACAATAGTATTATATTAGCAATTAGCATATTTCCACAATGTGTTACCTGTAACGTGCGTATAATAAATATTGTACTGATAAATTACAGGTCCGTGCACTCCGTAAGCTCTCTTAGAAGTTAATTAGTACTCCTGCACCCGATTATTTGATTTTCTGTCATTACATTTTTTGATATTATTCAATTTCCTACAATAATTTAAAATTGTATACAAAAAATAAACCTATCCGTTTCAAAATTATATTACATAAGTAAACTATCTATAAAAACCATCAAAAACATTTTCAAGTTCAAAATTGCATTAGTTATCATGAAAAATCTAAAAACAATTTCATCAAAAATTTTTGAATTTTACTGATTTTCCGTCATTTTTTGGTAGTTTTTCTTCTCCCAAGAAAAAACTTCAAAAAATTCGAAAAATGAGCTAAATAAAGTACCCACTAGATGCAATTTTCTACCGAAAACATAGCCTACTTATGGTAATCGCTAAAATGAGACCATTATTTCTACACGAAAAAATATTTTTAGACACAATAAAAAAACATATTTGTAAAAATAATATATTTATAATAATAATATATTCTTCGCTTCACTCAGAATGCATAATGCAGTTTCACTTATAACATGAATAACATATTTTCGATGATTAAGATAAAGAAGCAATTAATATCAAGCCCAAATTGAGATAATTTGAGGCTCCATTGCTTCAATATAAAAAAAATTCCCTAAAGCAACGGTCGACAACCTTTTGGACCTCCTGGACCACTAAATCCATAACTCTAAATTCTGCAGACCACTTATGTCTTATACTCATGTCTTAAATACCAAGTTAAAAAAAATAAAATTAAGGAAAATTTTATAAAATATCAATAAAGGGTTTTATTATTAATAACAAAATTATTTAAGTTAATTTAATTATAATTGATTACAAAAAAAAAAATTAGCTTAATATAAAACTATTAAGTATTAAACAAGTTTTAATGTGAGATTTGTTCTTGCTTGTTTGGAATAAATTTGTGCATTTTTAGCTCCAATGAAATAACTGCAAGACGGAGAGCTCTATTTATTTCAAGCGTAAACCGATACTGAGTTTTAATAGCTGTGACTGATGAATATGTTAAATACGTTGTTGCAAATTGAATTAAAATTTTCATGGTTTTTTCACTCAATAATGGGTATTTTCTTTTGACTGAAAGCCAAAATTGAGATTGAGTTGACTAGAATTTAATTTTAAGTGTACTATCAGATGATAAATTGATGAGGCTTTCTTTTTCATTCATATTTAAATTGTTGTTTCCAATATTTGCTACAAATATATTTATTATCCACATTTTCCATGTCTAGGATCTTCGTTTTTTGGGAGATAATAATCAAAATATTCATGAAAGATTCTGAATCTACATACAGCGACATTATATACTATTTTTGTATATTACGATTATAACTAACCCACAACATTACAAATAATGTTCAAATTTTTCTGTGGACCACTAGTTGGCGACCGCTGCCCTAAAGTATAATTTAATTTGAATAATAAAAAATTCAAAATTCAAATTTATCCTCGCCTTACACTTGGTAAACTTAATAAATCATTTCAATACTTTTAGTTGTAGTTTATAAAATTTAATTCTGCTATATGAAAATCTCGTAGAAAATCCAAAACCCTAAAAATCTCAACAATCCTGGTTCCCGGGGGCTACGGCTCCCCTTCCACCCTTTAACCCGATTAAGATGTTTCTATGTTACTATAATATTGTTGGACTATACAAATTTACAAGTAGCGTAACACCGAACGTTCCAAAAATTTTAGAGGGTAGTTTGTTAGTAAAACTGAAAACTAGGATTCTCATATAAAATTTCTCATTCAAAATTTTTATTAAGTATATTAATACATTGGTATAAAAATATTATTGGCGGCATAAAATAATTGTTTTCCTGCGTCCCTTTGAAGTAGCCAGTACGGAATTGATTATAATATTCAGGGTGCAGCAAAATGGACTCCCACATTTCTGAGGCGAATTAAAACAAAATGGTACACATGGGTGCCCGGAGGGGGGGGAAAGACGGGACATTTGCCCCCCCCTCCCTGGAATTCAAATAAAATGTTGAACATTTTAACTTTTATTTTGATTTATAAACATTTTATAGATATTTTTACTTTGGTGTATGGGGTTGTTGAATGTTGATCATAATAACAATATACTTTTAGGCATAGATAACGAGTATTACATTAATCACGCAAAATTAAATAAGTTTAAATTCTGTGAATTTATATTAATCAGTAATCACCTAATGTGTAAACCCCATAATATTATGACGACCGACGCACACATACGCACACGACGTCTGTCAAATAACTGAGATAATTAAAAACAAACCGAATGTATAGGTACAATAAAACATTGGGAATTATTGTCATAATTATTGTGAAATTAAATTATTTGTCAGCGCGCCGTATACAGTGTAACACGGACCACGCTAAATTACGTACGTATTGTATTTAGTATATTATTTAATATTTTGTTTTATTGTTAATCTTAATACTATTATGGACATCAGAAATTTTTTTTAAAAAACCTAAGGTTTCTGATTCTCTTGATGAAGCCTCTATGGCTCTATTTCAATTGAAATAAATAATACAGTCAATATGGAGTCGTCGGAATTGTGTGTAGTTGAAAGTGTTTCGGTTACCGCCGTGAATACAAAAAATAATGACGATCATGTCGTCTTAACCTATGAAAAAGATATTGGAAATTATTTGAACGTTGAAAATATTGATGATTGTTTAAAACATGAACATTTACGTAATCCTTGGGTACCGAATACTACTTATGACTTTAAGAGTGATTTAAAATCAGGAAAAACTCGAGCATTTAGACATCAATGGTTGCACGAAAACGGTTCATGGTTGACATATTCAGCTCTTGAGGGTGTGAAAGGAGCTTTTTGTAGAATATGTGCGTTGTTCAAACCATTAATTCATACAAGGTACAAGGTGGATTTATAAATAAAACCGTTTACTAAGTATAAAGATTTTCATGCAGCTTCTAAAATACTTTACGAAAAGTTAAAACTTGGCTTCGGTCTATGACGAGTGAAGACCGATTGAATGGCCTATGTATGTTAAGTGTCCATCGTGAAAGAGTGAATATAAGAAAAGGAAAATTAATTGAACAATTAATAACAACATTTGCAAAAGAACAACCATGAAGACTACAGTTTTTATTTAATAACGAATAAATAGCATAAAATTCTGACACAATTTTTACTTTATAAGGAAGATAATATTTTATGTACTTTTTGGTATTTGATTTACTATAAATCTAACACATTTTGTAGTGTACAAGGAATACATTTTTTTAATGTATTTTTTGGTGTTTGATTTCATTATGCCCCTCCCTGATAAATTTTCTGCGGGCGCCCATGATGGTACATGATATGAAAAAGAAAATTTTATTAATAAAAAGTATATAGTATAAGGTTTTTTTTTTAAAAAAATTATATCGTTTAAATGATGGTCTTGACGAGCGATGCACATATGATATGCACTTATCTCTAAAGTTTTCCATCACTCTCGCTAGCATATCGAGTGAAATCGCAGCGATCTCTTGACAGATAGCGTCTTTTAGTTCGTCAATATTCTTAGGTCGATGTTTGTATACTTCAGATTGGCTCAAATCAGGGGAGCGAGGAGACCATGTGACATTTTCCCGTAAGGATATCTAGCGACCAGGAAACATTTCTTGCAATTAGGGAATATGGCACAAGAACGACGGGCCGTATGAGTTGTGGCTCCATCTTGTTAAAACTAGAAGGCTTCAGTATTATCGTATTCTCCTATTTTTGGGCGTAAAAAGTTTTCTGACATGTTTGGAAGTCACAGTAACAGTAACGCCTCTCTCTTCAAAAAAATAAGGTCCCACGATGCCTACCGAAGACAAAGCACACCAAACTGTGACTTTGGAACTGTGAAGAGGTCGTTAGTATATGATTTGAGGGTTATCCGCAGCCCAATAGCGAAAATTTTGTTTGTTTACTATGCCAGTAATATGGAAATGTGCCTCGTCGCTACTCCACACAATACTTTACAACTGTAAGAACTGCATTACAGCAATCTTTTCGTTTTCTCCGATCGACCAAAGTCAATTCTTGAATTACCATTATTTTTTTTTTATTTTTTATTAAAAAGAAAAATATATACAATCTGTATTATGCTATACAATAGGTAATATAGTTAAAAATTTACAAAAACTGGACGGCTTGATAGAAGGGGGTGTCCAAACAACACTACTTCAATTCTAGACTTTTATATTAGACATATATACATGCACATGCATACAAATACATATGCATATACACATATATATATATATATACATATACACATACACATACACACACACACACACACATATGTATATATATATAAATATATTTTTTAAATTTTTTTTTTTTTTTAATTATTATTGATAGGAGGTCTCTGGGCCATTTTCGCTTTAGACGACGTGGTTGGTTATCGGGGAGAGTGAGGGAGGAGAGGTTTGAAATGAGTAGATTAGGATGGTTGACTGTGTTATTGTGAAATAATTTATAGTAGTGGGAGGCTAGAGTATTTATGTTTGGGATTTTGAGGTCAGAGTGGAGTGTGAGGTTGCTGACGTACCAGGATGCGTTGGTGAGGAGGCGAAGGCAAATTGATTGGAAGGATTGGAATTTTTGAATGTTAGATTTTTTTGGAGGTACCCCATAGCTGTATCCCATAAGTTATTGAAGGGCGGAGAATTTGTTTATAGATTAAAAGTTTTGTATTGAGAGGGAGATTTGATTTAAGAAGGTGCTTCATTTTGTGGAGTTTTAAATTGAGTGATTTCCTTTTTGTTTTTATGTGATATGCCCAATTGAGTTTACTGTCGAGGTGGACTCCGAGGTAACGGGTGGCTTGTGTTTTGGGAATTGTTTCGTTGTTGAGGATCATGGGGGGGACTATGATCTGGACGTAGAGTAAAAGTTATTTGGGTTTATTTTGATTCTCCACAAGTTGAACCAGTTTTGTAGTTCATTAAGGTGGGTTTGTAAATTATGAGATGCTATGGTTAAGTCAGCATTAGTGGAGATTATACCTGTGTCGTCTGCAAAGGTAGCAAGGGTGGTGTTCTCGGAGTGGGGAATGTCAGAGGTAAATATGCTGTAAAGTGTAGGTGCTAGAATACTTCCTTGAGGGACGCCTGCTTTTATGTAGTGGATTTGCGAGAGTTCGTCCTCGCAACGAACAACGAAGGACCGGTTATGTAGGAAAGATTTTATTATTAAAAACAGGGGGGGCTGGTAAAAATCGTAATTTATACAGAAGGCGTTTATGCCAGACGCGGTCAAACGCCTGGGCTACATGGAGAAAGACACCATTATCTTTTATGGATATAATTTGAGAACACAATGTAAAATTCGCCTAAAACCCGTATTAATGACCCAACATAAACCGCTTAAATCTAATCAGTGTGATTACGCGATAATCACTAATTGAAATATGAGAGTCCTTTATGCCGTACTCTGTATAATCCAATGGCGCAGGAACTATTTTTCTTGTGGTGGGGGGAGAGGGGCAAAAATTTAAGGAAAATCATGGTATATAGTATATTCAAATAAAATACAAATACTTATTGATTTTTGTAAAATAGGTTTAACTACTATTTTGTAGATTAAACTAATAGTCTTATTTACCTAATTTAATTTTGAATATAAAATTAAAAACAATTTTAATGTTTTACATTTTTAATTTTATTTGTTATACAACTTTTAAAAATTCATTTTATTACATATTATATTATATAAATATTAAAAATAATAAAATTGTAATTTAAATACAAACTATAATTCTAAAATGTTAAGTATTAAGTATTATGATGACAAATTTTCAGGGGGCAAAATTATAATTTGCTCCCCGACATATTTAACGGGGGATCGAATGCCCCCAGCTCTGCCATCCCAGCTCCGGCGAAACTGGTGTAATCCTAAAGACTATACAGTGTAACAGTGTTTTTAATTTTTATTATATGTTATAAAATCAATGGTATTGTAGTGAACCTACAAGTAACACGTTTTATGTTAAGCGACGAAATCAGTGACACAGTAAGATGTTGCAATTTACTTCGAGGTTGAATAGAATAAAATTTAAGACTTTTTTAATTAATTAGTTAAACTTTTTAATGGCATAAAAATCACACACCAAAATTATAAGTAAAATTTGAAAATAGATACTTATTGTATCTACCCGAGATTTAAGTAACGTACACAGACGTCTTGTCATTAAGAACATAGTTTAAATCTAAATCTATGTTAGTTACTATCAACAACCGTGGATAGCAGTACCATTGATTAATTATACATAATTCAAATCAATGGCAGTACCTACAATGTTGTTTTCGTACTTGGTTCCAAAACGATGTCGCTCCTTTTATGGTCTGGTTAACTGCGTAAACAACTTGTTATTGTAAATCTCCAAACTTTTATATTGTCTAAGACGATGGTTTTTTTAAACCCGGGGATATTTGTCCACTAGTATGGTGCGATCTGTGTTGAATAGCAACAGCAGTTGTTATTATTTTAGAAACATATAATCGTTATTTTATATTATATATATATATATATATTATTGATTAATAATTATTAGTGAACCACCTGGGTTTACTACAGTATCACTAAAATAAAATAATAAAGAAAAAGAAAAAAGCAAGAAGAAAATTAGAAAAACCTAATTAAATAATGTTGTACAGCTCATAAATTCTACATAAAACCTAATTAATAATACAAAAAAAAACCCGAGAAAATTGTTGACAAAAATATTATTAACGACAAATAATAAAATAATATTATATTGGGATTATAACAAACCAAAGGTAAAATTATTGTGCAGTGTATCATTTTTAAAAGAAATCAAAATCATAAATTAAAAATATGTGAAAAACATACATATATAATTAGACCGAGTACATTTACAAAATGTTAACGGTTAAATCTTCAGTTCCATAACATCTTTGGTAATATTAATTTCATAATCTCATACATGATACATCTATGATTATGAATATATCTATTTTACAATATTTATTGCTAAAAGAATATAAATTAAAATACTATCGAGTGAACAAAGGTTCGTTTAACTATTTCTAGTTATGATCTAAAAGTACAATTCAATGGAAATATATTAATTAGTATTATGATTTTATTGTTTTCAGTCTTAATCATTTGGCCTTTAATAGATAGTTGCTATAAAAATCAAACTTCATTATTAAATATAATTTGATTGTTTCTTTTTCATTACTTATTATCATTATTGGCACACTATTATACATATTCTAAAACTAACATTTATATATATTTAAATCTTTATTAAAGTATTAAAAAAAAGTTTTTTTAAATTATTAAATTTTGGGTATACCGGTATACATTTTAAAGCAATGAAGAATAAAAACCGGTAAAAATTAACCAACCCCTCGCTATAAAAAATATACATATATATCTAAATTGTTTTTATAATAATAGTAAAGATAAGATTAATAGTATAGATATAAAATAACTTTAGTCATTAATCATGGGGGCATGTTTATATGCTCATACACATCTATTCTCGTAATCAATGGTAATATAAAAAATTAAGAACAATCGTAAAAGTCGTTTGAATTGTTTTCTCTTATCAGTACGGTTATCACATGGATCCAAACAAATGTTTTCTTGCGATGGGACACTCGTTTGTAAAACGTGTGTGTGCAGTGTGTGTTTGTGTTTTAATTTGTCCCGCCCGTCGGTCAACCTGTGCTGAATTAGTCATCTTAGATAAGAGAAATTTAATTAATTGTTATTATTAATAATAATAATAATAAAAAAAAAAAAAAAAGGTATAATAATTATTTAAATAGAACATTGATTGTTGGTGTATTTAATGGCCTCGTCCTTTGCTTGTTATTTAGTCATTTACCCCGTCAAACGTGAACTTACGGATGTCTCTGAATAGATCACAAATGCGGTAAGTCCGGTGTTCCGTTTTTCTATTTACATGAATACTACACAAACATACATATCTATATCCGTACAAATAATAACGCATAAATTAAATTAAATATTTAAAATGATTTTCCCCATTATTATGATGTTTGACTTGTGTTATATTTAGTTATTTGGATGGACGAACAAATCTACTTGATGTGATACTTGCGCACATATTTTATCATAGCTCATAAATATCCGGTCGTTGGTGATTTACTACAATCGGTATTCGATTCAAATTTATAATGACTGCCGATCATTTTTGTTTAAAATGGAACAACTATCCGTTGAACATGGTCACAGAATTGGACAGCCTTCGTACTAGTGAAGACCTAGTAGACGTTACTTTATCGTGTGATGGACAATTATTCAAAGCTCATAAAGTAGTATTGTCAATGTGCAGTTCTTACTTCCGAAATGTATTCAAGGTAAAAATTTACAATGTTTTCTTTTTTTAAGTATCACTGTTATCTACATTTTTGAAACAAATTTTAATACAATGGATATTATGTACATGTTGATATTTTAGTTATATTAATTATAGGACAATCCTTGTAAACATCCAGTTGTAATTTTGAAAGATATAAATCAAGATGATGTTAAAGCATTGCTCAATTTTGTATATCAGGGCACTGTATACATATCAGAAAAAAAATTAGCATCATTTTTACGTACTGCTGAACTATTACAGATTAGAGGTCTTGCTGGTGCAGCGTCCACCATTAATACAGATTTAGTAAATATATAATAATACATTTTAGTTTTTATTATTTGATAATAAGAATGTACTTGATTATTTGTTTATTTCATTAGGAATCAACTAGAACTAGTTTAGAAAAAAATGCTGTGCCTCCTTTACAGCAATTGTCTACTAATAACAATAAAGTTGAAAAAAATGATACATCTTCTTCAACCATAAAATCAGAGTCTCCCAAATCTCCTAATGGAAAAGTTTCTGCAAAACGAAAGAAATGCCTTCCAGTAAAATTGAAAAAACCATCCGATGATTGCACAGAATTTATGGTAAAAATAATTTTCAAATATTATATTATAATAATAATAACTAATAATTTATAATTTAATAGGATGAAACGACTGGCAGTGAAACTGATATATTAAGTCGATTAAAAGTTGATGATATAGATGATGGAAATGTAGATACTGATTGTTATATTGATGATGACGATGGATCAAAAGATGGTTTTTGTGATGATCAATATGCTCAAGGACCTGATGATGGTGATGGTGATGGTGATGGTGATGGTGATGAATATGAAGATGTTGATTTAGATAAAGAAGATGATATTTCAAATTCTACTGCAATGTTTGATAAGTCATTAATTGCTTCTCGCATGTTAAATGATCCTAAAGGTAATTCATTTTTATATTTTTATTTATTTATTCATTAAAAGACTTAAAACAATATTCAGATATTCACACAAATGCATCAAGTGGAATTGACTTTGCTATAGCTTCAACGCCAGCTAGTCAATGTATTTCTGATCAAACATCAACAACTGCAGGTAATATACACTTTATATCAATACATTTATATTAAACTATTTATTAAAATATAAGTGTAATTTATCAATTTGATGTAACAACAAAAAACAAAAAAAACACTAGTCTATATTGGTAATAAATATATTTAAGGCTTGTAAGCCATGCAGGCAGTACACATATTTTTGCAGGATCCCACCTGGCCCAGTGTGGGGACTGCCCCCATTGTGGACAGATGTACAACAACCAGTCGTCGCTGAAGTATCATGTGCGTTTAATGCATTCGGACTTGATGCGCCGGCTGTGTTGTTACCTTTGCCCCAGCTCATTTGTGTATCGTGAGGCGTACAAAACGCACATGCGACAGGAGCACAATGTCAGATTGTGATGAATGTTCGGGTGATGTAATTTGTGTAAGTGGATGAAAATGGTTGTCGGCGGTCAGAGCATGGTATATTGTTTGTGATGGGAGAAGTTAGCCTAGAGCACTAAACATTCCGAATATGTACAAATTCAATAATTAACCATTTTAAAACAAATATAACATCACTTAATTACTTAATATAATATTGATTGTTAAAAGTAACATAATATTAACTTCAGCTTTATGTTAATTATCTAACAATATTGGAATTATTTAATATACTTTTGCAAGTACTAGTTGATTTTTTTATATGTACAAACAAATGTTCAAAATAACATTGACATTATTAAAAATTCATTAAGAAAAACAAATTATTTTGTACAAAAATATAAATTATATAAATAAAAATATAATCATAAACAGTCCGGTGCACAAATTGTTTTATGGATTATAATTGGTTTTGTTATTTCCTATATTCTTAAAATGGTGTTTTTTTTTTAATTATTTATATTGGAGTTGTGAATTTCCAGCATGTTTTATTACTTTAAAATATTTTTATGCATTCTAAAAATTTTGTTATTATATACATTATATAAATAATATATTTAAACTACTTATTTGTAGTTAAATATTTAACTACATATAAGAGAATATACTTTACTAATTAGTAATTATTATATATGCTATACTTAATTTAAAATTTATTTATAAATTAAAAATCTCATGAATATTTTCCATGTTAAATTTAATCGTATATTTATGTACTGAAAATTACTTAAAATGTATGCATTAAATTCATAAATTATTATGCACTAAATAATGAATATACCTAAAGATAATAATAAATATATATCAAAAATTTAAAATATGCAGTTTTAAAAATTAACAGAAATTTAATTATGATAAGTACATACGTGTTTGAATTAGTATATATTATCAAAGAAGGAAAAACTAGCAGGTTTAATTATTATTTTTATAAAATCACATTAAATTATTATTAATAATTAATTACATTTATAATATCAAATTTAAAAAAAAATGAACTCCTTTATCATAAATACGCTTATATGCTATATAAAAATGGTATATTTAATTTTGTAGAACATTAAACAAATTTGTATCCAAGATAATATTAAAGTAGATTTATATAAAAAAACAATATGCAATTTTATATGTATTCAAGTTATAGTAGTGAATATATAAATTGAGATTATAACTATTTTATTATTGGTAGAAACAATATTTCAATATGACATGATTAATCACAGATATAATTAAAATAAAATATGTATTACAATTTAAGTTATATATTTCATATTTTTTAAGACATTAAATTAGTTTGTTTTATAAAACAAGTTGTTTCAATTGCATTATTTTATTTGTATAATATGCATGGATTATTGGAATAAGAAAAATCCTGTGGGCTACAGTCTTGAGACTATAAGTTACTAACAAGTTTTACACATTGAGTTATTTTTAAAATATTATTTTTTTGTCCTTTTAAACATGTGTATGGTACTGTATACCTTATTGGTATTATAATACAGTACAAAATTTTAAATTATTTTACTATTATTTAAAAAAATATTTATATATTTTTTAAAAACATTTTTTATTTTATTAATGATGCGTTATGTTAATTAACTTGAAAATTATGAAAAACATAAATATTGTATTTACTGTACAAGGCTTTATCTGAATCTAGTAAGCATATTATTCTGATGTTCGTTTTAAACTTGGATCATAAAATATATTGGTGGAGTTAACTGATTACAAATTAATAAAATATTTCATTATAGCAATATATCTTCAGGATGATCAAACTTTTAATTCTATTCTGATAGTGTAAGTTATGGAAATTCTAAATAGTATCTAATATTTCATAGTTAGAATATATTTAAAACTTTGGTGAAAATAATTTATTATTATTGATTAAAATTATGTTGATTTGTATTATTATTATTCTTAATTTGTAATCCTGAATTTAAAATATGTGATTTGAAATGCAGAGTTTGTAAATTTATGATTATTAACACACGTAGTTGTGTGGGTGAAATGGTGCTCTGGTTGAAATCACATTGATAATTGCACGAACTACATCACACAATGAGCAAATTTTCTAATGACTTTTAACCCAAATGTTATTCTATTATGTAATAATTGGATATTTCTTTTTCAGACCGATTGGGTCGTCGTCCTTGTCCATTGTGCCAAAAAGTGATCTCTAACAAATCTAACCTATTAAAACATATGCGCATTAGGCATAGTGACGAATATAATCCAGCCGGTTGTAGTGTATGTGGAAAAGTTTTTAAGAACAAATATAGTCTTCGTGCGCACATCAATATCTATCACAAGGAGCACACCACCCCCAATACTAATAATCAAGGTGCATATCAAGTGTACAACAATGCCTCTGCAAACCAACAACAACAACATCAACAACAACAATCAGCTCCAATACAACAGTCTGTTAATAATTCTGCTGGTTCGTATTTAACTGGTTCATCTGTGACCTGTTTTAACCAATCATCAAACGCAACTACAACAACTGGTGGTTACATTATACAGCAACCACCCACATCGCCGTTCCTAAACAAAATCTCATTGGATCTCCCGTCTCCATATCAATTAACAAACCAAGCTACATCTGGGCCGCCTTTATCACCACTTTAACCAATATTTCTACCAGCAACAGCCGGTGAATTCTTTGACATCATCGGTTGTGCACCACATACGACTCATTAGGAGGTGTAAATTATAAACGTGCCCCATGATTAATGACTAAAGTTATTTTATATCTATACTATTAATCTTATCTTTACTATTATTATGAAAAAAATTTAGATATATATGTATATTTTTTATAGCGGGGGGTTGGTTAATTTTTACCGGTTTTTATTCTTCATTACTTTAAAATGTATACCGGTATACCCAAAATTTAATAATTTAAAAAATTTTTTTTTTAATACTTTAATAAAGATTAAATATATATAAATGTTAGTTTTAGAATATGTATAATAGTGTGCCAATAATGATAATAAGTAATGAAAAAGAAACAATCAAATTATATTTAATAATGAAGTTTGATTTTTATAGCAACTATCTATTAAAGGCCAAATGATTAAGACTGAAAACAATAAAATCATAATACTAATTAATATATTTCCATTGAATTGTATTTTTAAATCATAACTAGAAATAGTTAAATGAACCTTTGTTCACTCGATAGTATTTTAATTTATATTCTTTTAGCAATAAATATTGTAAAATAGATATATTCATAATCATAGATGTATCATGTATGAGATTATGAAATTAATATTACCAAAGATGTTATGGAACTGAAGATTTAACCGTTAACATTTTGTAAATGTACTCGGTCTAATTATATATGTATGTTTTTCACATATTTTTAATTTATGATTTTGATTTCTTTTAAAAATGATACACTGCACAATAATTTTGTCTTTGGTTTGTTATAATCCCAATATGACATATTTTATTAGTTGTCGTTAATAATATTTTTGTCAACAATTTTCACGGGTTTTTTTGTATTATTAATTAGGATTTCGTTTTATGTAGAATTTATGAGCTGTACAATATTATTTAATTGGTTTTTCCTAATTTTCTTCTTACTTTTATCTTTTTTTTTTATTATTTTATTTTAGTGATACTTAGTATTTCTTTCTTTTTTGGGTTACAAAGTGTGTATTGACTGATATAGTTTATAGTATTTTAAAAAAAATTATATTTATATATATTTTTTAACATAGAATGAGTCATCTAACGTTTTATTTATACATTAAATATTAATATATATTATGTTTATGTATGATTAATAATACTTGTAATAAAATCAAATATATATTTTATTTAGGCTAATTAAAATGTTTTTTTACATACCTAGTGTAACTATTACAATTGTTTATGAAAAAACAGAAAAATTTTCATTACGATAAATAAACAGCAATTGTACGTCCTATGTTCTATTCTAACAAGTTACCCGACATTCATGATGAAGTAATTAATGCTATAGAATAAAATTAATTCTTTTAGATTGAAATTTTTAATCTAAATTTGCCAACAGTGTGTGACCATAGATATTTTAGTTGCCGAGAAGATTTATCAGTTAAAACTTGGAGATTAGTGTATGTTGAACTGGATGATTTATGTGTGTATGAGTTAATGTTATAAATAAATTCTTATGTTTAAATAAAAAAAAATGTTCTATCAAAATCTTGATTAAATTTTTTTGAAATTTGAAATTGTATTTATATTTAAAATTTATTTGTTATATTCTACAGTTACACAATACAATTTGAAACAAAATATTTTTATAATTTACGAAATTTAACACATTTTCTTTGTGTTAAATAATTTATGACATATTAATATGCTACCGTTACCAGGTAATTTGTGATAATTTCATTTTAAAATGGTAATTTACCTATTTTCTAATATGTATATTTTTTACAAATGTCAAAGACAATGAAATTGGTACTATATTACTTTATTTAAGGTTGCTTGCATGGGGTAAATAATGATAGTTATAATAATATTTCACATAATTAAAGTAAATGTAATATAAATATATTTCTTTGCATTACATTAGCTTCGAATAACATAATAGATTAGAAATGGGTTCGATTTAATTTTGTACGTTTTCAATATGCTAAAGTTTGATAATAATTTACCCCATGCACGAGTTTAGTACATTTATTTTTTTCTCGTTTTATAAAATTGAAATGGATGAACTGTGTCCCAATTGTTATTCTATGTAATAAGCAAAATGTAATAATATCTTATTGTATATTTGTATGTCAAATAAAAATAATTAAGAAATATATTTATGTGAAAACAATTTTATAATTACTTTTTATCATTCAATTAAAATATTATCATAATTAACTAAGAAATACTTTTGTTATCTTATCTTATATTATATTAATATTATAATTATGAAAAGTATTGAAATAAAATAAACAAAAAATTGTAAATGGGATAAAACCACCCGTGCGAGTAAATAATTTAACAAAAGTAGTGCGTGTTACGACACATTAAACATTTTTAATTTTAACAAAATATCTATATATAAATTCAATATTTTTTTTTTACTAAATATTTTAGCATTGATTATTTATGGTTATTTGATAGGCTTCGCCATTGTTTCGTATATAGCATCATGACTTTTTGTTATAAATGCTTCAATGTGAAAATCAAATTGTTCAAAAAAATATGCATGTACTACTAAAATAAAAATACTAAAATAATTTGTTGAAGATAGTTTTATTATATTCACTAATCAACATGTTTTTTTTTTCTTAAGCAAAGTTAAATATATCATTTCTATTAATTACACAAACATCGAAAATATCAATAGGTATACATATATTTCTACCTACTAATTATTTTATATACTCATAATCTTAATATTTTTCAATTCCATCTCATAATAAATTAACAATGTTTTTCATAATATAGCACAAAATAAAAATAGCGTAGAGGAACCAAACGCCCGATAGTAGAATAATATATATATATATATATATATAGAATTTTTTTAAATATAATATATTATTTATAAATAGATAGCAAAATTGTATTAAAATGTACACTTTAAAGCCTTAAAGGTAACTAAAAATTGTGTGTAATTTCTATAAGAGCATTTATGTTTCCATTTATTTTAAAATATATATGTATATAAATTAATTAATACAAATTCTTAAAAATACTAAGATTGCTCTAATTGTATTTTATTCATCAATATTTTTTCAACCAGGCATATTATTATTCAAATTTATAACAAAAATAATACTTTAAATATATATTATGAACAACGTGTCAATTAAATATTAGCTTAATAAATTTGTTTATAAATATAAATTAGATATTAAACGGGTGTAAATAGGCGTTAAAAAAAAAAAAATACATAAATAAATAAATAAAAGTACAGTAAATAAATAAAACATCTCTAGGATCTAAAATAAATAAAAACTAAACATTTATATTGTTTTGGTTAATTGATATATATATATATATATATATAATATGAAATAATAATAATAATAATAATAATAAACATTGGTATGCGAGTTCATACAAATAATAAAAGTGTCTTCTCATTGACGGACAGCTGCCTTTTATAATTAAATATATCTAATAAATTTTTTTTTAAAGCGAGTATAAAGGAATATAATTATTATTATTATTATTCTTATTATTATTATTAATTGCTTTCATCGATAATAAAATTAATGTTACAATGATAAATAAAATATAGAATTTTATGAGGATAAGACGACAAAGATGGCAAAATACCCAGGGAACCACATTATGCACATAATATAGATGGTCAATAAAAATTTGTCTGTAATTTAAAACAAATTACACTTTTTTTAGTGTAAAGAAGCTACGACGCTTGGGCTCATCACGTTTGTCACCGACTGCAGGCAAAGTTTGTGACCGGGATTGTGCACCTGCCGCGTCATGTTCGCACACATTTTTTAGAGTGTTCACCCATTGGCGCATCTCAGAGTCATTGCGCGCCTGAAACAGGAATTCTGCACCAGTGGCTAGCTTGACACGCAGCACAAACTTCTTCTTGGTGTAATCAGTTGCCACCTCTGCAGAACCACCAGATAAATCGATTGGCACCTCACCCTTGAAATAGGTTTCTGGGGCTGTCTTGGCTGCTTTCGCATCTTTATAGAATGCCAAATTTGCTCCCTGCACGCTTACAAATACCTTGTCCCATGATCTACAATAAATCACATAAATAAATAAATATAATATAATTATAACTTTTATTTAAATATACAACTCCTAGACTATAAGCACTAAAATGTCTATAATTTTTTTCAATATTGTTTTTATAAAAAGTGGTTCAGAAAGAACACATAATATGATGGGACTCTCCTGCATATTTTAAATATGATATTAATATAATAATAATAAATAGATTATAATACTGGAAAAAATTCACAATACAAATAACAGTAATATATATATATATATATATAACGTATAACAATTACTATATTGACAAAATATGACAGAAGAGTATCCAAAAGTAATCCTTGATACCACATAAAAAGGTAGTACCTGTTTGATGCTTTTTTCGTAGTAGATTCCCATTCGTGTTTCCTGTTGAGTATACCCTCTAGAATTTCACCATCAGCTTCGGTGGCTGATTGATCTATAACAATGATCAACAAAATACACATATTAGAGTAAACAAATGCATTGGCATAAGATATACACAAAAAATTTAATAATACAAATCTGGAATCTACTGTTACATGAGACAGATTGTCTCACACATGCTCGTATGCATTTTGTCATCCTTTTTTTATATGGAATTGAAAATACAATATTATATTAGACACAATCATGCGCAAAGACTTACATGCAGACTTTGAGCTGCAGCGCCACATATAAGATTTACAATACCTGAAGTAGGTTCAACGATGGCCTCATCATCACTAGCTGACACAGCCGACAATGGGCTTTTTTGTGGAGATTTTTTCCACCGGAAACTGCGGAATGGTGACTTTGACCGCGATCTGTCCTTGTTACGATCTTTGACTAATTGACTTCGCGAAGCTACGTTTTCAAAAATACACACACAAACAGAAATACTTTTACAAACAAGCAAACTAAAGTAAATAATTTACGTCATCATAGCATAAGACAAAATATAGCACATCTTTGCATGCTTAATTTTCAAAGAAAAAAATAATGTAGTATGATGAAAGCAAGCGTTACGCTCGAGACAGCCAAGGATACTTACTCGCGGGCAATGTTGATGAGGATCTAACGACCCCTGTGGTCACAGCAGAACTGCCAATGCTCTTCCTACTGGATGCAGAGCTGTCATGCACTACAAATGTTAATAACAAATATTTTCAATTCAACATCATGCCAGTAAAAAATAAATCAACCTTTTGCTACAATTAAAATTACAATATTCTTTATGATATTAAACATATAAAGTCATGCAATAATGTACAGTTCTATAATAACCATAAGACATAAAACCTCATCTTGATTAAATAATATTTTTCTTATTATGTTTTAAATACTTAAAAGATCTACATTTATTGGTTTGGTATGAATATTTTAAGTTTAGACAATAATACGCTACAGAAGTAGATTTATGTGAACACTTTCCATATTGAACTTTTAGAAAAATAAATAGATAAATAAACCAAATTTAAGTAAAGCTAATCTAACATATTATACATTTATAATTTCAGAAATAAAATGTAAAATATTTTATATTTAAATTCATGATATATTTATAAACAAGATTAAAAAAAATTATTAAAATATTGTAAATTTAAGTTGGAAAATTTTGATAAAAAATGTATTTAAAAGTCATTAATAAGAATAAACACGTTAGTACACTATGTGAATACTACTTAGATAATAATTATTAAGCAATTAAGCGTTGCATGCATAAACAATCAATAAGAATAAATTAAGCACTACTAACATAATATTAATTTTAAATTATACCTGCGGTTGGTTTTTCGATGGGCGATATCAGTGCGAGGTTAGTGGGTGGAGGTTTACGTATTGACGCTAATGTTAGATTTAGAGAACGCAAGCGTGCAAATAACAGAAAAACAATATGTTCATATTATACATGTGTCAATATTGTTTTCTGAATTTTATTTTTCTTAAGTTATAAATATTTGACTATTTTATTATTGCTTATTTTTTTATACACAGTTAATACTTTAATAGTATTGTGGTTTTGTAATTTAAAACTATTTTATACAGTGTATGGTAAAATCAGATTAGTAAAATACAGTGTTGTATTAACAAATCATAGTTTATTTACATGATATTTTATTAGATTGATTACATTGTATGAAAATATCTAAATATTATATAAAAGTTATAATTATACCTAACACTAATATTCCCAGTGCATTAATTATAATATACAACATTAATATTCTTCTTTTGTACACAATATTTAAACAATTTTTCCATTAGGTATATATGATATTAATAATATATAATAATATATATATACATCTATGGTATTTGAAAAAAACAAATTTAAAACAAATTGTTAGTTACAAGTTATCCATGTTTGTTTTAGAAAAATGTTAAGTAAGTTATATTTTTTCTAATCACCACCAATTTTCTCACTTATACTTATTTATACCCTTTATTTTGCATGCATTAAAAATATTAAAAACTACAAATATACTAATAAAAGTTAATTTACCAGGACGACCTTCTCCATCTTTAGCTAATTTTCCATCTGCTTCTGATGCTTCTTCCGCTCTATAAAAAAATATTCACATATAGCTAGTTTAAAATACATATTTAATTATTAATTAATATTTTAAAACATATTTCAAGTAACAAAAATATGTAAATACTACATAATAGTAAACATACGCAGCTTTTTCGGCTGCTTCGGCTTCAGCTTGAGCAGCTAGTTTGGCTAGCTCTTCTTGACGTTTTCGTTCTTCTTCTTCTTTTCTACGTTGAATTTCTTTCAATTCAAACTAAATAAAATGCAACATGGTTAGCTTTCATGAACATAACTTTAAATAAAACAATTCTTTTCCATACAGTGGTTAATCGTTCTAAAGCACAGAATCGTTCTTCTTGTGCTATAGCTGATTTTTCAAATGCTTCATGTTTCTTAATCAAATTTTCTACTTGATCAATAGTCATCTAAATCAAAACAATTTAATTAACAATAGTTTAAAACAATAAATAAAATAACTTACTCCTAATTCAAGACTCATTATGTATGGTTCTTGGGCCAATAACCATGCTTCAGCAACTGCTGCATCTCTGGCAAATTGATATACTTCCAAAACTAAAAATTAAACATTGTATATAATATAGTACAAGATTGATAATATTACTGATAATAAAAACAAGTTTAATAATAAAATACTAACTTAGCTGAAGATTTTCCCATCGTTCTTCCCATCTATTAAGTAATGAGTTTCTCTGGGTGTTCAGTAACATTAATTTATCTTTTATCTAGAAAAATACAACAATTTATAAATAGATGTTGATGAAATAACTAAACAAAGTAATAAATTTACTTCGTTAGAAGCATAATGGTTTCTTGATAGAAGTTCTTTGCCTAAAGAAATGCAAGCAGTGAAATTATCTTCTCTAGTATCAATTTCTGCTTTTAAACTCTGATGATTATTCATCAATAGTTCTACACCACTAACATCCCTAATATAACATATTTCAAATATTATAGTTTATTATTCATATTTATTAATAATAAAAACCATTAACAAATTACCTTGGTTTTTCTGACGTGTTCATTTGTCTAACAACATCATCCATCCATAATGTCAATGTTCTAACCATATTAAAGAACTTGTGTAAATCTCCAGTGTCAGCTAATTTCTGTTTACGTAGTTCACATTCTGATTGTAATGAAGCCCAAGCATTTACAACTTCTGCTTCTCGTCCAGTGATTTCTTTCGCTTTGTCACCAGCATATGAAGTTTGTAACCGAGTAGAATCTTCGGTAATAGCTTGAACCTGAGTGCTAAGTGTATGTAAATCTTGTAAGAAACTTTGGTGTTTACGCTGTAGAGTATGAACAGAACCAGCATCACGACCGAGATCTTCAGACATTTCATGACTTTTCTCTGCAATACGACTAACCATATCCTTGCAATCGTGGAAAAATTTGTGTAACTCTCGTGAAGCAACTAACATCTAACAAAATACATATATTTAAAAATTAAAATTTTATTTTAAAATATTTATTATTATATTATACTTGTGTTCTAGTTTCGATTAGTTCAAGTAAATCTTGCCATTCTTCATTTAAACTATCCTTCCATTCAGCAATAGTTGCAGAGTCACTGTGACCAATGTTGATAAGTTGATCAGCAATACCATTAACTGATGCCACGCGTTCACTACCAGTTGCTTCAGTATCACGAGCAAATTCTTTAAATCTTTCCCATAATAACTATAAATAGTAAATATTAAATATACAATTACAAATTATACAATACAATTATACAAAGTTTTATTTAAATTTAAAGTATAGTATACTAAAAAGTATAAATATGATAAATAAATAACTTACAGTAACATGGTCATAGTCTTGGCCAAGTTCATGTGAACCAGCAACAATTTCACGTTCTGCAATCCACTGTTCTAAATCATCTACTTCACGGTGCAACATAAACAGTTTCAAAGCTTCATCCAATTTTGCTCTGCGTTCTCCAGCCAAATCCTTTAGTCCAGCATATAATTTGTCAACTTGAGATTGTTTTACAGCTATTTGGTCACTTTCAGGGTGCATTTCACTTGTAAGTTGACGTGCAGTTTCACCTAATTGTCTAATTGTATCAGCATAATTATCTACAGCCAATTCTAAAGATTCATGTTTTTTCTTTAAGTTTTGAGCTGAAATCTCATCTTTTCCACGATCTTCCACCATCATGTATAATTCTTGTTCGCCCATCCAACTTTCTGCTTCACTGGCATCGAAGAAGTACTGCAAGTGTATTAATATATATTTTAAATAAAGTTTAACTATAATAAAATATATAATATAAATTATTGTAATTAATAAATACTATTTGCTCTTACTATTTATATTATTTAAAGATAATAAGTAAACATACTTGTTGGGCTTTTTCAGATTGAAGTAACATTTTCCTACGGTGTTCAACATTTTGTTGGAGTTGTTGCCAACGTTGAGTTAGGTCATGTATGAGGTCTGTAAATTGTGATGCATCTTCGTGTCCTTCATCAATTAACTTATTACCATTACTACAGACGAGATTAATGCGATGTTCATGATTATCAATCTCATTACCTAATGACTAAATTATAAAAAAATTTTTTTAAATATATGCTTTGTAATAAAAATATTAACTAAAAAATCAATAAATCACTTTCTTACTTGATTTTTCTTTTGTAACATGTTAACATTGAATAAACTATTTCCATATTCAGTAGATGTAGCCAATGGAGTTTTTTCGGCAATCCATAACTTTTCATCTTCAACATCTCTCCTGAATTGGAATGCTTCTTTCTTTTTTTCTAGTTGTCTTTGTCTTATTTTTAATGGTTCTTTTAGTTGTTCGAATCTTTCTTCTACCTTAGTCTTCTTAGGAATAATTGTTTCAACTTTCTCAGGAACGGTCTTTTTTAAGTATTCAGCCTGTGTTTCTAATTCAACAACTTGTTTGGCTTTTACAGCCATTTGAGTTTCAATCATTTGTTGTTTTTGCATAAGTATATTGACTGATGCTAAGTCAGTTCCAGTGTCAGCAGCTTCAATCTGTTTTTCTAAATCATCCATCCATGAATCAATATCTTCACATGTCTGGTGAATGAGGACTTCTCTATTAGTGTCAAATAAACGTTCACCCTTTTCTTTTGTGGTCTTCTCAAGATCATCAAACTGACCTAACATTTCAGATATTTTTGGTTGAATAATTTGGGCTAATTCAGGTTTTTCTTTCATTAAATCTTCTCCAGAGAGCTGTACTCTATCCAATCTATCTTTATTAGATGCAATTTCTGCTTCAAAAGCCTGATGACGTGTCCATTTACTGTGTACTGTTTTTGCACTTCTATAAGTTTCATCCTGAGCTGTAAACTTCTTTTCTTGAATCCATTGTTGAAGTTCATCAGAGTCTTGAAGAAATTGATGAAGTTGTAATTGGTCTCTAAGTTGATCCATAAGTTCTTGAGCTTTATCACGGTTTGCATCTCGCCGTTCAAGTATGGATGCTGCTTTCTTTTTAATTTTATCGGCTTCAAAATGATCTTCATCCACAAGTTTGGTAGCAAATTGAGCAACAGCATTAATTTTATCTTCATTAGCTTCCATTGTGGTTAAGAAAGCTTCATGGCGTTTAATTAAGTTTTCAGCATGTTCCAAGTTTGACTAAAAATAGAAATTAAAAATAAAGTTCTTAACTAGATGTGTAATTTAAAATATATATATATATATATATAACTTACTGGAACTTCGTCTTTAGACAAAGCATGTTCTTGTTGAGAAAGCAATACTTCAGCTTGGCGAGCATCACGATTAAACATTTGTAAATTGAGTGACTTGGAAAGAAGTTGTTGTCTATTTTCCCACATCTTATGTAGTTCTTGCCATCCATCACGTAAAGCCTTAAGACGCTCTCGCAGAAACATATATTGAGGATCTGCTTGTGTTCCTGGTTCCTAAAGTTATAATTATGAATAAGACATAAGATTATGAATAATCTATCAAATACAATCATTAAACTTACAGCTGTAACTTTTTCTCCATATTCCATCATTTGAGTATAATCAGCTGTGTAGTTATCAATTTCTTCACGAATTGCTTGATGTTGAGAAAGAAGTTTCTCTGCATCTGATAATGAAGAAGGAATATCTTCAGAAGCTACATCAGTTTGGGTTTTAGTCAACCAAGTTTGGAAGTGATCTAAATCACGTAGGAAACGATGGAGGTCACCAGCTTCTTCCAGTTTTGAATCCCGTTCTTTCAACTAAATAACAATTATATAATATAATAAATAAAATTATAATGATCAAAAAGACAAAAAGTGTATTTTTCACCATTTGTGTTAATTCTTCCCAATCTTTTTGGATTGTTTCTATTCTTTCCCTGATTACAGAAGCTTCTTCAGGATGTTCCTTTTCATTCATTTGTGCTTCATTTTCTAAGGAATCCAATTTGGCTTGTATGGCAGCCAAGTCTCTTTCCATGCCAGATAAACGACGCTGTTATGAATTTATAATATATATTAATATTAATTTATTAATAATAAAATAAAATTATGATCATTTGAAAAATATCAATCAATTTGAATTAGTCTTACTTGTAATGTCATTATTCCAGTAAGATCCATTTCTAAACTATCTGTAGATTGTAAAATTCTCTTTTTGTCTTCAATCCAAGAAATAGTTTCTCTACATTCAATGTGGAAAGTTTGTACACCATGAGCAGAATTGAGTTGGTCACGCTTAGCTTCAGCTTTATCCCGCAAATCAGCCCATTCATGATTCAACTGTAACAAATTATTTAAAATTATTTAAAATGTTTCTAAATAAAAATAATAAAAATAATTAAATGTAATACATTATTTTGTCTGTTCACAATTTCATCTGAATTAGGATGTTCAACATGAAGTAACTGTCGTGCTAATTGATTGACAACAGCAACACGAGATGCATTTGAATTCATTTCTTTGTCAAAACCATCATATCTATGTTTCATTATTTCAACGTCTTCTATGTCCTTTCCAGGGCTCATAGTTTCCAACATACGGTTCTTAAATTTGTAAATAATATATTAGTATTCATTACACTGAAATTATTTAACAATTACCTTTTCTCCGATCCATTGTTGTACAGCATCAGCTTCACTAAAGAGTTTGTACAAAGAAAGAGCATCCAAGAGTCTTTGGTGTCGAAGTTTGGCCAATTCAACTAATTCTTTATATCGTTTATCAATTGATGACATACGCTCGTTAACTTCAGGTCCACTTGTTGGTGCTCCAGGTTCAGCGCTCAATTGATTGGCTTGAGATCGTAATGCTTCCACGGTTTGTGAATATGATTTTAGTTCTTCACTTACCTATTGAAATTTAATAATGATAATTATAATAAAAAATAATAATATTTATTATTTATATAAAATGTAATATGTAATATACACCTCTTTATGTTTCTTTAATAAAGATTGAACATTAGCTTCATCACGTCCAACATCTTCTGATGATACTAATCTCAAAGTATCTAACATCCATATGTCAACATCATCAGCATCAGCAAACCACTATAATGACACAATACTTCATTGTTTATAATAAATATTCAAAGAATAAGTTGAGAAAAAAAATCAGTAATTTGAGATTAGATGGATAAATTTGATAATTTGAAAATGTGTAAAAATACTTCATTAGGGCTAGAAAATTATATTTATATAAAAAATATGTATTTAAATATATGAAATAAATTTGATGAAGGTTAAAACTTAAAAGTTACAAGACTCAATAATTACATTATATTATATAAAATAATCTAATTAAATAAATATGAGTTATCTATAAATTTTAAGATCAAGTGTTAAATTGTTAGATAAATATAAAAAAAAATTTTGTTATACTATAAATTATAGAAATTAAAATATAAAAAATTTAACCAGAAAGTATAAAAAATCAAATAAATTACTTGGTGATAATCAACTGCATCTTCTAAACGCTTACGTCTTTGTTTGGTTAAAGCGATTAAATGTTCCCACATAGAATGAGTGCTGGATACTCGTTCCTGTATACGGTCTGCACCAAAATGATTACTATTAATCAAATCTTCTCCAACCTTCACTACTTCAAGCAATTGACTTTCATGACTCTGTATTTCGTTTTCAAGTGCCTAATCATAATATACATAAATATTAAAATAATAATAGTTAGCAACATTTAAAAAAAAAAATATTTATTTTACTTTATGTTTTGAAAGCAACAAATTAATAGTGGTCAAATCATGACCAATATCTCCAGCAGAAACAATTTGTTCCTTCTCCTTAATCCAGTTTTCTTCATCAGCCATATCCCAATAAAATTGCCACAATTTCCTGCTTTCTTCTAAACGAGCTCTTCTTTCGACAGCCAATTTTACCAATTCACTATAGGCATCTTCAAGTTCTTGAACTCTTTCGATAATTACAGCTGGATCACATGGTCTATAGCCTTCCGTATTTTCTTCATCCAAGAATCGTTGCGAATGTTGTACAACACTTTTCACTCGTTCGCCTAAAACATTAATGTCAGCCTCTACAAGGCTATGTTTTTGTAGAAGATCTTCGACTCCCATTAAGTGTTTGCCATAATCATCAGATAAAAGTCTCATTTTTAATTCTTCCATAGAATCCAATATGTATAGCATTTCTTGGAAGTTTTGTTGTAATTGTAATGATAACTCAAGACGATGACGACGAGCTTTCAAAAGCTCAAGTAAATAGTTCCAAAGACGAAGAACATTGTCTTTTCTACAAAAAAAAATTGTTAGCATAAATATAATATATTAAAAAAGTGGGAAAGGCCGATTATAGACGTTCTTCCTTTGTCCTATCAGTCCTCGAAGAAATTAGTGGTTTATTATAATTATTAAGATTTGAATGCAATGATATTGCATTAGAAAATACGATTCTGAGCGAATCTCAATAATATATTGCAATATATTATACTGATAATCCATTCCAAAATTTACCACAAATGTAAATTACATATGTAAATATATTAAATAGTATATGAGTAGGCTTTTATAAAAATTTGATACCTTTAAACCAAAAACTGCAGGTAATATTAAACATTTTTGGAAAAAATCAAAGCTCTATATTTTGCCAAAAAAAAAACTAATCCATTTCAAAATTTTACTAAATGTAAATATTACCTATATTAGTACTCAAAAATTTTTTTAAGTTCTACGATCAAAACTCAATTAATAATCAAAAAAATAAAAAATTTTAAATAATGGAAACCGTAATTTTACCAATTTTCCGCATCTCAAAGAAAAACTTTTGGAAAATTCAAAAAATGAATTAAATAAAGTACCAACCAGATGAAATTTGGTATAGAAGAGGTACCCTATTTGTGGTAATCAAACCATTATTTCTACCCAAAAAAAGGTTTTCATACATCAGAAAAAAAAAATTTTAAAAAAAAATCTTTGTAGAAACAATACATTCCTCGCTCCACTTAGAATCTAAAAAATTATAAATACAAATAAATTTTTACCTTGCGTTAATACGGACAATATCGTGATAGTCTTCTGTTTCTAATTCTTGTGCAACAGTAACAACTGCTTCCACACGTTCTTCATAAGCAAATATATCGGTTTCGATAGCTTCGTGTTTCTTGGCTGCTGCTTCTACAGCGGCCAAATCCAAACCAAAATTATCCTGTTAGCATTACATAAAATCAATTATATTTTATATTTATATACATATATCTAATGAGGAAATACAAATTTGTATATAAAAAAGTTAACCTGAGAAACAAGTCGTTGATTTTCACTTAACCACGTTTCTCGCATGCTTGCTTTTCTGTTAAATCTTTGAGCTAGTTGTTCAAGTTTCTCTTGTCTAATAATTTCTTCCCTTAGAGCCAATTCTCTCTCGTGTTCAGCTTTTTCTAATTGCTCCCAAGCTTTATTAATATCAGAAATCATTTTTCCTTCTTTAGGAGTGTACGGTTTTTGATTATTAGCTCTCATTTTTGACTGTAATGTGAAAAGTAACACTTCCAAATTGCCTTTTTCAACAAATTTCGGAGGTTTCTCTACAGTTCTATAATTGTTAAATTGTTGCAATTGCTGTTGAACACCATTCAAAGAGTTCAAAAATTTTCTTTCTGCCAATGACTCTTTGGTTTGCTTAATCCATTGTAATAAGTCACTAGTTAAACGTTCATATTCTAGAGCTGTTCGTTCATTTTCCATAGCTATTCCCACGACACGTCCAATTCTTTTTCCTTGTACTGTTTCTTGTTTCATTTTACTAAAGTAGTGATAGTATGTGACAACGTAGGTAATAATTGATTTTTCGTCTGGTTGTTCAACAAATACATCTTCAGCATCCAATAGTTTTACGATTCCCAATTTGTCTTCAGCCGTATTGAAGGCATTATTTAAGTTGTACATAGCGTTGGATTTGCTAAGTTTTTCAAATTGAACAAGGTCAGGACGATGTTTGTGAATGATTGCATTAAAAGCAAGACCATCTCGCCAAGAAGTGGTAAAGTTACGAACATTGACATTGTGATATCCAGCTGTTTTCATTTGACACCACAGAAGCAAAGCATCTTTAGCAGATTTAGTCTCTTTGTTGTCAGTTTCTTCAATGGTTATGTCTTGAATCTAAATTTAAAATAAAATTTCATTTTTTTCTTTTCTTATAGAACAAGAATAATAAACTGGAATAATAATTATTAATACAAACTTGGAATCTAAGAATAATAGTCCATATGAGACCTAACGAAAGCCTTGGATTTCCATCAACGATATCGTGTGATCCCATATTTTCCAAATGTACTCTTTGGTCTTTTAAAAACTGTAGAGCTTTATCTACATTTTCTAAACAATGTATTCTCATTTTTCCTTTAGTAGGTTTTGGCTACATAAATAAACAATGTTAAAAAACACGAAATATATATTAATGACTACAAGTCTACAACTATATATATATATATTACCAATCGTTCTCCAGAAAGAACTTCCAACAGTTTTATAAGCATTTTCCCGTCTCTGAGATCTATGTATAAATCTCCAATTCGCGAGTGTACACGAACCAAATGCGAATTCACCCATTTTTGAAAGGTCTTTTTTTGGACACTTTCTCTTTCGTCTACAAATAAATGAAAACCAATCATATATATAATATAAAAATTATATAAGTATATATGATAATTTAGAAGTCAGAACCCCTTGTTGTATTGGCGTAAAGATATAACATGAGTAATATTATCGGTTATTGAGGGGAGACCGAGGGCACATAATACACGGAGGGTTACTCACTCACTGCCGTATCTACTACTACAGTCTACAACCCCATTCAATAAATAAAACGTCATTGCATGCGTATGCCGTAGAGGTATACACATTGTGTACATAGCGAATAACAACCCCTCTCGTTTTTAATATTTGATTTTGCTTTACAGACGATTACAATTCACAAGCAAAACTTACCGGCCAAAGCCTTAATTCTAGACCTTTCAAAGAGTCTGGAAGATGAATTTCCGCCGTCATATTCATAATCTTCGACAATACCGGTTCCGTCTTGTTGTATGGCCGGATCCCACCGGACCACAGAGATGTCTGTCGTCATGACAGCCAGACACCTCTATACCAGTTTGTTATACCTGTAACAAATTACATATGATTAGATATTATTTAGATATTGGAATTATAAGATATCAACAGAACACAACAATTAAATATTATATTATAATTTATAATAGTATTCCAAATTTCTGATTCCTAATATGTAATATTTAGACAGAGAACAATGGTATTCTAGTCTATATTGCTTATACCATGATGTTTATCCAATTAATAAATGTCGTTTACTTTAATGATTTTGAAATCTGATTTTCGTAAATTACTCATGAATAATAATGAGAAATATAAATTACAATAAATACGATTAAATAACTTTTTAATGCCAATACAAAAATAAATGACACAAAAAACTTGATTTCAAATGTAAAAAAAGTTATCGATGAAAAACAAACACGATGAGACTAAGATACTTTATAATAATAATATGTATATCGTATATTAGGTTACTAAATCATACAATATTATTCAAATATATTTTTAAAAAAAATACATGTTGCACATATGTTCGTAGATAATTATACGTGACAGTGAGCCATATTACATACTATACACATTATATATATAAATAAATTAATTTATGTTATAACAACGAAAGAATAATTTTTCGGATTATATTTCATCATAATATGAAATTCAACACTATTATAAACAATAAAGGTACAAATACATTCGTCGGGTTTTGAAGGTAAGCTAATCACGTCAAACCATACCACCGGACATCATAATATCGGTGTATACTGTTGTGTCTTGTGAGTATAATTTTAAATTATATACAATATATTATTAGGATAATTAATAATTACTAGGAGAGTATGCATGTGTGCAAAATTATATATCGATTGAGGTGAGTGTGCGTGTGTTATTAAATTTTAAATTAAATTCAATCTTTGAATCATAATAATAATAATTGTTTATTTAATGTGTTAAAAGCACATTTGCAATTTTTATAGAATTTCAATTCACAATAGATATTTTACAAATTCACAAATACAAGAAGATCGTCGGAAGTACTCAGAAGAATAGTATTAGATTTTTGGAAATTAAATCGTTTTCAATTAGTCAATTAGTCAAGTAAGTACTAATATTATAGCAATATAATTATTATAAATATTAATAAATATTCATGATTTTTTTGATATTAGCTTTCGTCAACACATACGCAAACTGCATTCCAATGTGTATACGAACTATTAAAAGATAAATATTAATTACAGTCTGTATATAGAGCGTACAAAACATCCAACAATCATATTCATACGAGTAAAACCACGTGTGTGTACATGTGAAACCGTACATAGTTAAGATTTGGTAAAAAAAAATATATATGGTAGGAGTAGTTTTGAGAGCAGTTACAAGGCGACGCACGAATAAAAATAGAACTCTGTAACTACTTTTCGAAGCTGTTGGGAATATTTTTAAAATCGAAACACTCATTTCACACGAGATACACTACTAAACTTAAACTGATGGGCATTGCAATGAAAACCAAGTATACACTTAACAGGGCCAAATAATTACATTTTTTTAAAAATATCTTAATTTTAATTAAATTAATATTAAATCAGTATCACTATTATAGTATTATAATAAGTTAGAGTGTATAACTAACTACCTACTACCTATAAAAGTTCATGTTTTATATTCATAATTTTATCAAATAAAAAAGCAATATAAGGATAATATAAAAATCAAACTAGTCTTGCAATATATTTTAGTGATGGTTGTAAAGATTTTATATTTATTTTATTAATGACGGAAATAATTAAATTTATAAAAGGGAAATAATAAAACTGTGTTATATTTAATAAAAAAAGTTTAACGATGATAAAATATAATATACCTACAATCTCAAATCTATTTGGGAATTATCATCCTTTATCATATTTTTGAATGAAACAAATGTTTAATGCTTGAGTAAATATTGTATTATTATTATATGTCCCCATTGCATGATTTTGTTTTCAATTAATTTATGTGAATATAGTGTATTTCAATAAATTTGTATGTAACAAACATACGATAAATTGACAAAATTGTATAATTTTATATTTAAATAGTATATAATAAAAACATGAAAAATTATAATAAAAAAAACCGTGTCAGTTTATTCTCAAATGATGACTAAAAATTATAATAGAGTAAATAACTACTCTAAATGTTATGTTGTATTTACAAACGTTTCAAAAATAAATATTGAAAAATGTGGTCTCAGAAAAATTATAGTGTAGGCGGTTTCAAACTATCCAACAGGCAACAGCTGTAGTTTAAATAATAAATTGGAATAGATTAATTTTAAAACAGTCATAATAATACAATAGGGCCTGTGCCCTTCCAGTGTTCAATTTACAATTTAACAATAATTAGAGTTTTAAATCGGTTATAACTTATATATAGACCATTATAGTTTTGTAGTCACTGGCTAGTAACGTTATCCATTTGGCCTATACAATAACTAATAAAAACAAATTCCTATTTCAATTCGCTCTCTCTAGAAGTGGATGTCATTGGGAAATAATTTAACAAGAATAACGAAATATTTCTTTTTTGTATCTACGTATGGCGAATATACGCACACAGAGAAATTGGCCCAGTTTTATTTTAAAATTTTCTTTTCCTCTTATTTGTCATCATCATAGACGTTTAATACGTTAACATCATTAACACGTTTATAAATCACAATACGCCAATTTCACAAGTAGTTAATAATTCTATACCTATACGTCATGTCGTCTGTTACAAAAGTCGAATAATAAATAGTTAAAAATAACGAAAATTAGAATATATTATCATATAAGCATAGTATAATATATATTTAATTAATAGAAAAAAATATATTGCCGTTAAATTTTTATATTACTGATTAATTCACTCCTGGGTCCTAGTAAATAATAATATGTAGCATAATATGTGTTTATTGCCAATCAATAATCATATATTGTTAGTCTGTTGAAAATATTTCAAATCTTAATTTATCATTGTTTATTTGTTTATAATTTATGAGTTACCTATGAGTATTTACTTATATTATTCCACTCTGAATGTATACAATAATAATTATTCATAGTACCTATGTAAAAATGTATAAATTGGTTTATTTAAAACAAACACACACAAAGTACAATGCTGGTAAACAAATGATATTGTTGTACGCATGTAATTGATGTATACAAAAAAAAAACACTCAAAAACAAAACTAGTTTATACCACATTCGATTCTTGATTAATATATTTTTAATATTTCTATAATTTTACACAGTACCATTGATTATAGATAGTACCCATATTTATTAATAAGTTACACTTCCCTTTTCGAACATGTTATCAATAATTAGATGGAAGATGAAAATAATTATGCCGTATGTTAAGTAAAACGTGTTAATATTATAAGATGCCGGTCCTAAATTGAACTTTGTTTAAATATCCAGGGCAAGACCTAATGGTGACTTGTCAAGAAAAATGCCATTCTTCATTTAGGCGCCACACCCAAACTGTCTAACGTTGCACAACCGTTGAATAATATTTATTAAATTTATTTAATGCATATTGTGTGTATAGATAGTATAAACTCATTCTCACACAGTCACCGCCTTCTGAGAAAAATAAAATAACATCACCGAAAATAGAAACGGAGAATTAAAATATATTTTAGTACTTGTACGTCACCACTGATTGTACCCATATATTATAATCACTTACAAAAATGCAAAAACGTCGTCAATCATGATAATTTAAGATAGTCTAACAAATAAAAATTGCTTTTATTATTATAGGCGAGCTGATAAAAAAAAAATATTTGAGTCTGTGAATGCACTCAAACAAGAAGTCAAGACCGCTATTTAAATAATGTAAAATAAAAATTAATCTGCCTTTCGCAAATTTAATATTCTCGTAATATCCTGTATATTATTATAAATTAAATAAAACACAAATCGGGGATCAGCCGAATATTCTCGTTTTTTGACTAACATCAAAATGTGTATCAATCGATAAATAATAATTACATTTTAACTTTACACTAGTGTAGAACACTACTAGAAGTACAGTATAATAAAAAATTAAATGTTCAAAGGTAACAATAAAAAACCGTTAAAAAATTATATAATATACAATTGTGGACCGTAGTGTCGCACAAATTCCTTTTTGCTCTTTTAAATGCATAAATGCGTGCGTCTAATTACACTGTCGTCACTGCTGCCGTCCTTTTCCGCTCGACCGGTCCGTGCGTAGCGTCAGTAACGGTACCCGGCGGCGGCGACTGCAGAACAATGTGTCGCGCGTGAAATAAAGCAACGCAACGCGCGCGCGCGCAGGTCGTTCAACTAAAACACACGCAACTCGTACTGACTACGGAGAGAGAACGGACAGGGGTGACCATTTATCTATTGCTTGATCTCACGATAATATCGCATTTGTGTATATTGTATACCTGTAATAAACACTACACAACGTGAAGTTGTTATTGGACATAACATAATAATATCACCGTTGTTACTGTAATACTCGTCATAATAATAGTAATAAAAATAATTTTAGTAATTTTTCCCTAGTGCTCACACAGTTTTCCTCATCACTGCAAACCATAAACCATAAATATTATTGTACATTACAATCGACCTCGCAAGTTCAACTACCGTGACACAATTTGGTTTTTTAATGCCACGGTACAAGCGTTCGAAACAAAAGTAGTGTGTATTTTGTTTCCGTTTTGGAAACCACTGGCCTCGGAGAAACAACGGCGGCGGCGGCGTTACTTATCGATTTTATACACGCACAGAATTCCGTGCACGCTGTACGCGGTTAATGGCAGCCCGACGCTGTAGCGGTGACGGCAACGGTTTGTATATATTCCAAATAATCAACGACGGCGGTGCAAACAGAGAATATTATTAGGAAAGAAAACTAATGAATCATATTTTTCTTTTATATGAAAAACTATATGCATAATAATAATAATAATAATAAAGAGTTAGAACGCCTTTATATGGGGGAGGAATGTACCCAGAATAACATCAGTGGGTTCCACCGTCATTGGCAAAGAGACAACTCGGACCCAGTTAGTAGTTACTACATGTCTACATTTATCTTATAAAAGTATATTTAAAATAATTTTTGCCAAATTTTTCAACGATGTTACCTATTTTTAAAAGAGAATTTAATAATATTATATTAAATTTATAGATGCATCATAACATACTAATAAATACAAAATATTGAGCCTAAATATAATACAATAGACAATAGTCAATGAAAACAAATCAACTTTCCATGATCACGATATTTACGCAATGATTGGATGATATATATTAAATACTAAATAGGTAGTAAAATTGTATAGAACCTTAAGATTCTGTACCTAATGCGATTATCAACACAAAAGGAATATATCAACTGTTTTGGATTTTTTAACAATGTACAGACAAGACGACCTGCGATGAAGAAGTAAAAGTCAAAACCGGTTACACAGAATTTTTAAAGACGACCATGTTAAGAAACTTATGCGAATATGTGTACTAACCGTTAAAAACTCAATAAATAATTAATAAAAATATTAAACTTTATTTGTAATTTAAATAAATAATATCTAAATAAAATACTAATATTATACAGTTAGATCATTAAAAATATTATTGACGAAGCGAGCTTATTGTCCAGGATTGAATTTATAAATAGTCGAAAGGTCAAAGAAACAGAAAGTAAAATAACTGCTATAGTCCGATGTGTTCAATGACAATTAATTAAAATAAGTTTGGTTTAATTTGTTCATTAATAACCATTAGGAATATATCATATTTTTACTACGTTAAATTTCCGGACTAAAATCATTAACAAATAATAAATATTAATGAATACACCGAATTATGATTTGATGCGAAATGCACAATATTAAACTATTACACTGTATAAAATAAAATTCTAAAATGTATAATACTACATACGTTATGTATGTATTATATTGTTTAATAATATATTTTATATATTACTTTTCAATTTTTCCATATTACTACATCAAAACATAATTTATATACGATAAATATTAATTTTAATATCAAATGCAATGTCGTAATTGTAACAAAATACTTTAAATAAAGTATAGGAAAAAATATATAAAAGGATTCTGTTTAAATAAATAACATAACCTCCCTAAGATTGCCTTGATAGCTACCTCCCAAAAAAGAACCATAGATTATGATAATTTGTCTTTTGTTATCTATAACTAAAATACAATTATTACCACAAATTATATAATATACAATTGAACAAAAACTCAACCTATTAACAATATTATCATTTTCGCAACCTAATTATTAGAAACTCAAAATAATAATAAAAAAAACTGTATGTCATATAGCTATTATTTGTTTTATAGTTTAGCTTTTTAAACTAGAAATGCATTAGTTTAGTAAAACATAAAAGTGTATTGAACTAATTGAATATTTATAAACTTCATAAACATATGTTTTAAATAAAATAAAAATGTCGTTGTCTACATAATAGTATAATAATTTTGGAATAAGTAAAAATATTAAATATCAAAATAAAAAACATAAATATTTAACAAATATTTACAAAAGCTAAGAATAACGAACAGTCAATCAGGGCTGGATTGAGCTGCTGACTTATATATTATATTGCATTTGGGCCGGACGAATAAAATAATAATTATACTGCTACTCGATAATAATTAGTTTATTTAAAATTTGAGCACGATTGACTAAAATTCCCTAATCAGGCTCTGCGAATAGTTTTTGTATTGAAGTCATAAACAAAAAATAATGTTTACCATTATATATGCTGGATAATTAATTTTAAGGATTTATTTATAAAATGGAAACAAAATATATTAGGGTACGATCTGTTGGTAATTGAGATAAAGAAAAATAAAACAAAAAATGAAATCGTGAAAGGTTAAAATAAAGGTTATACGTTGTAAACACGTTCATTAAGTTTCTATTATACTTTAATTAGTAATAATAAATGTTGTTTTTTTAAAACTCATTATTATGTAATGATTATAAAAGCCAATAAATAATAATATATACAAATGTAATATTAATTTCAAATAAAATAAGACTAATGTTAAAAAAATAAAATTATCTATCTACATCATTAATCTTTAAGTGTGATTATTTACAATTATTTTATAATAGTTTAATGTTTAACTTTCAATAAATATTTACTATGAACTTAAAGTATAGGTAATAAGTTTTTTTGATTTAATGTTCCATTAAATAATATATTATAAATGTAATGGTAAACATTTAAAATTTAAAAAAAAATGCATTACTATACACAAAATGTATCAAATTTTACATAACAATAGTTATAAATACGCACGGATTAATCATAGTAATTTATAATTCAATAAAAATGATAATTAATATACTATCAATATAATTTTATAATTTTATTGAACATTTATTATGTAGCAATAACAAGTTAATTTTATTAATGAAGAGTGCATAATATAATCATTACTGAAATGTTTGTATAACTGCAAATTGCTCGAAAACTCATATTCGTGAAAGATAACATAATAATTTCATTTGTTGCGTCTTCATTTATTATCAACGGAGTTTTCTTATTTGTATAAATCGCGTACATACTCAGACCACAACAAATTGCTTTTAAACAAATATTAAAAAAACTATAATAAAAAAAACGCATTACTTACTAATTTTAACTTTTGTCTATGGAATTTGTATGTATTTATAATTTTACATGCGTAAGAATTCATATCAATGAATTTCTAAATATATATGTAAATCTATATCTTAGATCATATACTATCGAATATCGTGTTATAAAACCCATCAACCTGATGCCAAAATGAGCTCCAATCGTTTGTACACATACGTGTAATTCTAATTGGTTTAAAATTAAACTCATCATATAGATCTAAGAATATAATAATTCAAAATTACTAAACAATAATATAAAATATTTGATAACGTAATATTTTATGTACAATAATAACCAAGGCTCTAACATGTTGGCATCAAATTGAATAGGGCATTGAAGGGCTCCATCCAAATTATATGATCCAAGATCTACATTAACAAATTTCAATTTATAAACATAATATGAAATTATTTAATTATATTATAATTAATCATTTAAAGTTCTCAATATAAAAATTATTTACTTGTGATTCATATAATTTAAATAAAATATTTACTAGATACAAATTATAAAATAGGACCCTCCTCGAGCGATAAGGATTAAGCAAAATAAGTCTATAATATAATATTATGAATCATAATACATTTTAGGATGTCCAATGTCCAACTGACAAAGCACTAATAGCTTTAAAAAACTGGACATTGGACTGAACACTGAAACATATAGGTAGTATATTTGATATTAGTTAATGATTATGTAAAATTTAATAAAATTACAAAATATTCAAAATAATTAAATATACATACCTATATAAGTAAAATTAAAATTATCGGACTTAATCATTATTAATTATATGATGTACCTACCTATTAACTACTAAATATTTTAATATACGAGTTACATATTTAATTGCAATGATCAATGAATTATTACAAAATACAAGACAAACTAATATTTTTTTTATAGCCGAAGTAATTTTTTTTTACTAATTCGAAGTCTTTAAATAAATAAAAAATAAAACAATTCAATTTTTATTAATACGATTTTAAGATTTTGGAATGATGTGATAAATTAATTAAATCAATATCAAGAAAAAACATGCAATTGAAATATAAATGTTTTTATACGAATTCATAGTTGAGTTATATAGGTTGCTCTTCATTAAAATAGTTGTTTTTACATTTAAGTTCTATGAGAACGGTTTTATATAACTTATAAGTTATATAAAATAAAAAACGCCCTTAAAACTGATCTAAAAGGCGTTTTATTCTTAAACCGTATTTAAGAGTTCATCTATTCATACCTAGTATTTTAAGGTACTTATTTAAATATTTTCGTTTATAAATCTAGGCGAAAATTACGTACAATCATAGATTTCTGAAAATTAGAAAATATAAAACTTTTCGAAATCTTAAAAATTATTGACAAAAATATAAAGTAATTTTTATTACAATTCAGTGATACTCGTAATCATCTTTAATTCTAGGTTCTAGGTATAATACATAAGTTATAAGCTACATAGGTATTCTTTACAATTATAGTTTACACTAATGTTGTAAATGCTTGTTTTATCTTTTATAGATTAACACATTTGTTATGTATTCTTATGTTTACCATGTGTTAAAATTAAATGATAATAATATTTGTATGCTTAAATTATGTAAGTTGAAATCTCTGTCGAAATTTAATTAAAATAAAACAACAATTGTGTCTGATAAATTTATAAACAAGCTTAAAAAAAATCGCATAATTACTAATTGGTTCATAAACATATTTCGTTTTATAGATATTTAAAAATTCGTAGAAATAAATGTAATTATATTTTGTATTGATAATTAAAAATGTTTTCGTTTTATTACTATAGTTTGCTCATTATTAATATTATACTGTGAAAAACATTTAATACGAAATACACGTTAGTCACTTATTATGTTCAATACCGAGACGATATTGAGTTTTAATCGATCAAAAGTAAAATTGACCGAAAATTAGGTCACAGACAGGTTTCGATCCGTCTACGGATCAGCTGGTCGATGGGTTGCAGAAATTACAAAAGATCAAATTGGGTGTATACAACACAAACAACTATTTTCTAACGAATGGACACAGTGGCAGAGATAGTGGTTCTAGACACTGTAAACCCTCACCCTCTAACTATTCTACCGCATTGATTAATATCGGGCTGGTTTTATAGCCTTTGTGGCGCCTGTTACGATTATGACGAGGCATTGTTGTGTACAAGGTGTAAACTATAACTACCTAGTACCTACTACGTATATATATATATTTTTTATAAGTACGCTTAAAACTGAAATTATATGTTTATATTATTATTATATTTGTTTTACTGATAGTAATTGTAGTAGTCACTGGCGAAAAACTATTGTATTATAGGTAGGTACATTTTGTTGTAATATGTAACACAAGAAAATAGAAATGTTTATATGAAAAATACGAATTCAACTTGAGCATCCTTTAAAAATGTGAACGAGTCATTAGATGTCACAATGTTTAATCAACAAGTGGTATTAAATAAATACCCAGACACCAGATTACAGTTAATCATTTAAAATATTGTTCAATTACCTACTTACTATACGAAATCACCTAATATTTATTGTAGCAATCATTTTTTAATCTAATTCAATATTTGAGCCTTTCAAGCCTCAAAATCAATTTAAATAACCATCTTCAGTTCAATCGCGGCATAGATTAGTTATACCATTAATTATAGAAAATATTTATTTTATAAGTATAAATAGGAAGCACTAAGATACTAGATAGTAATAAATTTAAGAACAAAATTAATAAGAATAGTTATTACAAAGTGCAGGTAGTTAATGAATAGCCATAATTTATAAAAATAGCATAATATTAGTTTTATTATATCTTGTTGTTGTTTTTCTTGTTTAGGCCATGAAAGTGCTAAAGGAGTTCTTTATGGATTATGATTAACACAAAGAAATTTAATTATTCCCTAAAATAATTAGCCCCCAATAGTATTTTAAAATACCTAATAATTTGGTTTAACCATTGATTTTATAATATTATATTTTACCTATATTTAAAATCAATGGTATAATAATAAATTGTAAATATTTAATTAATTGGATCTTCTTACAGATAATTTTTTTATAACTTTAATATGTATAAATAAATATATTTTCCAATGTACATATTCTCTAATATATTCTTTATCATATATACATAAAATTTAAATATTAAATACCTACAATATAAAGCATAATGTGATTAATAAATCAAAATCAAAGAAATCAGCAGTCCTCGGAAAAGTCGTAATTTGAATAACACTTTACAATCAACTGTGTAGGAAAGATTGATTTTAATAATAAATTAGATGGTGTATATTACCTATCTATATAATATATTTAAGTATGTATTTTATGACATGTATCATTAAATTATTAGATGACAGACGACAACGATGAATATCTGAAATTCATAAAATCAAAATGGATAGTCAAATATAAGTGGGCTAATATAATATTAATATGATACTATACTTGAGTCAGGAAACATAAAATTAAAATTAAATAACATTAATCAATGAAAAATGATAATTCAATAAGGTTATTATTAAAATAAATGCTTACAGCTTAACCTTTACTTTGATCATTATGGCATATTCCAAATGTTTTAGTTTGCAGTTATAATTTAAAGGAGTTTTCCAAAATATTGGCTTTATTGCAAAATTTAGGCAAACAACACCGCTACTATGTAAAAATGTCAAAGGTAATTAAATTAAATAAAATGTCAAAATAAAATATCTTATGTTGATACTTAATCATAATTATATTTGATAAGTACCTACTATCTATTATTATTTTATTTCGTTAATGTCAATACAGATAATAATACACTTATGCAAATTGTATAAATTATGGTATAATACAAATGTTGAATAAGGCGTATAAAATATTTAAGCACGTACGCATAGTAATATGTTTTTAGCAACTTGTAACATTGAGGAAGTATTCAGAAAAATAGGGAGTAGGTGGTTTTCGGTGGAGGTAGAATCAATATGACTGCATTATAGACCAAAGAGGCGAAGACCAACAGCAAGAGATGATGTCATCATGAATAATATTATTTTAATAGTTATCATGCAAGGTCCAGTAGTTTATAAATCATAAAAATAAATTAAACAATTAGATATTAAAAGTATTATTCAAAACTGTAGTGCTGTGTAGGAAAGCTTTAATAAATAAAAATTTAAGATTTTCATTAAATATTATTATAAAATTACATACACAAACAAATTTATTAAATATATATAAAAAAAATGTGCTCAAATATTATTATCACAATATAATTAATCATTTATATCTTTCCGAATTACTGATTGATTCACTGTTTTAATTATATGTAAAGTACGAGAATAAATAATAATCATTTTTGAATGAAGGTACTTTTTTGAAACTTTATTCAAACATAATTGTTAATATAATATATATTATGTAACTCTACAAAAATATCCAATACTACTATATCTTTAATTTATTTATTAAATTTTCGGGTATCTTGGTAATATTTTTATAAACTAATATTATATTTAAACAATCGATATAAGCATTTTTGAAAAATTAAAACTGATAATTATTTATTACTGATTACTATTTACATATTTACTGATACATAGATGACACAGATAGTATATATTTTGACAAGTCTCAATATCTTTTGAGATAGATATATTTGTTTAATTTGTATTTAGCATATAATTGTTCATATTATTATACCTTATATATTCAGTAAATTTAATATAAATCATAATAAATAGGTATAATATAGTAAGATTTTTTATTATAATTATTTTCGAAAAATGTAATAGTTTATTATTATTTTGTATATAGCGTTATTTTTATACATTACGTAAAGTATATAAATTAAAAAAATACATTATGATTGATTGAAGATGATTTGGCAATACGTTTTTTTTAAAACTTGGCAGAAAGTAATGATTTCCGCTTATACCTATAATATTTGTTGTATTTGAATATCATTATCGTAAATTACCTAATTAAAACATACGCTAGATTACTAGTGGAATTCACAGAAATATATTTAAAAGTAAAACTAATTAGAAACTAGAAAGTAACGAATGTACAATTATCTTATTATTTTAAATCTGTGTCACAATACAAAATAACAAAAGTTCAAATACATTTGATAAGGTAATATTTATAATTAGAAATAGGTTCGTGGGTCGTGCGATATCAGAATGAGTTTCGATGAATGGATGGTTCAATTAAATGAAAATATTTTAATTTTCATTCATAAACTTATTATGTGTAAATAACGGTGTATAATTAACTAAAATTGCAAAAAGCTCTTAGTGAAAATAATATCTAGGTTTCGTTATCTAACCTTGCGAAATTTGAGACGTACAATTAGCATTTATACAAAATTCGAAGCGGAAACGCCTGTTTTATTACCTACTTAATAAACGTTAAACAAACGGACATCATTCATGGAGGGAACACCCGATCATGATACATAGACATCGGACAACTGTGGGACGAATATAAATTAACACCGGCCGCAGCCCAAAGACGATTAACGCCCATCGAGTTATTGTGCCGAGGGAACGGATTCGCAAAATCATGAAATAATTCGTGTAAATGCAATACAAAAAAGTACTTACAAATGAAAATTTTCTTTAGTCTTCATGGTGATAAACTGATAGATATAAAATCAAAATTATATAGGTATATTATATATTAATAGATTTTATATTGTGTACATAAAGTGTTTAGCGACATTGAACGACTTTGGGCCTTCACCACAGTAAATGTAAATATAATTAACAACTAAGAAGCCTATAGAACATCTATACATAACAATATAAGTTTCGTGTTACTATTATTATTGTAATAGTCAATAGTGAACTTGTAGCGAGCAAATAAAATATTTTTTTTTTTTTGCAAATTGGTTCGCTGATTGATAGTGTAAAATGTAGTCATCGCCCAAAACAAGCTCAGTACTCCTTAAAAACTTTGCACTGTCCCCCCCCCAGGGTGGGGGTGGGGTTTTACTGTCCCGATTGAGAACCACTAGTGTGAAAAAACAACGTTCCAGGAAGATGACGAATAAAGTCGATTACGTCTACTAAGTGCTAACGGAACTTTTGCGAAAGGACATTTAATCATTTTTATACCAGTCATTTTGTCGGCGATAATTAAGAATAAGAGTGCTGTGTGTCTTACTACGGTCGTTACTGTTGCCTATCAGACATACAAATTCAAAATATAAATTTTTATATTGGTCAAGGCCAACGATGGCGAGTTCGCCAATAATTACAACAGACGTTAACAGTGTTTGAACGTTAATTGTTTTTCTTTAATTAAATTACATAAAATGTAAATAACAACGGTATAATCAAACGACGATAACGATAAAATTAACTATCGCTTACCTGGTGCCGTATTGCGGACAATACCAACTGTGGTTATTCCGTGTTTTGTTGTCTTATGGAAATACACACACACACATACACATACGATATTCTTTGACAAAATAATATTATATTGTCAGGCGTTGCCGTTTGGCTAATTTATTATATTATCATATTATCATCGTCGTCAATGTCATAAAAAGGGATAAAACATAAAAAAATATTTAAAAACAACACACAAACACAGCGAGTGCGTAATCTGCCCGCAACCGGCCGACAAACTCAACTAATGGAGGGCGTCAGGCGGCCGCAATAGGGCGCGCGCGCAGACTCGCATTTTGCAGTCACGAACTGACGATGGAACAGTGTCGCCAACACGACTAGTGTCCGATAACACCGCGACGACAACCGGCATATTTTACGATAATACAATATAAAATATGCTATAAAAAAAATAGTGTAGTATTGTTACTTGTTAACAGAGCCGGATTGGGTAAATTTAGCCCATCGAGATATCAATATTTTACCGGCCCATCTTTTATAATTTTATACTTTTAACGTGTATATACCTAAAATGTTTATAATTTTGCTAGTAAATTATATTTTAAAATATAATACAATTGGGGTATAACATTAATATCTTATTTTTCGATTATTTTCAACATTTTTCTATCGGTCCACCGAGATTTTCTCGGTAACTCGCCAGGCCAATCAGAGCCTGCTTGTTAGTTGTTATTTTGTTGCTTTATTATTTTACATATTTTGTAATCTAATTTAAATGTAAAAAAAAAACTGATTCCGTAATCGTCGATTATGTTTTCATTTCGATAAGTTATAGCATTGGTTTAATAATATTATTTATAGTATATTTCGTATAATATTATAAAAACAATTGTAATAGTCATTTATACCTTATAATTATCAATTATTATATTTTATAACTACTGTTATAGAATGAAAACTTTTAGAGTAGGTATTACAATCACTTTTTATCTTTGTTTTATTTTAAATATTGTTTTACATTTATACCGTTACCCACTTTATTTTTTGTACGAAAAATTATATTCTATAACAAAGTGTATTATTTAGGATGAGTTCTTTACAATAACTACATAATTGAGATAAAAATGTATTAAAATGTTATAAGTGAATTTCTTAATTGTATTTTAATAAGAAATAATAATTTAACTTTCCAGTTTCCACAATGACATAATAAATATTTTAAAAATTATTTGTAAACTACAACATAATGTATAACGAATAATAATTATAATATAATTAAATATTAATATATCTATATATAATTACCTCACAGTCGTCTTTCGAATATTTAAGACGTTGCGGATTATTGATTACTTAAATTATTAGAATATTTTTGGATCTTAGTTTTCTTTTCCTACAAGCTACTATATAAAGTTTGATCAGAATTTCGTGTTATATAAATAATAGAAAAAACAATGAAAACGTATGCAATTTCTACCACTTTTGTTACATGAAATTTCTATCACTCTGTATATTATACAAGTTGTAAAATAAATAAATAAGTTGTCATATTAGTAATCTTGTCTTCGACGAGGTATATATGGGTTTTTTTTTTTTTGTAAATAAAGTCTCCCATATTCTCTAATATTTACGTTCTTGATTTTAAATTACATTTTGTAAAATACCTATATTATAAATAAAATTGTTAAGTATATATTACGTATAGATCTAAAATTTTATTGGAAATATTTCAAATAAAAAATACACATGTAAATTATACTACAGTGACTTCTAAATATATAATATGTACATTTATTATTTACTAGTATATAAATATATAATACAAATATAACGGAAATTATACTATATTATTTTACTTAATAATTAATTTTATTAAAATTATGTAAAAAATAAAGTTCGATGTAAAGTTCTAACGATTATGTAACTCAAAATTAATATATACAATTGACACAATCTGAAGAAAATTCTTATAAATTTAGTTGTATATTTGTATAAAATAAGCCTTATTAGATGTTATTAACAAACTGTTGACAGTTTTAATTTATATTAATTGTGTCCAGGTGTGATTAGGTAGATGTGCAAGACAACAGTAGCAACATTAATTCTATGATGAATCTAAAATGTGAATATAAAAAGTGATGTTATTATTCAATCATACCTCATATTAAACCACTCCCTATTTATAATTTCTAGGTCAGCGCAGGATTGGGATATATCGATATGTCATAAATAACTTTGATATTCACATTCAATTAAGCAAATGGTAAGTTAATGAAATAAGAATAAAAATTATACTTTAAGTTTAAGTTAGAACTTATCTATGTAATCACTAAATAGTCAATACTAGTAATAAAAAATGGTCAATTTGACGTAATTCATAAATTAACATAATAATTTATTATTATAATTTAATTAAATGCGTTCATATAATATCAATGCCAATTATTATTTTATGTTAACCATCAAGATTAAAAAATAAACAATAATTATACTTAAATAAAATAATTAAACGAAATTAATATTTATAACACTCTTTGTTAAAGAATATAAATGCATGTGTATACATTATAAAAACTAAATACAAACAAATTATTCATGTACTCCTATATATATTTTAGTTAGATAACTTATATTACATTATATGATATTGGTGTGCGGTTAATCGTATAATGTTTATCGCGTCTTGTTTTTGACATTATGATTTACATTGAACTTCCTCGTATAGTATATACTATACCTATGCTATTATAATATAATACATTAAGTTAAAAATACCTGCTAATATGATCTAAACACGTTTGTTGAAAATTATAGTGCAACAGTTAACAGTTCATCTATGTGAATGAATTTAACATTAAACTTTGATTATAGGCTGTAAAAAAACTTAAGTCAATAGACACATAGGGCGTTGTTCTCTGATCTGCTTGTCTAGTGTTGCCAATATTTTCAACTTACTTATTAGTTATTATTTTATTAAATTTTTATAAGTAGACCATCAATAATATGTATGTAAAGTAATTTATAAAATACTAAATATCTAAATTTGTCTAAATTGAACTTATCCAGCCATAAGTTATGATTTAATAATTATCATATTATTATCTATTGGACGTGATACCAAACAGTTATTTATATCAAAATACATTTTTGTTCTACTAGTACAATTCCTTTTATAAAAATCGTAAAAATATAATTTTTACAAAATATAAAAATAAAGAATAATTACTATGCCCGAGTGTGGAAATTTTTTTAAATTTTTTTTTTTTTAAACACGTTTAATCAACTTTGAAAATTTGGAAATTTTATGTTTTTCATACACAAATATTAGGCGATTAAGTATATTTAAAAAAAAAAACTCCACGCTCGGTCATAGTTAATGTTCTCATGATTAAAAATATGTAAAAACTTAACTTAATAATAAATACAAAAAATAATTAACAAACATTAAATTTAGAATTTGTTAACGGGTTTTATTAAATATTTGTGTATGCATATCATTCTGGGTCCTCGATCTATTTTATTTAAAAAATAAACTATTATCAAATAAAGGAAAATGTTTTACATTTTGGATAATCTTGTTTATGAAACATATGTATGTATAATATATATTTTTTAAATTTAAAATATATATTGTGTTGCCTACTGCTGTAAGGTTTAGTCTAAAGACTAGAAGACTCATATATTGATGGTTTTCATTTATTATTTTTGAAGCAACAATATGATATATTGAATTCTTATAAACATTTCTAGTCTCCCCACTTTTGTGGACACATACACTGTGCAGGTAATAACGGAGTGCGCCTAAGAAAAGAGCTCATGTGTTTTTATGTTAATTACAAAAAAGAAATGAGAAGTGGCGAGTTTGGATGTTTAGATGAATCAGTGCGGTTCCGGTGAAAGCATTGATGCAACGTCGTTTGGTCAACATGACCGACAGACGAATTTTGATAGTATTTTTTACATTGTGTACTTTTGGAGTCTTGAGTGTTTTAGCTGCGTCAAAAAATATTCCAAAATGGAAAAAACAGGTAGGTAAATGTTATTGTTACAATTTAAAACTTATTTTATAGATAATTAATATTATTTTACTTAACAATGTATGATATTTTATATAATGTATCATGTTAATATTAGCCATAAAGTCATAAAATGTGTTATTAAAATTAAAAGTTTTAAATTACATTTTGGTCTCGTGATATTGCTTTTGTACGGACATCATTTATGTCATAATGTCATGATTATCTCATTATAATTAGTTATGAAATTTAAATACTTTTGAAGAATATAATAATAATACTCGAATTTAACGAAAAATAATTATATATTATAAAATACGAGTATATTAGTAATTACATTATAAAATAAATAATAAGGGCTCATATACCTACTGACTTTCTAATTACAATTATTGTCGTTGGTCACGTTTTAGACGACACTGGCCAAGTCCGTAATCAGATCTAGTAGCCTAGTGACCCACTATAAACAAGGATGTGTTAGCCAAAGAGACAATTTGTGGATCATACGAGTCATATATTATATTTTGCAGGTTTCATGCAACGGTAAAACTGATAGACAGATAGCCTACATTATACGATAATCTAAATAAGTTGTAAAAAAAAACAACAACATATAAATTTATATAGGTTTGAGTAAAAATATAAAACTATTTCCATATCATAATTCATGCGTTGCAAATATTCTTATGACCACAAATAAAATCTCTAGTGTTTAAATGTTTATCAAAAATATTAGAAGACATACAAGTTGTATTATTTTAAGTTGTTATTAATCTTACTATTCTTATTACAATTATTTTTTTAAATAATATACTATCATCATCAATAGTATTTACGGAAAAAACTATAAAAAAAATATATAAATATTATGTTCATGAATTCATGATAATCTTACAACCAAACGCTTCATTTTATGTAATAAAAAAAAAAAAAAATGATAGAACTAATAACTTGTTTTAAAACACCACTCTAGTGTCTATAAGTTCAACTGGTCAACCGAAGAATACTAACAATTAACAGTAAATATACTCGTATTTCTTTTAAATGCATATTATAATATGTATAACAAATAGGTAGGTCTTACAGTTTACAGTTATATCTACTTTGCATACTAAAATCGTTATTTACTATCTAATATTGAATATTAAATATAATATAAACTCTTTATAAAATAATCGATTAAATCGTCAGATTTATAACTCCGGAATCCGGAACCTAACCTACACTTCGAAATATTTATAACATTATAAAATATATATAAAACATAGAAATAAAAAAACTTTATTTTTGTTCATTTATTTAGTTTTCATTTGTCATGACAATTTGGTATTAAAATACATTTTGAGGACAATTAAATTTTCTTCTATAGTTAATAGTTGTTTAATAACTAGAAATATAACGTAATAATTTTGTAAATACTTTATTTAATATGTTAAAGTAACGTATTGTTAGCGTAAGTGTACGTCGTACATAATAAATCCTTTTGAAATAAATAATTTTATAATACTAATAAGTAATAAAACTATATTACTATTTTACTATTTTACCTAATACCTATTATGTGATAATAATTCAATAGGCTTGTGAGGCACCAGCAACGCAAAACGAATCTAGTCATTATGTGTGCGACGACAACGGCGATATGAAATGCTTGCCTGGATGGATTGGAGACCTTTGCGACGTGCCAATTTGTAAGAAAGGCTGTGATCCAATTCAAGGATACTGCAAACGACCACATGAATGCCGCTGCAAGTTGGGTAAGTGGATGAGAATTTTCTCAGCGGTCATCGCCGATTTAAGTTGCGATTATCTCGAATTATTTAAAATATATAACAGTATATTTATCTAGATAACGATCTAATTATTATCTTTCATTTTTATATTTATATAAAATCAGGATATTTTATATTTTTATCTTTAACTATAATTACATATTTAGTCACTAATTATTTCGTAAATATTTAAATACTTTGCACCATAACAATTGATTTAACATTAAAGATTAGACTATTTAATAGATTAAACTAATTATAGTATTATATGAACTATTCATAAACGAAAACTCAAAACTTAAATAATGGAGATTGTTTTGAATTGTATAATGTACCAATCGATTATTACCAGGTTTTTATGGGGATATGTGCAACAAATGTATAGCTCTGCCCGGCTGCCAACACGGTTACTGCGACAATAGTTTTGAGTGCAAATGCTTGGAGGGCTGGGACGGCATATTCTGTTCAGAACGTAATGATGATTTTTTATTGAAAATAAAATGAAGAGTATAGTGGACGGTGCATTAAAATTATCTAAATAATTTACATGTTTTATTTATGCGTAATGTGTGTACTGTATATATAGCGGTTTGTCACGAAGACTGTCATTCAAGTAAAGGATATTGTGACTGGCCAGGAGAATGCAAGTATGATAATATAAATATATTATACAATACATTTTTAATTGTGATGATTAGGTAGTAAATTCAGTAACGTAGATAATATAACATGATTTAAGTTGTCTATAAAACTGAATATAACAGATAAAATATATTGAATAATATAATAATAGACTATATTTTATTATTTTAATTAATTTCAAGGTGGCATCAACTGCTTAAAAAATACCATAATCGATTCTTATTTACATAATAATCTCAATAACAAAGATAATAATGATAATAATAATTACAACAAAAACAATCATAATATAATCACTAATTGATCATTATTGTCTCATATTTTCTAATTTATATAAATTATATTCAGTTCATGAATTCAGAAAAAAATTTTCAAGTGATATGATTTAAAAATAATTCACCAAACTAATCATTCTTTTAATAATATTTATGTATTTATTTAGGTAAATTAAATAACATATTTTTTTTAAAAAAAGTAAAATATAAATTTCTATATATTTTTATAATTATTACTTTATGATGTTTTTTTGTAATGATCCAGATGCCGTTTAGGATGGACTGGTGATCTTTGTAAGGAGTGTCAACCATTGCCAGGATGTATGCACGGGACATGTTCTAAACCTTTAGAATGCAGATGTGAAAAGGGTTGGCAAGGCATTTTATGTCAGATACGTAAGTAAAAATTAACTATTAAATAATTATTTAGAATGATTTCATCAAATATAAAAATTGAACTTATTACAGCCGTATGTTCCGATGGTTGTCACCGAGATAGAGGATATTGCCGTAAACCAAATGAATGCAGGTAAATGTTAAATATTATTATGGTGATTTTATTTGATAATTATTAATTCAATGTTGACCAAAGATGTAAGGTAGGCTGGTGGGGTAAAAATTGTACTCAGTGTTATCCATATCCAGGATGTGTACACGGTACTTGCAATCGTCCGTGGGAATGTAATTGTAAGGCTGGCTGGGGCGGTATGCTTTGCGATCAAGGTACTTAATTGTTACACTAATAAATTATAAATATTATTGGTAGAAATAATAAATACGGGTATTGGTTTATTATGTCATTAGAATTGAAGTATTGTGAAACCAACAATGTTACATGTCAAAACGGAGCGACTTGTGTTAGTCTACCCGAAGAAGATGGAAATTATAGATGTCTATGTGCAGAAGGATTTATTGGACGAAATTGTGAAGTAGATAAAAAAAAGGTAATTTTTATAAAATTATACAATATAACAAGATAAATACCTACTTTTCGGATTTACGTAAACATGAAATATGAATCTTTTCTTCTTTTATTACCTCACCCTACACTCTCAAACCATGGGGTTAGTCTCCCTATACATCCATATATCACAAACATCTTATCTACTAACATCAGCTATCTTCATATCACTTTCTATTCCAACTGACCATCTTCTGCCTTTTTTTTGTACTCTTTTACCTTCTATATTTAGAAGGTCTATAAAATGTCATTTATTTTCATAACAATTCTTACTACTTCTGAATTATCTGTCCTCATAACATATCCAATCTCAGCCTATTCTCTCTCATTTTCCCTACAATTAATGCAACACCTATATATTATTCTATTAATTTCTAATTCAATCCTCTCTAATTACTACACACGTTTATCTTACCATTATCATCTCTGCTCAACTTATTATTTCTTATTTATTTTCGAACACTCTGATCATTATAACATTTTTGGCCTCATTATTGTATTATAATATCTACATTTCAATCTTCTTGTCCCATAAAATAGACGACGATTCCCTTCATTTTAAACATCTATATTTCATCCTATCTATATACGAATAACATATTAAAATCCAAACGAAAATAAAAAATGGCAACTTAAAATAACAGCTGAAAATTAATTACAATTTATTATTTTGTATTAGTATATTATTAGATTAATTTGTTATTAATTGTTAAAAGATTCATAATACAATATTTATTTATAAGTTTGTTAATAAACAAACCTATTTGCCAATTAAACGGTAACATGATACAGTGTTTTAATTTCGTTTTGTTCTTATACATAATTATAATTATCCCATTATTTTGATTGTATATTTTATATTATTTTATAGGTTGAGATTGTAGGATTAATGCCTCCAAAGCCTAGTCTAATGTTACTGAAGAAAACTACAACGACACCTTCAACGGTCTCTGAAGATTTGTTATTAGAGAGCGATGATGAATATGAAGAAGAAACTACAAAACCTAGTTCCTCTATATCATCAATGGTTAATGAGAATGATACCTTAAATGAAACAATTTAACAATTTAGTTATTTAAGATATTCATAGACGCAACTAGATAGAGCCATAGGGGCTTAACCACCCAAATATTTCTGTAGCCCCCAAAATTTCTCTATTCGTATTTTTACAAAATTAAACATAGGTAATCAATTTTTATTACCTATACAATTTTGATTTTTGACATAATATTATTGATATTTGATTAAATAAATATTATTAATTTATTTCATCCTTAAAATTATTAAATGTTTAAGACATTTTTTTATCTTAGAGCTATACCAATATCAAAAATTGGGTCATTGTTGCGCCTATGAAGATATTTAAAGTAATATCAAAATATATTTTAGGTATTTAATTTAAATTATTTGATTTATTTATATAAATTTATTTATTTATTTATTTATTTATTGAAATAAATTTGTACTGATACAGTTAGTTTAATGTTTTAAACATTAGACCTAGTATAATTTTGTCATATAAAACATTTAATTTGCCTAAATTTATTGTTTGTGTTGTTAAAATATAAATAATAAAATATTTTAATAACATAATATGTTTCCATTATTTATTTCTAAGTATATATTATATAGGTAATATATTGCTTAGTATATATAAGTATTTTATACAACTTAAAATGTCATATAAATCATAATATAATATATTATATATACTTAATTATTACATTATTTTAAATGTACTATTTACTTATTGAATTAGTTTGAACATAATATTATATGATTTAATCTTAAATATAATTTATAATTATATATATATAATATATATAACCTATATATAAAGTGTCCCAGATCTATTTACTGAATGTATCTCCGTGAAAAATTAAAAATTTTGAATGCAGTCTTTTTCAAATTATTACTTAAGCAACGGACTATTATATTACCTTTATTAATTGTTTAAAAACAGACATCTCATAAAAAACAAAAGAATTAACTCTTTATTTATTAAGTAATGTAAAATATGAAGTTTTTAAATTATTTTTAATTAAAAAATCAGAAAAATCATATTTCTGACGTTATTATTATAGCATAGGTATATTATATATATACCTTATATTGTGTGATATAATAATTAAATTATATATCAAATAAAATTTAGTGGACACATATACATTTTTATTTCAATATATTTATAAAATATTATAATATTATAAGGTATAAGGTATATGGTACACAGATCTGTCATCATGGGGGGGGGGGGATTGCTGGAAAGTTTTTTTAACGAGGCCCATAACGTCTTTAGGGACCCGCAAAAAAATTTTTAAGTTTAAGTTATTACGAGTCTTATCCAAAAATGCATCTATATTCCAATTTATTACGTATTAAATGTACGAGCTATTTATTTTTCATGTGAACAATAATTAATCAATAATAACATTATGATTTCTTGTTATACATTATCGTCTATTATTTGCCCTCATTGAGTCCAAAAAAAATGAAATTGTACATATTAAAGGAAAATAATAATACGTCTGAGGTATGTATAATAAAATATAAACAGATCTATCCCGGGCCCGAAATTCCTCCTAGAGCCCTGATTGTATGTGCATAATTTTATACCTTAAGAGATACTCTTGAGATAACTGATATATTATATACAATATACATACTTGAATAAAGTTTAGCTCCCAAATTTATTTCTAATTATTGTACACTGTAGCGACGGCATAATATGGTATTTCGTGAGGCAGTCCCTCAAACTAATTTGGTAATGGTACCTTTAAATTGGCCAGGGTCCATTGCCCAATACAAAGGTACTTAAAATAAGAAATTAGATATGTATATTATTTTATCTGGCCGTATAGATTCTACATATACTCTCTAATATAATTAATGGTGAGCATAGGTGTAAGGGGGGTGGGTCTTAGGGGACTATAGTCCCCTCAATAAATTCTTAATTCCCGCCGTTATTTAATTAAATTTATTAAAAGATTTATTATTTAATATGTATATAAAGATCAATGAAACTCAAGTATATTTCTACGCCTATGATGGCGACTGCGAGACGACGGTGACGCGAGATAATTATTTGATGTCCGGAGACTATTATATCATAATCGGAAAGTCGATTGTGAGAATTAGTGGAGAAATTGTACTGTGTTTTATTATTATATATTTATATTTAAGATTGTTGAGAAAAAAATTTAACTTTTGAAACATTTCTGCATTCTAAGTTCTATATTCAAACATACATTCAGATTCAATGTAACAGGTTGCAAAAAATATTCTCATATGTATAATACATTAATAACTATGGCGATTATATTAGTTATCATAAAATATTTAAAATTAAGAATTTGAATCATTCATTATTTCGTTTCTAATTAGAATAATTGCAGTCAATTATTATTTCATATTGTATAACCACCTTCATATAAAACTTAAGCTTGATATAATATTGTCAGTTATATATTTATATGTTATTATTTTATTTATATTACATACTTTACATTTTAAATTATATATATAATTTATATATAAATATATTTAATTTAATTTTTATTTTAATCATTAGATTGATAAACATCAACCTCTATTTAAACTGTAATTTCAATAAATAATTTAAAATTTAAACAATGCTTATAATAATTATGTAAGTGTATAAACATATTTAATTTAATTTAAATTAATATAAAATAATAAATACATACTATTTTTTTTTTATGAAAATTAATAGAACTGTTTATTATATTAGTTGAGGTTAATATATTTGTAAAAATCAGTATTATACAATATTTTACCTACATAAACATAATAGTACCTTAATGAAATAAGTATTTAAACCATTGATGTCTGAAATTGATACGATTGTCATTGATCTCTATTCTGTAGCTTAAAAGAAAATATGGTTTCTGCAGAAACCTTATGAATTACATTATATATAGCATTTTATGTTTTTAAAAGTAAAACTATATTTACATTAGGTGTATACCAAATGATAATAAACTATTCGCTTTCAGTTTAAAACTATGCGTTTATGATATTATATTATTAACAACTATATAGATTTTAATTTTAATAATAGTTACTATAATAATTAATAATATAATTTTTTTAATAAACTTGATAAAGTTTGTACATTTTTACAGAATTAGAATAAACAAATAAAAAGTACCTAACATAATGGAAAACATTACGTCTGCCTTAGTATTTTTTGTCAATGGTAAAAAAGTATGTATTTATAAATTATATTATATGATAATATATTTATTGTGTTATTATTACTATTCAAATAAAACCGTAGTGTTGTAAAGAAGAGTTTTGGATTTTTAAAAACTATTAATTTATATCTTAAATATTAGTTGTAATTACATTATTTATATATTGTAGTAACTATTATGTACAGTACATAGAATTGTATATTAAGTTCTATTTTATAAATATTCCGTATTTACCAATTATCAGTTTTAAACCAATTTTTACTTTAGTTGATGGTCTTTATCATCATAGCATTAATCTATACAATATATCATACTGTATTTAAATTAATTAATTAATTAAATCCTATTATTTATTTTTGATAATTGATTATATTTAAATTAAGGTAGTTGAAACGAAAGCTGATCCGCAGTGGACTTTACTTTACTATTTAAGAAATAAATGTATCCTTTTGTATCATAAACTAATAATTAAATATACCATACGTAAGATTTATAAAGAATATCAACTAGATAAATTATAATATCCTTAACATTATCATTGTAATTTATAGTAAATTTATGCGGAACTAAATTAGGGTGTGCTGAAGGAGGTTGTGGAGCTTGTACTGTAATGGTATCAAAATATGATCGCGTGAAGAATTCTCCGTTGTATCCTTTACATTGAAAAACTATTATTAATATAAATAATATTTAATATATCTGTATGAATGAACACACAATATAACCATATTATATTTTTATCATAATATATAATTAATATAAACACAACATTCTTTAATTTACTACTATTTAGACACATATCCGTCAATGCTTGTTTATGTCCTGTAGTAAGTATACACGGATGTGCTATAATAACTGTTGAAGGTATTGGTAATACTAAAATAAAATTGCATCCTGTACAAGAACTAATAGCAATGAGTCATGGATCACAGTGTGGTTTCTGTACACCCGGCATTGTGATGTCAGTATATGCCATGCTCAGATCTTTAGAAAAAACACCCAATGAAAAAGATTTAGGAATCGCTTTACAAGGTAGATACACAATTTGAATCATATAAATTACAATTATAAAATAATGCGATATTTATTCTTATATATTCAATTTCAGGTAACTTATGTAGGTGTACAGGTTATAGACCTATTCTAGAGGGATTAATGACATTGACTACTAATGATGAAGTACCCAGCGGATGTTCAATGAGAAATGAATGTTGTATGAAGACTAAAAAAATTGATAATTGTGTTGGAGACGCGTCTAATTCTTCTGCTTTTCTACCATATGACCCATCTCAAGAACCGATATTTCCACCGGAACTTATAGTGAGATAAAAATTAATTATTCAATTTAATTGGAATTAAACATAGTTGCAATTGTATTGTATAGCTTTCGAATAAATTCGATACAGAGTATTTGATATTTAGAGGGCAAAAGACTACATGGTATAGACCGACATCACTTATGGAATTATTAGAACTTAAGTCTAAGTATCCCAGTGCTCGAATTGTGGTCGGAAACACCGAAGTGGGTAAAGTATATATATATATATATTTATTTATATGAGAGTGAGAATACATAAAGTTGATAAGAAAAAAAACAAACAAAATAATATATTTTAATTTATAAATTATATAAATATATATATATATATATATAAAAATTAATTAAAATACTGTTATATCAAATAGGTATAGAAACAAAATTCAAAGATTGTCAATATTCTGTAATGATACAACCCATTAAAGTGTTAGAGCTACATGTTATTAAAAAGTGTGTTAAAGGATTAATTATTGGAGCTGCTGTATCTATTAACGAATTAGAAAACGAATTAAAAAAATTGGTTGATACTATATCAGGTATAAGGTTTTGAAATTAAGTAAACCATTCATTTTAACTTGTTTTATTATTATAAATTTTTAAATGGGTAGATTATAAAACTCAAATTATAAAATCAATTTTAAAGATGATACCATGGTTTGCCAGTAAACAGATTCGCAATGTTGCTGTAAGTTTAAAAAATAATTAATCTGTTGGTAAAATGATTGATTTTATAATATGTGTTTATATCTATGTGGCTAATAAAACATTTTTTTAGTGCATAGCTGGAAATATTGTAACAGGAAGTCCTATTTCGGATTTTAATCCAATCTTTTTAGCTGCTCGTTGTCAGCTAAAGGTGCAAAGTAAAAGTAATAAATAAAAACTTATATTTAGTGTTTGTTATAAAAACGTATATTTTTACATATTTTTTATTTATATATATAGAAAACGGAACAAGATTTCTGAAAATGGATAGTACATTTTTTACAGGTTATCGAAAAAATGCTATACACGCGGAAGAAGTAGTAATCGATTTATTTATTCCGTTCACACAGAAAGTATCTATTATCTAATAAAATTAAAAATTAAATTGTTAAAACTAAAATTTATTAAAGATTTCACAATGTATTTTTTATAAACTAATTATTTTTAGAACACATTCTTTAAATCAATTAAACAGGCAAGGAGGAAAGAGGACGACATAGCCTTGGTAAATGCTGCGTTTTATGTAGAACTGTCAAATAATATAGTAAAAGATGCAGAATTTGTATTTGGCGGAATGTCAGTCACTTCAGTTATTGCTAAAAAAACTAAATCATTAATAATTAACAGCAGTTGGTCTGAAGCTATGTTGAATGATGTATATTTAGAATTACTTAAAGATTTGCCTTTACCATCAAATGCCCCCGGAGGAATGGTGATTTATCGGAAAACTCTTGCTTTGAGGTAAATAAATCAAGATAATTAATTAATGAAATTTTGTATATTATGGAGATATACCTATAATGTTTTAGTTTGTTTTTCAAATTTTACAATTATGTGAATAAGCAGTTATGTTTGGAAATGATAAATGTACGAAATAGTTATAATACAAATACAAACAAATTTTATAATTATTCTCAATACTATCAAATAGCTTTAAATTCTCAAAATTCTGATGATGCTGTTGGTAGACCATTAGTTCACAAGTCCGCTGTACAACAAACTACAGGTAACTTTTTACTAATATTTATAATATTGAATAGATTAAATTAATATAATATTAGAACGTATATATAATTACATTTTTTTAGGTGAAGCAATTTATTGCGATGATTTGCCCCGTCGTTCCGATGAGCTTTATTTAGCTCTTAAAACGTCAACTTATGCGCATGCTAAAATTTTAAGTATTAACTATTCCAAAGCTTTATCATATCCTGGGGTGATAACCATAGTCGACGAAAATGATTTACCAGGAGTACGGAATATGGTCGGTGTAACGCCAAAAAAAGATGACTACATATTTGCTAGACAAATGGTATTATAGATTAATAAAAAAATTGTAAAATTAAAAAAAAAATGTTTTAACATAACAATTTATTCAGGTAGTTAATTTCGGTCAAATAATATGTGGATTAATTGCGATTGATCCAATCATCGCACAGGAAGCAATTAAATTAATTTATGTGCAATATGAAGAACTAAAACCAATAATAACTATAGAGGTTTGTAATCATCAGGTATAATATGAATATGGTGAATTTTATCAATGTTCTTTAACATTGACATGAGAAAACCATCATGTTTTATATTGTATTTTTACAAATTGTTTATTGAGTCAACATTACATGGTTATTATAAATGTATAGCTAACAAACACTTAAAGTATTATTTTGAGTAATTACTGTAAATTAATTAGATATAAGTTCACTGTGATAAATAATTTTTTAACAACAATTTTTAAAAATGTTTTTTAAATTCATCTATATAGTCTATATATGAATAATCATATAAGGAATTTATAGTTATTAGCGAACTCTTACAGGAAGCTATTAAAAATGATTCGTTTTATGATGGCCGATATGTTTACTGGGAAAAGGGATGCATAGAGCATGGGTTCAAACAATCAAGTCGTACTATAAATGGCACTCTTAGAATTGGAGGCCAAGATCATTTTTATTTGGAGACACATTGCTGTATAGCAACTCCTTTAAATGAAAACAATGAAATCGAAATAATAAGTTCATCACAGTCACTAAGTGAATTGCAGGTATAACCTAAAATTAAATTAAAACTTTAATTTAAAAAACTTAATGTTAATATAAAGTTTAAAATTTATATTTTTATTAAATTCACGTTTATTTATTTTTTAATTTTAAATACACTGCAGCAAAATTAAATAAAATAATAGCAAGGTATAAAATAATTTAAAATTATTCTACCTACTTATACTATTTGATTATTTTTGTATAACACATAATGTTTGGTTAGTTTATATTTAATTTATATAGGTATCTTATCTTATAATATAATATATATAATAATATATATATATATAGAATAATTATTTAAATGAGTACCTTCATATTTTAAAATATATATGGTTATTTTATTTTATATGGATTATAAACAGTATTAGTGGTATTGTAATATATATATATCTTTAATAATGTCACTTGTGTAATTGTCATCGAATGTATTATTTTGAGCAGGAATGTGTGGCACATTGTTTAGACATATCAGCAAACCGTGTGGTTTGTAAAACCAAACGCGTCGGCGGTGGTTTCGGCGGTAAGGAAACTAAAGGATTTACAATAGCAGTGCCATGTGCTATAGCCGCTATTAAGTATAAATATTGTTATGGAGATTTAGAAATGTTTTATGATTTATTTTAGTAATTTGTTTTAGAACTGGAAAACCAGTCAGATGCATGTTGGATAGATACGAAGATATGTTAATCACAGGTGGTCGAAATCCATTTTTATGTCATTATAATGTGGGATTCGATGAAGAAGGACACATTCAAGTTTTCGACGTAACACTATATAATAACGCTGGAAGCTCTAGAGATTTGTCTGCAGGAGTAAATATATAACATTTTTGCAAGTTGGGAAAAAGAAGTTAGAAAAAAAATTATTATGAACATATACTGAAATGTTCTTTTATTATGGTTTTATTTAGGTAATGGAGAGATGCGTTTGTCATATAACGAACACGTACCATGTTCCTCATATTAGAGTATGTGGGTATTTGTGCGCTACAAATTTACCATCAAACACCGCATTCAGAGGATTCGGTGCGCCACAAGGAATGTTTTTCGCGGAGTCTATTGTAGATCATATATCTAGAGAATTGACTATCGATCCAAACACATTGAGAGAAAAAAATTTGTTTGTAAATGGTCAGACTACGGTGTACAATCAATCGATATCCAATTTTACCGTCAGCGATTGTTGGAAGGAAGTATTGCTAAGATCAAAATATACTGTAATGTCTAACGAAGTTAAACTGTTCAATGGGTATACTTTACGATTATATTACGTATTCATACATAAGTAGACATACGTATAAGGAAATTTTGATATAAATTTTGTTTATGTCGTATATAATAATGGAATCGTCCTTTTCATGAAAACTTAATAATATTATTTATATATTACCATGAAATCAAAACAGATTCTTTCCACTTCGTTTAATAGAAAAAATGCATTTATTACTTAGTAATTTTTTATGATATTTGACATTATATAATTATTTTCATCATTTATAATTGTTCATAAAAATACAACTCGATTATTTTTTTATATTTTTATTTTTATATCGCCTAATATAAACTAATCGCTTTTTTGCGTTAAGTTAGAATTTCTGAATACATTTTATAAATGATGACATTTTCTGTACAGTGGTTAAATTGATTTTTCAAATAATACATTAATATATAAATATATAAATAATGATTGTTTTATTAATAACTATCCGAACATCCGGTCAATAATCAAAAATCCTCTTCAAAATCAATATTTTGAGTTTGTAAGTTCTAAACTTAAATGTGAATAAGTCATGTAGTATTAGTATTATGCCTTGCACGAAATATGGACTGAGAAAACAAATATTTATGTTGCAATTGTAATCCATTAAGTAGGTTACGACGTTATATGTTCGACATTTTGATGATTTATTCAGGACCCACCGATGGAAGAAACGCGGAATCGCTGCGGTACCGACAATGTACGGCATAGGATTTTCGGACAAGTCAGCGTTTCTGAACCAAGCAGGTGCTCTTGTGCTCGTCTACGTGGACGGATCCGTGCTTTTGGCTCACGGTGGTGTGGAAATGGGACAGGGTTTACACACGAAAATGATCCAGGTGGCTACCAGGGTTTTGGGCATTCCCGCGGAATTGATACACATCAAAGAAACCAGTACGGACAAAGTGGCAAACGCCTCACCGACAGCCGGTAGTTTCAGTTCCGATCTCAACGGAATGGCCATAATCGTGAGCATTGTTATTTTTTACTATTAACTCTATAATATGGTGTATCGGATTATTATAATATTGGTCATATAACTATTAATTATCTTATGTACAAAATATTTGATAATACGTAATAATTTATCGTTAACACGAACTACGTAGTTATAGTACTGCGAAGATTATTTCCACCGAAATAATCAGAAAAAAGTCAATGAAAACGTTAAACATAATATATAAGTAGTATTAAATACAATATTAGGAACAGGTTAATTTTTTTGGTAATTGAATTATAATTTTGTTTTTACGCATGTACCATACTACTTTTACAATTTTACTTTGTAATTTCAAAATCTTCAAAAATAGTTATAGTATATACCTAGGGCATTATAAGTACAATGCAAATTTTTGATAATAATCGTTTTCAGAATGCTTGTGAGACAATTAATACAAGATTAGAACCGATTAAAAAGAAAAATCCAACTGGTTCATGGGCCGAATGGGTGAAATCAGCGTATTTTGAAAAAGTGAATTTATGCGCTTCAGGATTTTACGCGTAAGTAATACACTTATTTTATATAATATGAGGTTATGCTATTTTACCTAATCTAATTTAGACTAGAAATAATTTTTCTTTCATCATTTATAAATATAAAATTAAATTTATGCATATGGCTTTTCTACAAAATTCCAAGTTTTTTTCTCGCCTTATTCTCTATTATAACTGTTTATTTATTTTTAATAATATGTATATGTATTATGTTGTTATACAACCATAATATTTAGATAATGTAAACATTGTATTTGAATATGAAATATGAAACTAAAGTTATCAATGTATTTAAAAAGTTAAAACAACAAATTTTAGAATACGATAGCCTTTAGGGAAATCAGAAAAAGTGGCTATACTACACGTCTATTTATGTATGGGCAATATATAGCATACATATATATAGTACATTAATAACTGACTTTAAAATTAAAAATTTGCTGACGTAATATCAACTCAAAATATTACCGTAATCGTAATAACTCACTCTAAAACGTTTTTATTGTTTATAATATATTTATATATAACATTAATAAAATAAATAAATTATTAAAATTATTACTCAATAACGAGGCTGGGCATCAATGAGTTAAAAAGTTAAAAGTTAAGTTAATATTAACTTTTTAACTTCACTTAACTTGTGCTTTAACTTTTTTTTATTACGTATTAAATTTTTTATTATTATTAAAATTCAAGTTAAGTTAATATATTTTTATATACATTTTAAATTCAATTGATATACTAAAATATTTTTTTTTTCAAAAATTAAATTTGTTTTGTATTTTATTTTTTTCGTGTGCCACATATATTCAGGAATTCAACAAACAAGTTTATTTTTCATATTAAATATACTAATAATATATTTTAAATTTCTGTTATTGAGCTATTGACTATTGTTATATTATAATATAGATAATAAAATAATAAAAATAATTATCTTGTTTTTGTTTTCTAAATGCAATTTGTACTTTTTATACTTATTGAAATATTTTACAACCCACATTAAATTAATTTTATGAAAATAATTAATATACTTTGGATATATACAGTACTTGATTTGGAACAAAAATTGAGGACGGACGCTAGTTTTAGTTTAGAAAAAGCCGTTCCATTACAGATAAATTTTACAGTAACCCTTATTCAAATGAAAGGGAACGCTAAAATCTATGAAAAAATGAAAGCGGACGCCGTCCATCTGCATCCCCCCCCAATACGAGCACTGTATATATACATATATTATTGGTGTATTATACCTAAAAAATCTATAACTATTAACTACAAAATCACAATAATGTTTATATTAATAATCATTATTGATATTAGGGTTATATTGCTATTTGTATAATACTTTTGATTTAAATATATATAATAGGTACGTATGTGAACGGGCGTAAATCTGGTACATGTAATGTCTTTTTTAAACGCATATTACTTACGCCTAATTAAATAAATATAATTGTTTAAAAGTTTAAAAAAATTAATAATAAATTCACTTAAATTAAGTTAATAAGTTTTTTTTAGAATTAACTTAACTTAACTCAGTTAAAAAATTTCATTAACTTGCCCAGCCTTGCTAGGCTGAGGTAAGATTACCTATCAATAAATTAATATAAGTAATGCATATTATTATAAATGAATTAAATTTAAAATTTTAACAAATAGTACAATATTCGATCAAATATTTAACATTGATTTTAATAATTAAAGTGAATTTAAATAACCATGAAAATGATTACTTTTATTATATTTTTGTACCTACAGAAATCACACTATTGGAACAACAACAGAACAAGGCACAGTCAATTATTATTCGTATTTTACTAGTGGAGCAGCTGTGTCGGTAGTAGAAGTAGATTGTTTGACTGGTGACCATGAAGTATACAGAGTGTTCATTTAAAATATATCAATCAGATTTTCATAAAGATTATTATTATTTTTAATCAGGTTTTAAGCACAGACATAGTAATGGATGTTGGACAAAGTTTAAACCCAGCTATTGATGTAGGACAAATTGAAGGGGCTTTCATGCAAGGTTACGGTTTATTTACATTAGAAGAATTAGTATACAGCTCGAAAGGAATGTTGTACACTAGAGGACCTGGTACATATAAAATACCGGGTTTTTCGAATATACCAAAACAATTTAAAGTTTCATTGTTAAAAGGTTCACAGAATCCAAGAGCTGTTTACTCGTCTAAAGTAAAATTGAAAATGTTAATCTTTAAACATATAATATTAGTAAACATATACTTATTTTTTAGGCTATTGGAGAACCACCATTGTTTTTATCAGCTTCGATATTTTTTGCCATTAAAAATGCCATCTATTCAGCTAGAGAAGATTCTGGTATCACAGGCTATTTTAGACTTGACGCTCCAGCTACTGTAGAAAAAATTAGAATGTCTTGCAAGGACAATATCACTGAACAGGTAGGTTCGTGATTAAAAATTAAAAATTATAGAACATCAATATTTTAGCAACACGCTTTTATTATTTTTTTTCATAGCTGGAAAAATATGAAACTAACACTACTGATTCGTGGAATATAATAGTTTAAGAATTGAATTATGTTATTTTTAGCATAATTTAAATAAAAGTGTATTATTACTATAGGTACTTACTTATTTTTTAAATTATTTTGTAAAAATAAAAATTGTTATTTTAAAGAAATTATGTATGTAAAATAAAAGTGTAATAAAGAACTACTAATAAAACTATTAGTTTATATACTTGCATATTTTACATTTAATAAACAAAATTATATCTATTATTAAACTTGTATTGTTGACACCAATTATTGAGAAAATTATTGCAAAATTTAAATTTCACAACTAATCACACACACAACCTAACCAACACATATTACATCATAATAATTGTATTATTATTGTTATGCGTTTGCAAATTATACTATTTTATTATTTATACCATCGTCTGTTTGTCTGTGTTATGAAGCATTATGGTGAACGTATGCTATGAGTTAATGCAAATTCACTATCTGTTATACAATGTATATTTTGTGTTACCTTTGTAGCACATGGAATCCTATATAGGACACCCATACGTTAGGAGAGTGGGACTTCCATAAGGAGTCCATGTAGTGTCTCTCCAGTCTTTGAATGCACAACACAAAAATACCTTGCATATGGGATATGGGTGTCTTGGTCAGTATACCTATAGATGTTCTTACTAGAAAACTAAGGATAAAAGAGATGTTAGATATATATTTGTGTTATTATTTTTTGAATTTATTGTAATATCCAGAATAACTAAAATCATATTAAATATGTACTAAATACTAAAACATAATTAAAAACAAAATTTGAATATTTATAATTCTCATAGAAAATACCCAAATAAGTAAGGAAGTTTGAAAGTAATATTATAGTAAGTACTACTATTGATTATATAATAGACAATACTCAATGGTACTTGCACATACCTCATAAGTCTAATATACGAGTATAAATTATTATATTATTTAAATATAATATACAGTTAATAATTATTAATAAAATGAATTATATATATATTAAAGGTAGGTACTTATATTATAATTTATAAATTTCTCAAGAATCCTCTAAATATCTTATAGAAGTCTTCGATAAGACTTTCCCATGTAAGACAGTCGTAGACTATCCTACAGCTGGTATCACCTAGTACAGTGTTGCTACTAAGGTAGGCGCTAATCACCCACTTTTTTTTTTATTATATTATATTAATTATTTGTGCTTATCACTAAATTATAAATAATAGATAAACACTAAATATCAATTATAATTATTATTTGTTTATTGAATTTATTACACAAAGTGTTGCATATTTATTTACTAATTACAATATCTCCGCGAAAATTTACAATTTTAGAACTCTGTACTTTTTTTAACAACTAAGTAGGCAATAGTTTATACTTATCTTTATTACTTTTTAAAAAAAAAAAATGTCAGCAATTTTGCATGTATCAGAGTGTTAAGCAATGAACAAAGAAATGAGAAAGAGGATCAAAGTAACGGAGATGGGTGTATGAAATGACTAGAGCAAAAACAATAATAAATTAAGGAAAAGTGTAGGAATTACATCAATTGGAGGGAAAATTTGAAATAATAGACTGAGATTGTTGGGAATGTTATGAGGAGAGATAATTCAGAGACATAAAAGTAAAAAGAGGAGAAGAAGACTAAAGAAGAGAAGGATGGATGAAATTGAGATTGATATAAAGATAGCTGATGTGAATGTAGAATGGATGAGCAGTAGGTGATCTAAATCTATAGAAGTGGATTAGGACAAGGATAGCTGACGCCATATAGTTGGAAGATAAGGTGAAGGAGGAGGAGTAGGAGGAGGAAGGAGAGGAGAATTAGAATGATATTGACATGAAAAAATTATAATTTATTAAATTTCAATACTGTAATATAAATATATAATATTACCATTACTACTTTTTTAAAAAAAGACGTCACATAAAATATAACTTTTTATTTTTTATGTTAAATTTAAAGATAGCCAAATTAAAGAGTATATTTTTATGAAAATTGTGATATATCGGCTTCCAATATTTATCAAAATGGCGATTTTATGAATTTGTTTTATATATAATTGAAAATCAATAATAACTAATAAGTAATAATATAATTAGTGATACCTGATAGTTAATTGACTAAACGACTGCCATTTATCTGTAAATCAACCTTTATTATCTATGTTTTTTGCAGATATAAAATTGTATTATCACTTGAGAACCTTACTGATATTGATAATATGAATTTTTCATGCTATGATATTAAAATATTAAATTATAATAAATGACGTAGAATATATCATTTTTTAAAAATCACCATTTTGATGAAACTAGGAAGTCGACACATCAAAATTTTCATAAAAATATACTCTTTAATTTGGATATCATCAAATTTCACATAACATGAAAAATTTATATAAAAATTTATATTTTAATTTTAATAATTTTTACTAGACAAAAAAAATAATAGAAGTAATATATTAGCCCGTTTCCTAAATAAAATATTTTAAAAGAACCGCATTCAAAAGTTTTAATATTTTCCGGAGATATTTCAATTAATAGATCTGCGATACTCTGTATGTGGCTAAAGGGCAATTATTTATGTATTATTATTATTACCTACAATTGAGTCAGAAGAACTAAAATATGCAATACAAATTACAAAGTAAATTATTATTAATTATATTATTCAGATACTTTTTGCCTTAAAATTGTTTTATTTCAGATTAATTATTATTATTATTATTAATTATTTATTTATTATTAGTGTGAAAATTGCATTACTATTTGTCTTACTTGATAAATACTAAATACCTACTTGAATTTTATCGTTATTATTTAAGAGCAAAAATTTTTTTATTATTTGTTTATTTATATACTAGATACTTATAACTATTGAGGTACAAATATTGTATTCTCAAAAATGAGATAAAATAGTCGGAGTAACAATGTATATTTTTTTGAAATGTTTACTTTTACATCATTAAAGAAAATATTTAAAAAGTATTAACAATAATTGCAATTGTAGTTATTTTATATTAATTTGTTATAGTTAATTGATCACATAATGACATATTTTAAATGTTCAACTATAGAATTATTCGAAAAACAATTAAAAGAAAGTAATTTAAAATAAGAATCTTGAACTTCAGGTTTCGAAAAGCGCTGGTGAATATAACTAATTATTTGTTGATTCTAGAGAAAGTGTACACAAAATGTCACGTGTTTTTCACATAATACGTATAGTAATAGTAAACCTCTCTTTCCTAATTTATAAAAGCAATTAAAATATTCTATATAAGTACCTATATGGCTAATATTATATCTACATTGTCGATTGACTCCATAACTGAAAGTGTTAAAAGTGTTAACAAGGGATTTAAATTATATTATAAATTATTTTATCATATAAAACTATAGCGTACTATATACTGTAGGTATAACGAATTTACTTTTTGGCCAGCCTTAGTCTTATCGAATTTTGAATTTAATTTTATGATTGTTATATATAAGACTAATGTATATTATATGTATTATGTAAGCATAAATTCACTAAACAAGTTTCTAAAGATTTAAGTTAATCTCCTAGGATTGATGAAAATTTTATAACTTTTATTATATTATTATAAGGCCATTAACTATTGAAATCATTGTCTGCCAACGTATATCGATCTGTTGTGTACTCGTGTCCTTGACTTTGTATGCATTAAACACGACCATACTAACTGAAAACGCTATATCGTATTCATATACCTTCATAACACGAACAATTTTATTGATACTGTAATAAATAATAATAATAACTAATAATAAAAAATAATATAATAATAATGAATCAAAAATATCGTTCCAAACGGGTTATGGTGTGAGAAAGTGGTCAACCTTACATTATCTATCATCGAATACAGTGTACGTGTACACACACAGTTCAGCGACAGGACGCGAGCCAGTTGGTCACTGATCGAATAAACAATTTAACTTTTCATTTTGAAAAAATGACGTAGATATTTTTGTGTTTAAATAAATTTATAATAAGAGAATACAGTGATGATTTTAACACTTAAGGTGGTCGCAGTGATTGCGATTTACTTTTCCTCAACCGGTGAGTACCTGCACGTTTTATTCAATATCAATAATTATTATAATAATCAAAAAATAATACAAATTTTATATAATATATTATGCATATATTATGTAACTTTAACAAATATTTGCAACTAAACAAAATAAGTGTCTAATAATTTTATATTACATATTATAATTTATGTTTCACATAATAATATGTACGTTATGATTCATATTTTAAACATTAAAATATAGTATTATAAACTAATGAAGATATTTTTTAAATGGTAGATCTATGATATATATTATTAAGTCTTGATAGGTAAGTATTTTAATTATTTTAAATATATTATTAGTACAAAATTTAAAACTGAATTACTTTGTCTTTTGCTCAAATAATAAAATGTTTTTAATTATAGTCCACTTATAATTATCTTTACTAATTACTATTATAGGTTAACTATAACTCAGTACTTCTAATAATATTACCGTACCTACCCGTAGGTATGTATCATTTAAATTATTACTTTATAATGACATGAACTTGTCTGAATTTTTGAAATACATTAAGCAAATATAAGCAAGATCCATTAAAATTCGTACAATGGACATTAATATTTCAAAAAATACCTAATGTACAAACTTAAACATAATATTGTATTTTGAAATTAAAAACGTACATTATCACCTTATATTGGTCTTTAGTATTTTGTTTTGTAGGTATTTATATTACTTTTAACATTTATAACAAATTAAGAAAATTTATGTTTTATTTGACAATACTGAAACTATAATATTATGTCTATACTAGTAATGCCTACAATTATTTAATCACATATGTATATAATTACATAATACATGTTTGATATTTATATTGCGAAATTGTATTTTTTCCAAATCTAATAAATTTAAATTAACTTTGTATAATTATAAGAAACTTTTATATATCATATTTGTTCTTATTAATTAAACAACTGACGTAATATTTAATAGAGCATAAACATAATCTATTGAAATATTTATAATATATAATATGATTAAATGTCAATAAGTTATTATTACAAAAATGAAATAAGTAATAAAGTCACTAAATACTAAACAGTGTATAATATACATAGTAAAATATTCTAAAATATTAAGAAAATTAAAGTTTTCTATGAAACGTGGTCGATATAAGTAAAACATCATATTAATTTACTTTAAAGATGGTACATATAATATTTGTATAAGGAGAAATTGGTAATAAATCGTAACAGGTAAATACCATTTGTTTGGTAAAAGTGAAATCAGTGAAACCGATTTCAAATAATAATTACAACTAATAATTTATAGATTCTGAACTATAATATATATATATATAACATGATCATCAAACTAATGAATTTGAAATCAATACCTACATTTTTTTATAGTTACGTATACTTTTTTTGTAAAACCATTGAGTTTTTCATTTTTATATTATTACGATTAATATTATTTTGTCTTTACTGTGAAAGCGTAACAATTGAATTCATTTTTTTTTTTTAAATATCGATTATGTGTATATCACATGATCAACACATTTCAATCACTTCCCATAATACCTTCTCACACGTCGTTATATAATTATTATTCACCTCAAGGTATAATAGAATACCCAACATATGTAAAGTTATAAGAAATATGTGCTAAGGTCGCTCAAGAACGTTGAACTTAAGTAGACATTCTCATAATATAAGTTCGTGACACAAAATATATATTTTAGTAAGCCATATAGTAAGTTAAAAATGTTTAATTATTTAAAACAAAAATTGAAATTGATTTAAAATTATTGAGTTAATAAAAATTATTAAGTATTTTTATTATTTTGTAATATAAAACATATGGAAATACTTTATATGTTTTTAATTATTATTTCAAAAAATTCTAGTAACAATGGTCTACATATTGTTTAATATTTATATTATTATTTTTTTTTATTATTATATTATATTTATTCAATATATATCTACCTGCTTTTAGTTGTTTATTAATATTGACTTATTATAAAATAAAATAGTTAACTTATATAATAAATTATAATTTGTTATTTTTATATCAAACACGTCATGCGATAAACTTAATTACCTTGATACTTAGACTCAAAAGTTATTATAATCAAGTAATTTATACAATACAAATGAATTTAATTTAATAACTAAATTTGAATTTGAATTTATTAAATAATTTTTAGTAATATGTGAGACTGCTGAAGAAACTTTTGTATGCCCAGAAGTCGGTGGAAATGGAAATTATGCTGATCCAGCCACATGTCGTCGATTTTATCAGGTATTTTTTGCTATTTACTATATAGTTTCCGTTCTAATGCGGTTTATTTATTAGTGCGTAGATAATCATCCATATTTAAATCGATGTCCTGCGGGTTTGTACTTTGATGACGTCAACAAGTTATGCACGTTTAAAAATGAAGCTCGTTGCGGTCCTCTTCCTACAAGTAAGTTTTGTAAAAATAATAATAGTGAATAATAATATGATATAATTATTATATTATGATGAATATACATTACGGTTTTAATTTAGCTGAAGCTCCAAGTACAGAGAATCCCATTGACTTAGCTCAAAAATGTGACACAAGCCAATGCATATTACCTTATTGTTTTTGCTCAAGAGATGGTACACTAATACCGGGTGGTTTGGACCCTAAAGAGGTATATTTTTTTTGGTTTTAAAAATATGTAAATATTTTTTTTAAATTTATTCTTATATTTGTAGACACCTCAAATGATACTATTAACATTTGATGGAGCACTGAACCAAAATAATTATGATCATTATCAAAAAGTATTTTCTCATAATAAGAAAAATCCTAATGGTTGTCTCATGAAGGGAACGTTCTTCATATCACATGAATACTGTGACTATAACATGGTACAAGAACTTGCGCACAAAGGTCACGAGATTGCTGTTGAAACTGTATCGTAAGTGAGATATTTAAATTTTAACATCGAATAACAATGCACACTGATGTGTTTTGTATAGGTACACAAGATACATTTTATTTAATTATTTCGTACATATTAAATAGGTAATATTTTAGTTATAACTATTATATTTTATAGGTTACAAAAAGGTCTACACGATAAGGGTTATGAAGAATGGGTAGCAGAAATGATTGGAATGAGAGAAATCCTTGTTAATTTTGCAAATTTAACCAAAAGCGATATTGTTGGTATGAGAGCACCATTCTTGAAACCGGGTAGAAATACACAATACGAGGTTTGCTTACTTTAAAATCATACTATTCACAATAAATAATTATAGAAGAAATTCATAGTTATATTTAATAAGTAGCCAGAAGACATTCTTTACATATGTTTTAAATAATATGTAATGTCTTAAAATCATTATATACGTAATAGGTATCTATTTCATATAATATCTGCAATATTAAATTCTCTATCGACTCTTATATGTCTTCTTCCTCTACCCCTCTTATTTTCTACATTCATTTCCATTTACATCTCCTATAAATAAGATTACTTATTTTTTTTACAATAAATGTTATACAATAATAATGTATTAAATAATTTTGGCATTTCAACATAATATTTCTTACAAATTATTGCTTCATATTATCATATCATAAAAATCAATCTTATTATTATTATTTTTTTTAATACTACTAATCAATACAAAAATATTTGTTTATAAAAATTTAATAACGTTCTTATAAAAGTATTTTTTTTATAATATGTAGGACGTAGGTATATATATATATATATATATATATATATATATATATATATATTTATATTATAATATTTATGAAAATTATGAATTGTCGAAATTAAAAACTTTAACAGCCTGAAGACATTAGCTATCTCTTTGATAATTGTAATTATTATACTATTTTACAAACAAATATTAAACATACAGTATATTTAATGAAAATATACCGGATCGATTTAATTTAATATTTTTTCAATTGCATTTTAGGTAATCGAAGATTATGGATTCGTTTATGACAGTTCGATCGGCATTCCCCCGTCTAGAGTGCCAATATGGCCATATTCTTTAGACTATAAGATTCCACACGAATGCAAATCTGGTACTTGCCCAACCAAATCATTCAAAGGTAAATTTCTAAAAAAGTTTATACGTATACTGGTTGTAATATATTTAAGTTTGAAAAATCACATTCACTATTATAATTGTATATGTTAAATACTATTAATTTGTATATAATATTTAGGTACATGGGAAGTTCCTTTAAATGCCCATTATGTGGAAACTTACGAAGGTGGCCACTGCCCATACTTAGATCAATGTGTGTTGCATAGTCATGATGCCACTGAAGTATTCGAGTGGCTTCGTGAAGATTTTAACCGGTATTACAATCAAAATAGAGCACCATATATGATGCCGTTCCATACCAATTGGTTCCAAATCAAAGAACTAGAGGATGGCTTGCATAAGTTCATTGACTGGGCGAATAAACAGTAAATAATAATTATATATTATATTATTTTACAATCACTAATAAAAAATAAAAAAACCTAAAACGCTAATTGAAATATAATTGTTAACCAGACCAGACGTGTGGTTCGTTACAACTACTCAAGCACTAACATGGATGACCGATCCGAAGACCACGAAGGACTTGGCTGGATATGAACCATGGATGTGCGATAAGCCAGAACAATTACCTTCGCCACCTTGCAATTTGCCCAACAAATGTCCATTGTCCTTTAAACATCCGGAAACAAATATATCTGGAACAAGGTAATTTATTTTGCGTGTTACAAGTTTAAAACCCAAAATCCTAGATAAAGTAATAGGATGAGTCAAAAATCCTTTTATTACATACATTTATTGTGTACATCATATTGAACGAATAAAGAGGGAAAAAATTACACTGTTATTATCATTGTTCTATACGTAACATAAAACAAAAATAATAATATATATTAAAATATGCACCAATATTATTTTAGATATTTGTCGACATGTAAGGAGTGTCCAAGGAAATATCCATGGCTAGGAGATTCAAAAGGAACTGGTGTTGCTGGAGCTGACGTATACACTCCAGAAAACTTAAAATAATTTTACAATATTTTACTTAATTATACACACCAAAAATATTTATTATATTCTTTTTTTATTTTTTTTATTCAATATCCTAATTTAGTTTTTATATTTAACATTTTAATTATTCGAAATATACTTATATTTAATTAATTTTTAATAAATTATATATTTACGTATGTAGAATTTCAGATTTTTTTAAAATTGCATACAAAATATAATTTAGAAACCATGATATTAAATTGATAATATAACGAATAAATGACATAATCCATAGAATAAAATTACCTGTTTTCCTTAAATTTATAATCATCTCTTACAATTAATATTTTCTTATAGCAATAAGAAGAGTAATACAAAAGTAACCTTTTTATTTAGTTTTATAGTTAATACTTGTTATAACATATTACAACAATTTGTTAATGTTTAACTGCAGTGGCGTGATTAAAGGGGGATCAGGAGGATAGATCTCCAGAGCCTGTTTTTTTTTTTTTTATATAAATTTATATATTAGTTAGGTTAGGTGCTTGAGAATATAATAAATATTTACTACGTTTGTAAACATTTTTTTTTTTTATTTGTCTATATCCTTCCCAAAATAAATTCCTAATTAAGTACGCCACTGCATAACTCTATAGTATAATTATATGTTTATATTAAGGTTATATGAAATTAAATGATATAGACATAAACACCTAAGGTAATTTATTTATAAGTAGTTAATTATTTATTAAATTAACAAATTATACAATTTAAAATTATTTTTCAAAAAATATTAATTATACTCCTTTCAATTTTATATAGATTTTTTTAACTTTAAATATTAATATAAAGATATTTTTGCTATAATTAGTATAAATCATAAAAAAAGGATTTTATTAGTGAACCTTAAGATGTTATCTTTTATAGTGGTTTTAACTTAAAAATGTAGTATTTGATTAATTGATGTTATATTTATTATTTATTAATAATAAGTAATTGAAATTTAAAAGACACGCACCTCAATTCAAAAAGCCGGTTTGAGTTATTAAAAAGTCAAAGTAAAACATTACAAAAGATCAAGTATTTGTATTTCATAAAAAAATTAGAGTCATTGATATGGATCTTAAGTCAACTATTTTCCTACTAAAAATATACCATCATTTTAAATAAGTTTATTACACCCTACAAACATAAAGAACTGCATTAAATTAATTTAAAAATCAAATTAAGTTTATACATTTAATAATGAATATCGATCTATTGATGAAAGGTTGTACTCAATATTTCGTAATAAATATGTAGCTTATTATATTGAAGTTTAGAATATGCTGACGCAACGGAAAATAAGTTTGTATAAACAATACATAGATGGCGTTTACAGTATTACGTAACAGAAAATAAATCATTTGAAATATTCAAATAACTAAAAAATAGGTATGAAGTTTCTTTAAACTAGAAAGGAATTTACAAACGCCCGAATTTAAGTATACACAAAATGTTTAAAATGTAAAGAATATTTATTACAAGTATAACTAAATATATATTATTTAAGTAAAAGGTACAAGGATATAAAGTAAAATTAAATATTATATAAATCATAATTGAAAACGTTTTAATAATCTATATTTTCTTTTATTTATATTGATTTAAATTTTAATATTATATTATAATAATAAATAATAAAAAAAGTTTTAAAATGATATTAAAAAGTACATTTAAATTATAAATTATACCCAGTGGGCAGTGGCATATTTAGGATTTTGGCGCCCTGTATACACATTTGTGGATACTAGATAGGATTATTTTAAGATACCAAATTTCAAATTCAAAGGAACTTCAAAAAATGTACGGATCGCTCGTAACTCATTTATTATATTTAAAGACAATCAACGTGTCATTTATTTCTAGCTACTGTTTCAGAAATGGTATTATCGATGTCGCAATAATTTAGTACTCCTAAACAAAATTTAAAAATAGATTTGAATTCTCTGTAAAAATTAATTATAAATATAAATTAATTTAAAAAAGTAATTATAAATTAGTTCAGATCGACAATCAAATGTATAATTTATATAACCAATATGAATACCGAATATTAACATAATATTATGTGGGCCATTATCATTTATCGCCAACAACAAAACATAAACTCAACGGTTGTATATTGTTAGTATTTATTTCATTAATTTTAAATCAACAATTAAACTAAAATTTATAAATTAATATACTTAATAAGAAGTAAAAAATTTAATTAAATTGATATAATTTTAATCAGAAAGCGGTTGTGACCGGAATCTGGGGAGCCCATTAAGATAGGGGGCACCGGGAAAATCCTGCCATCTTGTACATATTATAAGTATAGTAATTTTATGGTTTATGATTAACGTAATAAATAGTAATATTTCAAAAATATGACAAATAATAGTTTTATAAAATAGGTATTTAAAAACTCCAAAAACAAATGGCTTTAATTATAATTCTATTTTTAATAATAAGACTATTAATACTTAATAGAAATATAGTCTTCAGGATTATGATTGGCAACTGTTTAATTTACGATACTATAATATAATGTTGGGCAAATACTCGACTTTTGTACTCGAACACGACTAAAGATTTTTTCTACTCGTAAACTCGATTACTCGACTGTATTATTGAAAAAAATAATTAAACTGTAAATTACCTACTAAATATTAAACAAGTATATTTGTATATGTTTATATTAATTGTTATTTATTAATCACACCTTGAAATTTTAGTCGTGCCGTTTAAAATACTCTTTTCGGGTATTATTTATATTTTCGGATACTCGACTCTACTCGAAAAAAATATTACTCGATTAGACTATTGACGATTGACGTCAAAATAAAAAATACTCGCCCAACAACATATAAAATATTATTAAAACTATTATATTATTATTCTAATGTGGGTACCTACCTAGTACATATTACGTCTGACGCTAAAACATTTTTTATTTATAGGATTTATAGGATGCGGGCGCCTATGTTAACAGTTACACTTGCACTGTTGATGTAAAATCCATATATTATATATAACTGTGGTAAAACCATGACAAATACGATTATATGTTGACGTGTATTATAACTTCAGATCGAGAGTTTAATTTGAAGATATAGCTATATTTTTTTGAATATTTATAATATTTATAATTTTTTTTAATATTTACTCAGAAACACCAGCGACCTTTTTTTGATCTTAAAATGTGATGCCTCTGTGCAATTGCCCCTCTGAGACATCCCTAAATACGCCACTGGTTATACCCATGGTTGTCTAGGTTTAGAAATACCTGGTATATCTGATATATCTGGTTATAACTATATATTATTATAATAATAATAATAATAATTACTATTAATTTTAAGAAGGTAATTGTTTAAATAAAAATGTCATATAATATTCAACGATGAATGTATTGGTTGAAGCGAGTTTTCTTCCATGACACGGTCGATTCATCTTCTCTATGTATATAATTTTATGTCATTTAGTAAATTGTCAAGATGTACTTTTATATTTACTGTTACACTGTACCTATAGGTAAATGTTAAAACAACTTTTTAGTTAACAAGAAGTAAACTTATTCATTTAATTTTATGGAAACGGCTTATTATATATTGTCAATATAACATATACTAACCTATTACAGGCGCAGGTAAGATAAATACAGATAATCTTTTATATATTTAACAATAAATCATATTTTTGTTGTAAATAATTCTTATTATGTTATTGATAAAATATTTAATAATATAGTTATATTATAACTAATAATTTATAAAAAGTTGTCGGTATTATTATAATTAATAGATTTGATATATTTTACTGTTTTATTTTTTATAACTTGAGTACTTTATAACCTATATAAACCGTTATACATATAAATGTATATCATATATTTTATTTTATTTTAGGAACTAATGCAATGTATTTTATAAGTAATAAAGACATTCCTATGGGAAAATCGGATGTTGTGCCTAAATCGAATACAATACAAAATCCGTTATTGACTGATGATATAAAATCTCAACTAAAAGAAATTTCCAATGAGAATAGTAATGTTACCAAACGTGTGTATGGGCGAGCAAGAGCGAATTTGAGCTTTAGTTCATTCTATATATTCTGTGAAGATTTTCGGAAGCAACTTGATTACTTGTACCCACATAAGTCTGAAGCCATTCGTAAAAATATGTAAGTATTTACAATTTACAAACAAAGAATTGTCAAATATGGATATAATTAATTAGATATACATTAATATAACTAATTATTTTAATCATTTGAAATAACAATAAAATAACTAAAAGTTTGTTTTATGAGTGCAATATTGACGGAATAGAGTAAATGAGTAGGATAACGGAAACGACAGAATGTAGTTGGGAAAATATTTAAATATTTTTAGACTAATCGGCAAACCTGGCATATCTAAACAGATATTTGAAGAATACATTCGAATATCCGATTATATTATATTCAAATTACCAAAAAATAGAAATTAGGTTATGCATTATAAATGTATAATATACTATTTTTTTATAGTACATTAATTATAAATGTAATATCTACTCGTATATCTTACTAAAAAGAAAATAAAACATAGTATTTTTAATTTTGGTTATGTACATAAACATATAAAACTATAAAAGTGTCAGAAGATGACGTTAAGGTGTCAATTATAATTAGAATTATTTTTGAATTATATATTTATAATATGTTATAAATAAATAATAGTAAGTACTTATTAGTTAATCGAAAGTTTACATAATAACATAAGAGGTAATTTGTAATAAGTTTGTGAGGATACAAATATCAAACTGTTTATGTAATTGATTAAATGTATTAAGAATACGTTTCAAATACTACAGTAAAAATGTACTTCATAACTTTGTAAGTATTTTAAATTATTTTTAAAAAGTATCCAAGTACTTTTATTTAAATATTTTATAGGTAGAAAAATATACTATATTATTTTTATTACTACTAAGTAATATATTATTTGAAACTAGGGGATTTCAACATTAATTCGTTATAAATGAATCACATTAAACGTCTATAGCAGCGGTTCTCAATATTATTAAATTCGAGTAAACATACATAACTGGAAAACATTTTTATACCACTTGAAGTTTTAATTAGAAACAACATAATTATATTACCGTCCGTTCCACAGTTACACGTATGACACGTGCGTTTTATACGATTAAATACATTTCATAAATTATCGTTCCATAGCATTGGGCATTTACGTCGGTGCGTACGCCACGATCTAAACACCTGGATCGTCATGTATAAAACGATTGAGACGTAAAGTATTGAATTTTATTTATTGTTCATTTAAATATTTGATTTCCATAAACAGCTTTTGTTCTGTATTTTCGAAAAATAATTAAAATAAATCAATTACCTACGACTCATAAACCAAAAATGATTTGATAGACATACGAAAATAGTCAAAAATGTTTTTTCGTTTATTAAATAGTTAAATCACTGAACATTGTTGAAAAATTACCTAGCTATCTGGGAGCTAACAAAGGATAAATCCACATTTTACGTTTTTTGTTTTAAAATATAATATATCCCGTATAGTAGTTAGGTTAGGTTAGGTTAGATTAGTGATAGATTTTTGTTTTTTTTTAGAATTCATTGCACAACGATTAGGTAAACAAGATTACAAGACTTTTGTGTTCAAGTGTCAAAACTCGAATGTCGTCTAGCGGTGTGTATATATTTAATATATCACATGAATACGCTTGCGATAGCGCGTATAAAAACATTACGTATCGGCGTTTTCATCGACGTAATATACGTATTATACTCGAATATGTGAAACGGGCCTTAATATTAATTTTAACATAGTTTTTTTCATTAAAATGAGATTTTCTTTGTGTGCCTCCTATGAGCTTTCGGCGCACTTATGATGTCTAAAAATAAATGCGTTTTTCCAATGTACAATTTAACTATTACTACATAAACCATTAGTTGTATAACATATTGTCCACGTGTCCAATTTTCTGAGAAACATTCATACAAATAAGTACAAATAATAATTAAATGTATTAATACCTTAAACATATATTTATCGAACATTCTAGGAAAACCCAAAATAATAAAACACCATTATGTAGTGTGGCATTGAAGTTTGAACGACGTTCAGTTTCTAGTCGTTTGTCGTCCTGTTACTTTGTCTGTGCTTCGTATTATTTGTAATAGGTATATTATAACACGCGGTTGTGCGATTTTGATACGCATTTATAATTTATGTTTATGTACTAAGGTAATTATTTTCATTATATTTATATCGACAAAAAATATATTAAACAAATCAAAGTTAGCTATTTCTTTCATAAAGCGTCTATTAAAATCACTAGTAAGGGTCGTTAGTGAAAGATACCCTAATTTTCAAAAAATAATAAATCGTCCAACTTTAAAATAATTAACATGAAAAATTATTTTTGAACGCAATTTTTGAAAATGAATTAAATTCTGTAATTCATGAAATAGCTGTAGTAAATTGTTCGTAATTTTTAAAATGTTTGTTATTTTAATAATTTCATCATATAACTAATATACATAATATATCTGTCCTTTGGTTTGAAAAGTGATGTACAATTATGTATAGTTATCAATCTAATTGAACCAGAGTTCAATAAAGTTAACTTATTAGTTTATTACTTTCTTTTGTTTTTTAGCGTATATATTTTATTTTATTATTTAATTCTGGTTTCCTTATCTTGCTCTCTGCTATAATATTTATTTATGATTAATATTAATATACCTACTAATTAGTAATTACTGTATATTTATTGTTTAATGCATGAAAATTTATATTTGGTATTATTTATAACAACTTAAGTTTTGAGCGAAGCGAAGAATGTATTCCTTTTACAATGATTTGTGCGTTTTTTGTATATATGTTTGTAGTGTGTAATATACTTTCGGGTAGAAATAATGGTCCGATTACCACAAGTAGGGTAGGGTATGCTTTCGGTAGAGGATTGCATCTAGTTGATACTTTTAGTTCATTTTTTGAATTTCTTTGAGAGAAGAAAAACTACCAAAAAGTGACGGAAAAATGCAAATTTTATTGAAACTATAATTTTAACGAATTTTATTTTAAATATTTTATTATAATTAATACAATTTTGAACAATTTTTTTGAGTATTGACATAGATATTCTTTAAATGAGAATAATTTTTGAAAGTTTTTGAAAGACATTAATTATGTCTAAATATAGAACTTAAAATATTTTTCAAAAATGTAATTTTTTCCTAAATAATCATAATATATTACTTAACACAGTTATAAAAAAAATTGTTAAATTGACTTCAAATTTTTTTAACAAGTATTTAAAATTGAAATTTTAGTGAAATCGAAAAAATATGAGAGATAGCAGATATACTTCGATTACCACAAATATGTGGTATGCTTTCGGTAGAGAATTTTATCTTGTTGGTATTTCATTCGGGTAATCTTTCGAATTTCTCAAAATTTATTTGGTTAAGGAAAACTACTGAAAATGGCAAAGTTCGCGAAATCAAAGAATTAACGAACTTGATTTATTATATAACTATAATATATAACTTATTTTATGATGAATAATTTACACTGCATTTTATTTGATAAATAAATAAAATTTATAAAAATAAATATTTTCAGTATACCTATTGTATATATGACTGAGTATCAGATTATGAGATTACTCATAATTGTTTTTTGAGAATGCAATATTATCATTTCGTTCATATCTTAATTTATTATTATATAATCCGATAATATTCCACCACTAACTTCTCCGAGGACCAAAGAGACGAAAGAGGAATCCTTAAAATCGACTGCACCGTGTTTTTATTTTGAAATAAAAATACATAAAGACATGAAAATGTATGGTTCAAATTTATTATTAAAAAAATATAACTTAACCAGTGTTATATTTAAAATTTAAGTCCCCTTCCAAAAAGTCAAATTTACGCCTAAGATAAACATTACACTTTTGAATAATATATGTATACTAAATACGACAAGGCGTTTAAACTAATGTATAATTTTACATTTTTAATTAATTTATTATAATAAACCTCAGTATGTATGTACTAAACATATAATATAATATACATTAAACCTCGAACATTACACATTTATACTATTATATTTTCATTTTATGATTTTATACGATTATGTAGAAAAAATTAGTTAAAGGGAAATATTACGATGTCAAAATGACTAAAAATAACAAAATGAACGAAAACATATTCTTGAATTTGATTATTTTTATTTTTATTTTTTTCCCCAGCATGTTTTCATCCTTCCGGTTTCTAGCGAACATTTGATATACGAATATTCTGGTCGATTCTTTCCTTCGCATCTCTATAACCACGTTAGATAGGTACCAATTTCCTTTTAAAAAACTTAATCGTACGCCCAGTTGTGTCATACAATTGACAATGTAAAAGTTATTAAATACAATAAAACTTTGTTATATATATGTATACAAATAAAATAAACACCATTTAAAATGTATGTTTATGAAAACCAAAATATTGAAAAACAATCAGGAGATCGAATGAATACTTTGTATGGTGGGTGTACAAAAAGTGTTTGTTTCAAAATATGATTCAAATAAACATAATAGACAATAAATGTAATAAATTATAATAGTGGGTTACTGGGTTGATATTTAAGAGATGACATTTGGTGAAGGATAGAAGTTAAAAATTATGTAGAAACAATTCAATCCTTAAGGCTTAAGTAATATAGCTGATGGATTGTTATTATACCAAAATGTATTTTCATAAACCACTAAATTAATAGATTTAAACGATCAAATGAAAGTGTTTTATGGCTATATAAATAATAATATATGTATTTCCAATGTTATTATTTATCCTAGTTAAACGGAAAATAATAATATCCTGAACGTATGTAATTGTACAAATAAAAAACAATACGTGTTAATGTATATATAATATTAATTATATATAGGTACAATATAATAAATTTAAAAAAAACAGTTAAATTGTGATAAAACAAAAAAAAAAGAGTAATGTATTGGTTTTACTATATTATGAGATTTTTTTCTCGTTAGCAATGAATACTTTTTGTGTAGATGATCTAAAGGGTTTATCAAAAATTATATGAAAACTAATAGTATATAAACTATTATTATTTTAAATAGTATAGAAATTACTACAAATTTACGGCACACCAGATTTACCTGATTTTAATGAAATCAATTTTAGTTTGTTGTAAACCATAAATAATTATTATCATAAACACTTCAAAATAATTTTACTATTTATTATAATTTATAGAATTATTTTTGATGTACAAATGTGATGAAATTTTAAAAATATTTTACTACTTTTAGTTTAAATTACTTACTAAGTTTTTAAATACGAATTCTCTTTTAAAAAGAATTTGTTTAGTAGGTATTTATTTTTATCTAGTTAATGTTTGAATTTATATATTATTAATATAAATACAAATTTATATAAAATTATAAATTGAAAATTAAAATTTCATCATTTTTAAAACAAATATTCGGTGCTTTTGGTTTCGTCATTAATATATTATATCGAAACTATTTTTTACCGAAGTTGTAATAGGGATTTAAAGAAATTTTATATTCAATGAAAAAAAGTATATTCTATACGACGGAAGACAGAGCTTCGCTCAAATTCGTTTTTTCTAATGTGATGTTCGCCATTTTTTTCAAGTTTAAATAATGATAATATTCCTCTCAATAGTACAAAGACCGAAAACATTGATGTATAATTTTTATATAATTTTTTTTTTTTTGAGAGAGAGGTTGGTATTCTTTATGTCTAGAATGATTGAACAATTTCTGAATTTTAAAAAAATCATACTTGTATTAATAAAGCTCAGTTTAAAATATTAGGGGTTGAGGTAGATGTTAATCTTAGAATTCCCAAATAATTGTAAAAAATTCGCCACTGATCTAAAGGATGAATCACAATCTTCCACTTTTTACGAAACGCGTATTATCTGGTTGTTTTTTGTATAATTTATATTTATTTTGAATGGTAATAAACTAATAACTAATTTTTACTTTAAAATCTTTGTAGGTATATTATTTTCATTAAATGCATTAAAAGTAGTATATAAATATACTCTAAATTAAAATAAGGATTTATAAATAATCAATAACATACCATTTAATATCATAATGTGTTTATTGAACTTATCTATATATATATATATATATATATTATACTAAGTTATTGTAAAGGTATAAAAATATTATATGTATGTTATATTAGTAAACGGAAAGTAAAAGTAATTGCCCATGCAAGGGTGTTAATAAATTAGACCAATTAATGTCAAAAATGTATGTTTACTAATATGATTATTGATAATAAAAAGCGGGAAGGTCAATTACGGACGTTCCTCCTTCGACCCCTCGGTCCTTGATAATCGGACCATTATTTCTACCCGAAAAAGTTTTTTCAGATATCACAAAAAAAAAAAAAACATCTTGGGTAAAACCAATACATTCCTCACTTCGCTTAGAATTTAAAATATTACAAAGGACAATTGAAATAATGCTTAATTACTTGTTACTCGTTCAAACTCGATGAATAATACAATTTTTAATTTTTTAAGTTTTTACTGAATTATATAAAGTTAAAATCTAAAATAGATAAATAATGCATAATCTTCTCTTCTTCAGCTTATTGGAGTTTAGCGTATTGCTGACATCACAAAACCTTTCAATTTCTTTTTGTAATACGTATAGTCAAAAATCAAACCGGCTTCTATAATTTTGATGTCAAGGGCTAATAATCCTATCATAATCCGAAGATCTTTCTAGTGGACGTTTTCTGTTTATTTTGTTAACTAAAGCTTCTTTTACTACTTGATCATTCGCTCTCCAAACATGCCCAAACTATTTTTGACGATGGCTTTTTAATGTAAAAAAATATTTGGCCTATTATACATCTCCCGTAGTTTTTGATTCTTCTTCTTTCGTGTATTTGTAAGTTGTAACTCCGCGTTATAATTTTGACCATAGATTTTTCTAATATGTGTAATAGTATATGATTCATATTTGGTTAGTATTCAGAATACTAAAGCTGGAAAACAAAATACCATATTAATTTTAATTTAATAAATTTCTTATGAGAACTTCATATTATTTATTAGTTGTTACCTAGTTATTGATATTAAACTTAAAATTTAAAAATAAATTGTATAATTAATTATTGGCTTATATTATGGTATATTAATATAGACCATATGGTTATATTTATTGAAGTATCTATGTTAACAAAATTTACTTAATTTGCATCGGGAGTACCTACATTTGAAATTATTAAAATGTATAAATTACAATTTGTATTAAAACAATTTCAATATTGAAGAACATATTAAATAAATATTATCTGCTAATAATTGTTATAATGTGTGTAAAGATCATTTAATATTTTCTAGCTAGTATAGCTAATATTGTATACTACTATTATTTATATATAAATATTAAAATACAAATGATAAAATATGTAATAAATCTTTTGTTAAATGTACATATTATAATTGTTGTTTTATTTTTATCACGGGTAAAGCCCTAATCACATGATAATCGTTGTACTGTTTAATTTATTTACTAACTAGTATTAAATACTGAACCAAAAATATAATTATATCTAAAATCTATTCATATGATGATATATTAGAGCAGTGTTTTTCAACCTGGAGTCCGCGAAAAGTTATTAGGGGGTTCTCGGAAAAAAAAAGCGTAATGGCAGAAAAAGTGAAATTTGTTGTATTCGATTGAAATTGTTTAATAGTTGTGAAATATTTGTAAATCAGTTTTTCATAATATATATTGTATTGTATATAATATATGTGTATATAAGTATAATACATAAAATAGGTATAATGATATAAAAACATCATTTTACGTTGAACCACGTGAACACTGGATTTTATCTAATCTGGTATCGTTATCTACCGTTGCTCGTCACAATTTTGTGTTAATTTCGTTAATCCATTAACCATTTATGAAATGTTGACATTTGGAGGTCTGTAAATCAGTGGTCAGATGTCAAGGGGTCCGCGAATTAAAAAAGGTTAAGAAGCGCTATACTAGAGTACTGTAGACACTAGAAAGTCTTTTATAAGAATTGAACATTATTGAAATATTTACATCAGAAATATAGTGATTATAGCAATAGAAAATATCTGGATATTTTGTTTTAAGAAAATACGAAATATAGGTAGTAAATAATACAATATAAAAAATAAGAAATCAAAATTCGTTGGTTATGTGGTTATGAATATTATAATATTTTTTATATATTCTCAATTCTGATTACTTGTCAATAGTTCTATGCTGTTAAATAATGCGAAAATAGGACAATATGTTCTATTAACGAATACGGTATACTTGAGTATGTTAGTTATAGTACAATAACTATTATAGTGTAAATAATTCTGAGTAGCTAGCTAGTTGTTATATATATATATATATAATTGAATATATTGTATTTTATACAAATTATAATTAAATATTATATAATATTCATTATAATAATTTTCTACGTTTAGGATGAAGATAACAATTAAGTAATTATGGGCACTAACCATTTTATTTTATCAGACTATAATCTATATAAAAAAAATAAATGTACAAAATAAGTATTATTAAAGTATAATTTTATACCCAGAAATATACTGATAAATTATTTATAATTATTCTATTCAAAAATATAAATAAGTTATAAAGTTAATATTATATATATATATATATATATATATTTTATTTATATATCTCAATTAATAGAATTCCCAATTATTATGATTACATATTAATGAAATATACAAAAAATATACTAATTAGGTGGTAGTATTATATTTGTTTAAGTTAATTATAAAATATAAATTGATAGTTCAAATTATTTTTTATCAGGCTCAACTATATGTGGAAACATTTGAATGTCAGAGACAAACATAAATATTATGAAACTGCAACTAAAGCTCGAACGATGTATAATCTACCTGAACATCCATATCCTTCAGGTAATATAATATTTCTTATTGAATTAGCTTATTAAATTTTACTATACTATTACAATAAAAAAAAATTACATAATTGTACGAGTTTAAGTAACTTTTATGTTTTTTTTTTAAATTATCTAGTTATACATTTCACATTTTTAATAAACAGATTACTTGTTTATTCGTGTTAAATTTTCGAAATAAATAAATATTATTTTAAAAAAAAATTCAATTACTCTCGTATACACAACATAATTTACGTTGTTAATTAAAATATTTTTATTAATTTTTTGACCAAAAAATTTTTTTTTTAAAATAAAACTCCATATTATTACTATTATTTAAACATGGGTAGTATGCCAGTAACCTCGCTTAATTTTAAATCACTTTGGCGAAATTTTGAAAAATGAAAAATATTTTCATGTTTTCAATCATTAGGCTTTAATAATTTTCTCAATAGTATTACTATTTTAAATTTAAATATACTAGGTATTAAAAAAATATAAATATATATAATAGTAAAACAATAGTATAATAGTAGTAATACTATAATAGTAAAACAAGTTTTTAATATTATATAGTATATTATAAAATCAATGGTAAAACATAGCCATTATTCTAAATATTTTCTATTCTGATTGAACCTTTAAGCTCTATAATAAAGTTCAACTTTGATTTTTTAATTATTGCCTATTGGCCAAAAACAATATATAACACGTCTAGTTTATCTTGACACCTGTCCACCATTACATTTGATCTGAAAATTACCGATTTGTTTAGACGTGTGACGTCACATAGTGCCAAGTTGAACTGGATGAGTTATATAGTAATTTTTGGCATGTTATATGTAGGTATTAAAATTTATTTTAACCCAATTTTCTCCTATTATACAATGCACATTTAATATGATAGAAAATTTTAATACTTTATATAGGTATAATATTATGATTTATGTGTTCTTCTGGTTCATATTTAGAATATAGTAAAATCTGTTTAACAGGTTTAGCGCCATGTAGGATATTTATAACCAATGATTCTATGTATACGCGAAAATTCGAAAATGTGATTTTAGGTATATCCATGTATTATAATATAATAATGGACTGTGCCTACACTAATAACACACTGGTTGTGGTCCAGAATGAGAAAGAGAGAAATAATAATTATTATTAAAAACTATTCTCTTTCTTTTTCTATCACCGGGCTATTTACAGGTAAATGTGTACTCCTTGCAACCTCAAAAATTGTCCGTTTATTCTTTTAAAATAAATTACTATAGTCTATCCATTATTATATTATCTATGGACATATTGATATCCCCCAATATGCCACCAGTTGATCTATGTTTTAAATTTATTCTCATACCTCGCGGATATGATGTTGTCAAAGTTCTTATAACATCACGTTTCCACGTTCCACTATACCTGCTAGACGAGATGTTAGATCAGCTAAAGTAAAGGAACTTAACTTAATACGCGCTTAGAATCATTTGTGACAAGTGACAAGTCACAACTACATGACAGCACGAAATAAAAGACCTACATGTTAATATAATATTATTATTCGTCATTCCGATTTTTCCGCGCATATACTCTCGTCACTGTCTCTCTCTCTCTCTCTCTCTCTCTTTATCTCTATCTCTCTATTTTTCTATTTCTTTCGTTTTGTATAAACAAGACACATATACGTACGTATATATAATAATGCTGTATATTATATACCCCATCGTGACACCCCGCTATCACGCTTGCAAAAAGGGTAATGGTTAGGAGTTTATCGCGTACTCTTTCCCCTATAACTACGTCTCCTCTACGTGCTGCAACACTACACTACGTGTCTGTGTGCGTGTGTATTTTTCTCCCACTTTTCCAGTTCTCCATCATACCGTCTTCACGACGAAGCCCTCTGAACACATTTAGAAATCCACCAGTTACCGCTTCTCCCCTCACGCGGACCGACTGAAAATCCATACGTTATATATAACACACGCCTACGTGTACGCACGCACACACGTATAATACGTACACAAATAGTGATCGGGTGGCGGCGGTGCGAAGTGTCGACGGCGCCGCGGCGCCGTGCGGTCGAAAACCGATGGATTGGCCACAGCGATGGCGGTATTGATTCCACTAGCGGCGCGCGCGGACACCGACGCTACTGTCGCCCGAACCACATGCGCCTGTGTCAGCCGCCAATATCGGCGTCTATGCCGGCGGCGGCGACTTCACCCGCGCGTTGTATTATACATCTCATCACCCATTCACCCACACAACCCCGCAGTACAACTTCCATCCGCACCGCAAACACATAGACATGTCACACACCCGCCACTCAAACTCGCCCAAAACCCACAGCCGCGTGTACACGTTATTACGTTAACACGCGCTGCCGGTAGTGGCGACGGTGACAGCGGCGCAAACGCACTCCAAAAATACTTTCGCTGCGTGCGGAAGGAAGAGCGATATACATACAATAGCAGTATACAAAATATTATGTTTCTCGCTCTTTTTGTACTCTCTCTACACCGCCAATCTGTAATACTAGTACACGCCACAACACCACACACTCTACATCGTTCTGATCGCTCCGCGTAATTCGCGGACCGCGATGTGTGTCTCTTTTACATGCGCACGCATACGCGTACAACGCACTAAACTGGCCGACCAGCACGTGCGCGCGAAAGCTCAATACACCGTTAACGTTCAACGACGTCACAGCATAAACACGACTCGTGTAACCCATTCTATACTGTTGTTGTTCAGACGGTTGGATATTACTATTATTATTATTTTGTTTTTTTTTGTTGTAAGTGCTTCGATCTCATTACGTATAGCATTTATTTAGATTTATAATAATACCAATATTTTATTATTGGTTTATTTTTTATATCCTTTTATTTGACGATTCATGATGAAAGACTGGAACACTTGTTTATAGTTCATCAAACAACATATTGGTAATTACGATTTACTATTTATAAAAGAAATCACCAGCGGAAAGGTCATGAACCGCATTATAATCTACAATTGATATCGACAAATTAAAAAAAAAAGTAGATACATAACACTATAGTGCAATTCAGATCAATCATTATATCACATCATAATAATATCTGTAATTTTGTACGTCTTTCAGTTTTGGCAAAAATTGTTTGTTATGTAATGTATATAATTATTATAATAAAGTATATAAATAAATAAATTTAATTCTTATATTAATCAAAAAAATATATATATATATTATATAATTTTAAATAAAATATATTTTACATTTCATATAATCGTATGTAGTCGACAATTTAAATGAAATAAATACATAAAATATACGTATTTAGTGAAAAGAAGAAATAGGATATTTATCTACAGTTTTTATTACAATTAGAAAATTGATAAAAATCTAACTTGTTGAATAAAATTAAATTTTTTTTTTTGTAATTCGTCAAATCTCAGTCATATCAACCTAACCTCCAGATTTTTGTGAAAACTTGTTATGTGCAAACATTGTTGAAACTAATGCATAAAAAGAAAGGTTTACCGATTATATTCCAAACATATATTATTTAGGTCGACATCGAGTAAACTAAAAATAAATATAAATGTAGGTTTAATAAATTGTATTAATTAACAAATAATCAATATTGTTTTCAATTGCTTTTGTTTGGCTTTTAAGAAGAAATAGAAATCACCTTTTATGAAATATACCTACTTTATATTATATCTAAATATATATATATATATTTAGTGTAAATAATATGATATACCTGTATTATTAGGTATTTATATAAAGATAGATTTTAAATTATTCTTATAACTATTATTTATGTTAATCAATTTATTCATAATCTACAAATATAATATTAGGTATAATATATTAATATATAATATCAAAATTATATTTAAATTGTAATTTAATATAATTTCGTTGAATTTGAGTTTGAGTTTATGAATAAATTATTGTATATAATAGGTACTTTGTACGAACATAATATATTGGATTATAAATGTTTTTTTTTTCTAAATAAATAATACATGTTATCTATAATTTACAGAAAATAATAAAAAAAAGTCAACAATTAGATCTTCAATATGCAGTAGTTCGGATGTTATCAACTCCCGTGGTTCCAGTGGTTCAAAAGTAGTTGGGAAATTAGTTAAAATCCAGTTTTCAAAATCATGCACCACACCAATCATAACGCCTCTGGTAAGAAATTTCCGTTCATATTATGAAACTTAAAATTGTTAAAAAAAATATTAATAAATAGTGTACGATAATATAATATATAAATTATTATTGCTTTATTGGATTTATAAAATGTATCTAACTTATTAGTGGTAAACTAATATTAATATACTGATATTAGTTTTATTAAATGATATATTATGTACATATTTTTATCTCATTAAATATTATCATTAATGCGACATGCTACTTTAAAACAATTTTGAATGGTTATATTGTCAATTACATATTTTGTGTATAGCTAATATCGTATTTTAAAAACATTAATATATAATGTATTTACCTACTGTAAGTATATGTATTAAGATAATGAAACATGTAAATATTTACTGTATTCTTAGCATAATATTATTAAATTTTAACATTAAATAATATTTATCTGATTAATTGTATTACAGGTATTTTATCATACCTGTATATTTTTTCACTAAATACAATTGAATTACAAGTTTAGACTAATATTTTATAATATTAAGTACAAAATTATAGTACATATTATCTAACCAAACATTATACTTTATTAAATGTATTATTAATATTCCAACATTTGTTGACCAACTTTTTTAACCTATCTGGCCTATATATCTGGCCCATATCAAGTCTCGAAGTAAAATATATTTATGTACTTCTTAATAAATAATAATCGTTAATATATTTTATTATCATTTAAGTTTAAATTCATTAAAATGCATAATGTATAGAAACTCAAATTTTAACAAACATAGGTACATTAAATTAGTGGTTAAATTATAATTTATTTTATACTTTTATTACACAATAATTTAGATTCAGATTATACAATTTTTGATATCTATTCAGATGAAAAAAAAATTGAAATATATTAAAATATAAGTACTTATTTTTACTGTTATTAATTGTATTTTAGATTTTGAACGAAGCGATGAATGGTTTTACAAAGATGTTATTTTTTTTTCTAAAAATATTTTTTCGGGAAAAAGTAGAAATCGTGGTACAATCTTTACGAATAGGGTTTGCTTACGATAGAAAATTGTATCTACTTAGCTCATTTTTTGAATAAGAAAATCAACCAAAAAATGGTTAAAAACCGGCAAAATTCATGGAAACTGTAATTTTGATAAACTAGTATTTAGCTAGTATATTATAATAACTAATTTTTCTGTTACACATTATTTGATAAATAAATAGAATGTATAAAAAGAAATATTATCAGTATAATATATTGTATATCTGACTGATCTCGTATTTTCGGATGCAATATCATTGGAACGCCCTGAATAGACTTACCTGCTTTTTTCAATATAATATTTTATATCGTTTTCACTTATCATATGAATTTTTACACTATTATATTAAATATTCACACAAAAACGTACTTCTTATTGTACGATGACGATGGTCTGTTAAAACATTTCTTTTATGTGTTACCCACCTACCTCTATTATTACCCATTTCAAATATTATCAAGTATTGAAGAAGTATCAGAAAATTTTTACTGGGGTGTTTTTCGAGGACCCACTAAATGTAGTCATTTTTAATGTAGGTCTATTGAATAACTGTATTTCTATTAAAATACCTGTTCGGCGCTATTGGCTTATTATTACTTACAAACAAATCTATTTTTAAGGTGTGATTCTTATGTACGCGTCTGAAGACGCTTTTCGACTACGTGGCCGGCGCCATACATTTTTTAATAGCGTCGAGTAATATTACCAGACGTATGCGTAAGAATTACATTATAATTTTACTATTATAAACTAAATATTCAATAAAATAAATATAATTAGAGATAGAATTATCAGATTATCATTTTCAAAAAATGGTGAAAATCGCAAAAGTTTCCAATATAATTATTTTGGTTCTCTTATATTTAAGAAACTGGCCACTTGGAAAACGACGATCACTTTATCCAAATGGCTAATCTTTTATTTCGAATAGTAAATCAATAATCAATAATAATATACCACCTAATCGTAAGACTCACATGACATATATATATAATTTATTTTATACATGATCTAAATAATCTTTTAAGAATTTTGTAAATTTGTTAAGTACTGTAAATTAAATTAATTTAGTTCTTAAATATTTAAATTTTTTTATCGAATTATCGGCTAACTTATAGGGTTGGTACTGAATAAGAAGCTTTTAATTGGTATGAGATGTATACAATCGAATCAACAAGTTGCAGTGACAACTGGCAGTAACAACCTCTTGCGCAGAATTCTGATTATTCTCTCTCTCTCTCTCTCTCACTCTCTCTGTATGGCTCCCGACAATGAATAGGTTAAACCATTCCACCAAATAGACGACAGGTATTCATCCAGTAAATTTTACAATTTGAAATCTAATTGGTTTGCATTTAGTAATAGCAAGATAAAATATTTAATCTTATTTATTAAATATTTCCTTAATATGAAACCAAAAATACCAAAAAATTTAATTTTGATTAGTTCGCAGTTTTTGTAATATCAATAATTTATTTTGTATATTTTATTAAACTATTTCATAAAATAGGTAAATGAAAATTGTATTCAAAACTTTTGAAATAACCATTTTCTTTTCATTAAAATATATTATTAATTTATCATAAATCAATCGATATTAACAATTGTTATCAAAATTTATTAAAATATAAATCAAAATTTATTTCAAAAGTTTATTTATTATTACTTTATTTAAACTTAACTATTTGTATTTTATTTTTGGTAAAAATTGAGTGAATTCTCTGTAGACGAAAATGACTAAAAAGGAAATCTTTAGAAAAAGAAAAATTACCAAAAAATGGCTGAAAATTGGCAAATATTACGGTTTTCGTTATTTTGAATGTTTTTATTTCATAACTCCTTGAATTTCGATCGTAGGGATTTAAAATTTATTTTAATTATTTGCATTGGTAATGTACACGTGGTAAAATTTTGGAATGGATTATCAGTATATATATTGTAATATATTGAGTTTCGCTCAAAATCGTATTTTCTAATGTAATGTCATTTTTCAATTGTATTTAAATCTTGAGTATAATAAACCATTAATTTCTCTGAGAACCGAAAGGAATGTCCAAAATCGACTTTCCCACTTTTTGTTTTTAAAAATTCGAATTATGTTCAGTCTCAATTAAAATATAAAATTACAAGGTGCCTACATCCAGAAAGTAAGTTCAGTTGGATAATTATAACAAGTGAAATATAATATTGAAAAATAAATTATTGGAACATTAAGTACAAATATTGAGCTATTTTTCAACATCGTTACCACCATTATTTATGAATTAATAACACATAACAAGGCACTGTTTTTATATTTCTTCATCATAGAAAGATGCTTTTTGTGATTGCAACCATGTGTTGTTAACAGCTTCTTTCACCTTGACCATCGTCTTTGTTGAAGATTTTGAAATACCGCCCTTTTATACCCTTCTATGCATTATGTAAAACATGGACGTATTTAGTAATTTATAAACGAGTAGGGTTCAAATTGTTTTTTAGAAGCTTTCATGAAGCCCAAACCCCCTCCCCTTCTTACCTTTATAAATATAAAATATAATATAAAAAAATTAATTACAAAAACTTTAATTAAACATGTTCTGTATCTGTATACATTATAATGTAAAATCTAAAACGGGTGGTAAAATAACATTATTTGGAATTTTTTTTCGATCATGGGGAGGCTTTAAACCTGTTTGACCCTCCATAAATACACCTTGATATAACCCAATAATAACCCAACTATTATAATCATATAAATAAAAATACATAATTATTGGAATTAATGCTATAAAAGTAAGAAATGTCATAAAAACAAATTAATTTTTTTAGTAATAGTGAAATAAAATATTTTACAACGTAAATATAAAATTTAACAAATCGTGCTCAACTACTACTATGTATATAATTATAACATGTTTATAATTTATATGGAAAATAATAATGATGACAGTTAAAATTAAAAATACGGGCACATGACTATAGATATGTTTACAATAGTATAATGAATAATGAAATATTTTTAGTAATCACGAAAACAATAATATCACCACAGAATTTTTAACTCTTATGCATTTATTATTATTTATGTTTTTCAATAATATATAATATAAATAATAAGTAATAACTTATTCATAAAATAAATCTAAATAAATACAATTTTTTTTCTTGTTCTAATAAAAATTTGCCACCCCTAAATATTTGCTGTCTGGAGCATCTGCCCCCTTTGCCACCTCCTTCATTAACACAGTCCTGGGTATATTAGAATATATACATGAACTTACTATTTTAAAACAGTGAAATAGTAAAGTTTAAATTACTTCCATCACTTTAAATAATAGTAAATTCTGTTACTCTGTATATTGTGTAGATAGCGAACTTTTTCAATCTATAACTATTTTGTTCTTTTTATTTTGGAAGCGTGAAACAAGTACTCAACTAAAACAAAAAGTTAAAAATAATCAATATTTTTGATGAACCTTGGTAATATAGTCCTCGTACTGACACGAAGCTGTACAATTCTATTATATTAATGCATGATAATATTATGTATACTATACTTCGGTTAAATTACTTGAATCTACTCATTATATTAAAATATTATAAATACACAGTTTATTGTATAAAACAATTTTAGTAAATATTTGTATTTGTAATTATTCTCCGTTTTATTAATATAATATGTACCTATGTAATATATTATAATATATTAGCTAATCTATGGTTTGTGTTTGCTGTTCCTTCATTTAATTTGATTTCCAATAACTTTTAAAAATAAATTTCATGGTACTAATATTATTATTAGGCATCCCCACATCCTCCCTCGATATTGCTGTACTATAAATAATTTGTTAAATATTGATATATTTATGACTCATTTTGACGTTACATTGTTAGTTCAATTAATTTATTGTTAAATGTAGTCATGATACTTCACTCTATTTAATAATAAATATTGTGTATTTTTCGAACTCTGGCCGTCGGGCATTGAAATTCAAATAAATAACCTATAGGTAATTGGCTCTTTTTCTAGAGTAGGACCATAATATCAGTCTATCTAAATAAATTAAACTTATCTATGTTACTAAAGTTACACAAGTTAACACAATACATGGACCATGGGTAATATTAAGAATTAAATATTAACTCCTTAAATTACTTCACTCGAATCTTGATTACAATTAAATTACTTTGCAAAATGAAATTAAAAAGAATTTACTGTTGTCTAAACCAATATATTAATATCATATTTTCAAAATCGGCATTTAAAACATTAACGCTATCTAGGAGTATTTTTAATAAATGAAAACTAGCTGTCTATAGAAAGAAATGTCCGAAAATTCATATATACCGAATAGTACGCAACAAGTTTATTTTATTATACTTTGTGACAACAAAATTTGTTTTATTATTATTTATTATTTTATTAAGTATGTACACTAATTATTATTTGTTTCCAATAATAATTCTTTTACAATAACAATATACTAACAACCCATTATTATTGTCTATATATTAAATTATTAACTATATAAATGTATAATTGTTCATTACCTCATGTCAAAAATACTGTGATCGATTATTACCACTGAGTGGGGATACATAATAATACATCATAAATAATAAAAATATTAAAACAAATAAAAAAATTCCTTTAATTGGAAAGCAAATGACATTATGTAACTATTCGGCAGCATTCACCACCGCCATAATTGATGTAAGTATGCTGATACTATATATAGAGTGATAAGAATTTCTTGTTACAAAAAATGAGGAGATTATGCCTACGTATTAAATTAAATTCCCACCATTTTTACACTATATTCTGATCACCATAAAGATATAAAGGTATATATATCTAGGAAATATTTATCTATATAGAAACGGGAACGTCAATGAATGACAATAAAGAATTGAAAGGGATATACAGTTCTTAAATTATATTATATTATTATATAAACTACATATACACCAAAAAGAGTACAGAACATTAGGAGGGGGGTTACTCCGAACGGAAGAATCCTTACAGATGCTTGTTATATGTAGCCCTTGCAGCATTTATACAGACTATATATATATATTATATACATCTGGAAGGGGTATGTCTAAGGAAGGGTAGTGAAGGATATAGTCGTGTTCGGGATAGATGGAAGGGGAGGTTTACTGACCCACGGCACCGTATTGATCACCGCCCCCTCTGTGCGGCCACCAGCCCTCCGGGGTGGTAGTGATCTCCCTTATCATCGACACGAGTGGTCGCACGTCAACGTATTGATCCCCCACTACTTGAGCTCCTTCGTATATATATATTTTATATACACACTTGGTTATATATACATGTAAAAGATATACATAGGTATATTACTATATAAAGCCTTACAATGTGATTAAATTAGACATAAATGCTGTCCTATACACCTATGTATTATGTACATAGCATATACAATTATACACATTATTATAGAGTTTGTTGACTTCGATCGAAAACTTGATTCTTATTAGTCACCCACCACATTTTGGATACTATATGCATATGGTACGCGTTCGTTTGTAATGCGAGTTTATGCGGGCAATAATTAAAACTATAATATATTACCTATACTATAATACACAAGTACATAATATAGTATAGAGTGCTAAAAAAATATTCAAAATTATTGGATGTACTTTAACAAAATGATAAAAAAGCGGGAAGGTCAATTCAAGACGATCCTCTTTCGTCCCTTTGCTTCTCAGAGAAATTAGTGGTTTATTATAATTTATATATCTATGATCTATGATCTGGTATCTATAATTTATAATTAAGATTTGAATACAAAGATATTGTATTCGAAAATACGATTTTGAGCAAAATTCAATCAGTTACAATATGTTATACTGATAATCCGTTCTAAATATTTTATTACACGTGTAGACTACCTATTAAAATACTCAAAAAAATGTACAAGTCTTTACGTTTAAAACCGCATTAGTAATCTCAAAATATTTTAAATCAAATTCACGGCAATCACAATTATGCTTTTTCCATCATTTGTTGATAGTTTTTCTTCTCTTAAGGAAATATGTTTGAGAAATTCGAAAAATGAGCTAAATAAATACTAAGAAGATGCAATTTGCTACCGAAAGCATCATACTCTACTTATTATAATCGGATTATTAATACAACCAGAAAAAATGTTCAAACTTTTATAAACACATAAATCAAGTATTTGTGAAAAGTTGGAAGACGTTTAAATAAGATTGACTTACGATTTTTAAAATATTTTGTAAATAAAATAAGTAGTATATGATTATGCTTCTATAAAAATTTCAAACCGTTAAACCCAAAATTACAGTTAATATTAAACATTTTTGAGAAGAATATTACATTTTTGGATAATATTCGAATCTCTATATTTAACCAAATCAACCTATCCGTACCAAAATTTTATTTCGTATGTTGACTATCTTTAAGAACACTCAAATTTTTTTAAGTTATTCCAATCCAATTTGCATTATTTATTGTGAAAAATCTAAAATCAATTTCATTAAAATTACGATTTCCGTGAATTTTGCCATTTTTCCATTATTAATTGGTAGTTCTTCTCCCAAGGAAATACTTTTGAGAAATTCGAAAAATAAGCTAAATAAAGTATCAACTATATGCAATTTGCTACCGAAAGCATACACTTCTATGGACTGTGGTAATTGGACCACAATTTCTACCTGAAAAAATGTTTTCAGATATAAGAAAACAAAACCTTTTTTAAAACAAATATATTCCTCACTTTGCTCGGAATCTAAAATTGCATGTTAAAAAAATCATGGAAATTATACGAGTAGATATGTTTTCAAAGTCATTTCTATTATTTCTATTATTATTGTAGCATGAAATTCTGATCTTGTATATTAATTTTAAATTTTTAACTTTTAACCACCATCCGCATCAAGGCCTATTAAGGGTTGCAAGGGAATGACATGTCACCCCCTGGAAAATTTTAAAACTGATGATTTTCTAGTTGTAAATTATTAAGTAATTATACTACGGAATGTCATGGAACACACTTAGTCTAATAAAATATGCATGTAAAATAAACATGTAAAAATCACTAAAATGTATTATTTAGGTAAATCAGTTAACAATCATCATATATCTCATATCTGTAATATGTGGTAACAATGAATCTATCATAAAAAAATAGGTGGTATATTGTATTTTTTTTTTTTATTTTACATTTTTTGGTCTCTTAGTGAAGTTTTGACAGATGGGCGCCCTTGATCTGCACTATTATAATACTATATATAATCCAAATCTTTGTTTGAAATAAGAGATATAGTTTGAGTGTTTTATAAATATAAATATATGTTGCATAATTTCTGTTTGGAACAATGTTGTAAATATTTCAAATCTGTACCTACTTAAATTACATTGAAAATTATCTTAAACTCTAAATAGATGCTATTAGCTTTGTACTTAGCACCCCTAAATTTTTTTTTAGCATCCCCTAGCGTATAGAGATGTATAAAGGTCTACGACCGTTTAAAAATTTTAGCATCCCCAAAATTTGAAGTTTAGTTGCGACTATAACCCTAAAATATATAAAACATATTTGTAGTTTAAGTAGTCTAATTTATTATCCGTATATACTTATAGTATCTATACCTGCCTGTTTAAATATTTGTGTTAATTTATAATTTCATACATATTTATTCCATTATGAAGAAGAAAGATTACACACAATTGATATATTTTTAAATTATTATTTTTTTTAAGTTGTTAAATTTTAACTCGTTATAGAACTTATATAGTACCTACCAATATATTTTTAAATTAATTTAATTTCTTACAATTATATTATATTCATGCTAATTTTCATTTGGTTAAAATTTTGAATAATTTCCATTTTTTAATTATGTGTTAATGATAACCGATGAATATGAAAGATGAAAGAAAGGATACGATTTTAAACAGAATAATAAATTATTGCATTATGTTACATAAATTGAATCTTTGTATAGAATATTTTTTCATTTTGAGATCTGAGGCAACTTAAATATTAAAATTGACCATTTAGGGTAAAGTAAACATACAGACCTACTTATGTCAAATTTGACAATTATTAACATTTTCGTTTTGCTTTGTATATTTATCACTCCCGGTGACGGAAACACGTGAAAGCGATAACTATGGTCGGGCACGAATGGCACACCCACTTGTGTTCTGGTGTTTCTCTTGCATCTCCATCACACGCGTTCAACTCGCTCACATTATTATGAGTATTTCTAATATAAAAAAAAACCAAAACCAAAACATAATAAGTCTATTGTCACAGCTGACTTTCAAACACATACAGTACCGGAGGGGATTTAAAAAAATAAAATGTGAAACACCATATTACTTCTTTATTATATACACAGACTCGTTACTGTGGAAAGTGCAAGCTATTGTTCATCGTCGTGTAAACAAAATATTTGAAAAATTTAGAGAATTCGATATTTATTCGCACGTATTAAATAGTTTGTTAAAATCTTTAAAATATTATTATTATTATTTATTTACTTATTTATATTTTATAGTAAGTGCTACATTTCAGTACTTATAGATACTATATAATTTACTATATTTCAAACTGTAATATAAATAATATGTAATGTATTTGGACTATTATAGACTTCTATTGGACTATTGCAATCGAATAATTAGAACAAAAATTATTTCAATATTTGTGAAACTATTTCATTTAAATAAAAACAATATTTCTAAGTTTTATTATGTTATACGATTGTAATATAGAAGAGATAATTTTTCATATTCATAAAAATATAAAATGAAAATTGATTGCACTTTGTTTTCGAGAAAAAACAATTAAATATATGGGAGTCATACTTACTGCATTTAATTTATTTTAATAATAAATTTAATTCGGTAAGACCTAAATAAAGAACTTTAAAACATTTAAGTAAAAAATATCTATAAATTGAGTAATTTCAATTATTGTAATTTGCATTTTTTTTTAATTTTTTCAAATTTTTAATATAAATATCTTAATAACCTTAAACATGCAAATTAATCAAATAAATCCATAAATAGTGTATTTTCTGGTAGTATATAATAAAATGTATTACAAAATATTATAAATATTGAAATTTATTAATATGAAAACACATAGCAGGATAAATATCACATAATCATATTTCTAAATTATTATAATGTTTAAAATTGGTTATTTAAACAAACTAAATTTAAAATTTGAATAATCATAATTAATACATACATAAAATTGTTGATTATAGGAAAACAACCCTTATCTAATATATACCTAATAATGGATAATATTGGTCATTGCTAAATAATATATATTTATACACATATATTATTATTATATTGCTAATAAATTAAATAATCCAATTATTATAGACATTAGAGAATAAAAGTTTTATTATGAATTAAGACATTTGAGAAATATGTTTGTCTATCACGTACTCTAGATTATTCGGTCATTTTATCATTGGCACAGTACGATAATGCAAGTATTTCACGGAACAGAAACATTAAAAATTCTCCGAACTTACCTACATATAAATACTATTTATTATATTTGAATTTAATACACATATATTTTTATGTGAAAAATGTATTATAATTCTAATAGCTTTTAAATTTATCCATGGTGAAAACTATTTTTAGTAAAATATAATAGTATATGGATAGTGTGGCTACATATTATCATAACTAAACTGATATATTTTTAAGTTTAATAAATGGTCAAAACATAAAAAACAAAAAATTAACAGTGTACCTATATAATAATATAATATGTGGGACTATTGCAACCTGCAGGTAACGGTTACTGTTCAATAAGTACGATATGGGTTCGTTTCTATTGTTCTGTAACAAAATACATTACTCATTCGTTGACTACTTGTCGCAAAAGTCAATATTAAAAAAATAAAAAATTATTGCCTTCCACACATTTAGGTGGTAAACATGTTATTTTACGTGTGTTTCGTGTGTGGTAAATTTCGACGCTATAGCGAACAGCAAATATGCACGTTACGCTAAAACTTATTTATGACTCAAGATAATATTATAATGATTGAGGACAGGACATAATTATGCTATTTATACGCATTTATAATATATCGCATATTGTTATCGTAGGTATTCGAAATATTATTGTATACATTTACTTACTAATCTATATAATATAAAGGGTGTATTATAAAATTAAATATAACTAATACTGTTGTATTTAAATAAAGTAGTTAAAAAGTTTAAAATTTGTTACACGATGTTCCGTCTATTGCCATATTCGTTTTAAGAAGTGGTTACTGCAGGTTACCGTGAAATGAGATTCAAATCCCGACCAAGTCAAAAGCAATAAAACTTCGGAATTCGTAGAAAACTTTCTGTTTGAATACAAAATGTAACCGATATAATATATTATTATTATGTGTATTTTATTTTGTCGACAAATCAAATAACATTTGGGTTAGTGTATGCTGAACCCTGAGCCTTACTCTTTTTCCTAATATTTAACAGCATATTTATAATCAGCGTGTTCGAATGACGGAGTCGGGGCTGGATTGAAAAATGTTGAGACTAAGTTCAGTAACTTTTCGGGTATCTAAATGATAATAATAGTTATAAAAATAATACTCGCACCAAAATATACAAAAAATTTAATTTTCTTGTTTTTGTATCTTTGTTTTTTGATGTTAAAATAGTTTTTGAAACATAATATAAGTATATACTTCTAAGTTTTAATGAAAATGTATTGACCAAGTGGAGAAGCACCACGGTTCCCTGTGCGCGGGAGCACAGTTTGTACCGCCTTCAAGCCCTGGCCGGAGTACTTTTATTATGTTATGAGTAATGCAATAGTAAATAACGGCTTGAGGGTTTAGTATGGAAAGGATGAGTGGGTAGATATTTGTAGAATTACACCAACTATTTTGACCGAACTCGTTGCCACAGGTACTACGTATATACGAGTAAAGTGACTATTTAAATTTTTAGGTACATTTTTAATTTTACCTAATATTGTTATTAGTTAATTACTTTTCGGGATAATATAATATTAGAAAATAATGTTTATGTGTGATACATACTTGAATTTAAATGTATCGCTACAAAATTTGTATCGACGAAAACATTGTGGCACCAGTGCACCATAACATTATGAATTTTCTGGATCTTCGATATACAAATACAATTTATTATAAATAATCATTTTATATGTAATTTACTCTTACTAATTTTACTCATTATTTATACACGTATAGTAATTAGTAGGTGTTTAATTTTAATTTTTTTTTAAATAAGACTACTTAAAGACAAAAATGATAGCTAATAATAATAATATTATTATTATTTGTACAAATTGTGTTTATATTTTTTTGTTATTATTTACAGTGTTAGTGCGTAATAATAACTAAACACTATATAACTACAGTAGTATAGTACTACAATCTACAAACAAATATTAATATAATATATATGTATAGAAGTATTATAGTTTACATATTTTGTTAGAGTTGGTATTTGTTGACCTTGATTTTGATTATCGAATAAACATTCATGCATTATTTAAATTACAATTATGATTATTTAAAAACATTATGTTGTAAGTTTGCCGTTTGGTAATAAACTAAACTAATATAAATATAGTGTCTTCTTATGTGTCTTTAGTATCGATATAATTATTGTTGACGGATAAAGAAAAAAGACAAAACGAAAAGGGTAAACTGATAGTAGTATATATATTATAATGAATAACGTATAACGATGACATAATCGATTCAAATTTTTTAATTGCACACAGTCTCTGTTATAGTAATCAGTTGACGTTAGAGTAATGACTAATGTATTATAATTTGTGTTTGTTACCAAGTTACAATAATTGGTCATCCCACAAACAATAATTTAAATTTAAAACTACACAGTATTTGATTTTTGAATACATTAAAACGCGTATTGTCGTATTGACATAATCAATCACTTAAAAGTAGAATAAATAAACACCGTGAAAACGGTATTCTGACGCTTATAATGTTGAATAATAAATGTGTAAAAAAACAAATCGGTTAACTACCTTGACCATTATATGGGTTGATTAGACATTGTTAAATTATTAATAATAATTAATAAACAAGTAATATTGTTTTTCATTATTCAGAGCAAGTGAAAGCATACATTTCCTCCGTTAATATCACTGTAATATATATTTTTATAAGAGGGCGTTATATCCGCATGTTCTTTTTACGTCTGTCTAATGTGGAATATAGTACTGTAGACTTTAAATTGTGACGTTTAGGTAAACTTAATTAAACACATATTAAAATCGGATTGTATTTAATTTCCCGAAATATTTTCTCTCCCAATGTTGTTGTTTGTTCTGTTTATTTATTATGTTATATAATATAAAATATTATATAAATATAATTTCTTAATCAATTTATTTTTTAAACTTAATTATTGATTCCAATATATTAAAATTATAAAATTGTTGCTATAAATGTGAAATTGTATACAATAAATAAAAGGAACGACAAAAAAACCACGACAATATTGGGTATATCATAAAAAGATCAGTTTTAACTGTTTCAAGTAAATTTTAAATTCTGAGCGGAGCGATATATTGTTTTTACATAGATGTTTTTTTTTTTTTTATGTATGAAGACACTTTTACGGGTAGAAGGTAGAAATAATGGTCCGATTACCACAAGTAGGATATGCTTTCGGTAGCAAATCATGTCTAGTTGGTACTTTATTTAGCTCATTTTTCGAATTTCTCAAAAGCTTTTCCTTTGGAGAAGAAACACTATCAAAAAATAGCGGAAAATCGGCAAAATTACGGCTTCTAAAATTTAAAATTTTTTTAATTTCGTGATAACTAATTGAGTTTTAATCATAGTGTCTTGAAAATTTTTTTGATTATTTACTTAGGTGTATTTCATTAGAGGACAAAATTTGGAAACTATTGGTTGATTTTCTGACCAAATATAGAGTTTTGACATTTTTTCCAAAAATGTTTAATATTTCTTGCAATATTTGGTTTATCGGTTTGAAAATTTTATCGAAGTCTATACTTATACTACTTAATCTTTTTACAAAATATTTTAATAATCTTGATGACAATTTTTTTTTAAAGTCAAAAATTATTTTTAGTGAGTACTTGAAAATCGACAAAATTACGATTTCATTATTTTAAATTATTTTATTTCTTGATAACTAGGGCAGAGGACTTGTAGCTCTAAAAAAACACTAAATATGCAAGCACTTATGCTTTTAAAAACCCTATAATATGCACTTAAAATATGCACCTTAATTTTTTTTTTTTTTGCAATTTAATTTAAAAGTATTAATAAAAAAAATAGGCTTAAAATGAGTCAAAATAATTTCTTTATTTTATACCATTGCCAAATAAACAAAATAAATTTTTTTTCCATTTTCTTAATTAAACCGTAACTTTTATTTCTATTGATTTACATTTTGTTAATTTTATAATTGTTCTTCTGGCACTAAAAAAATTAATATTCAAATTTTAGTAAAAATCATTTTAACAAATACCTATTTAATTAATGTTAATAATACTTTTACCTTGAAAATTACATTGAACGATCAAATGTTTTTTTAAATTTTCAAACTGAAAAGATTGCCTGTTGTCTGCCAAAAGAACTTTGAACATTGAAAACGACCTTTCAACATCAACTGAGTTAACTGGAGCATATTTAAAGTAACCCAAATCATTTATTTTTAAGTTTTCAGGTAGTTCATCCATTGAAGTTTCTTCGCCGTTTAAAATATTTGAAATTCGAATTAAATTTTGATATCCAATATTTTTTTTCAAAATATCATTCATTTTTTCTTTAACGATTTTTCCAATTGGACCAGGGACTTGAATCAATTTTAAATTAATATTTTGCACTACATCAATTGCATGACTAAGTGAAATATTTTTTGCTTCAAGACTGGTAATTTTATCTGGTAAAAATCCAAAATGTGACTTAATAAATACTAAGTTTGCCGCAAGGTTTGCATCAGAAAAATACTTTTGTGAATTTTCAATAGAAATTGAGTCTTCTTTATCGAAATAGTCGACAATAGATTTAATAATTTCAAGGTGTTCACAGTAGTAAATTGCTGCTCTTATCCACGTCCCTCCTCATCTTGTTAAAATAGGTGCTGGTGGAAGTGGAATGTCGGGCGATTTGTCTTTAAATATTGCAACACGATAAGGCGCCTTCAAAAATACTTTTTTGACATTTGCGATGATTTTATCGACTAAGCAATAATTTGCACGAATTTTTTCAGCTATAAGATGTAGGTCATGCACAATGCAAGTAACGTGAATAACTTTGGGATAAAATACTTGGATTGATTTCCCAGATTTCACCATATAAGGCGCAGCGTCACTTAAAAACAATAGGACGTCGTCGTGACGCACTTCCTCTGGCCATAATAAATGCATTGAATTGTCAAATAATTTCGCAATAGTAGAATGATTAGCTTTGGTCAGTACTTCGGAATTCAATAAAAATGTTTGACCCGGACCATCAGTTTCAAGAGTACCGATTACTACGTTTGCAATGTATCGGCCTAATGAGTCGGTGGTCTCATCTATTGATACCCAGATCTTTTTACCAGTGATAGCATTTCTAATTTTATTTATAGTTTCAGAATAAATTTCATTGATATAGCCTTTGCGTAAAGTAGTAATGGCCGGAATTTGTTTTCCCGTATATTTTTCCAAGAATTCTTTGAATTGAACGTTACCTAGCTTATTAAGAGGTATGTTGGCTGATAGCATTGCAGAACATAAGTCTTTATTGAAGGACGACTTTTTAGAATTACTCACCAACTGTTGCACTTTTCGCAATTCAAATACATTTTGTTTTTTTTCTTTACGCATGATCGAATTTTTGTGTTTGTCTGTATTAATGTGTTGCGTAACATTAAACCGTTTTTCACTCCCTACTTTAACGTCACAATATTTACAGTATAGGACTTTACCGTCAGTCGAAAACTTACAGGCACCAAACTCTGATACAAAATATTTTAACCGACTACTTAAGGGCTGTTTATCTTTCGGCATTTTATTAAAAAATAGTTAAATATAGAAGTAAAAATGTTCAAACAAATTTATGGATAATAAGTCGGCACGATTGCATGAATATAAATTCCACTGTCGAACTAAGTACTAAATACTAAAATATTGATTATTGTCGTTTCTTGAAACGTTTTATAAATAAATCCTAATCGAAAAAAAGCCCGTATGTACGTACACGGTTCACTATGGTGGTGATGTAGTATGATGTACGACTTAGATCGTAAACAATTATGTATCTATTAATAAAATTAATTACAGTAAATTAATATTATTCGCGATCCTTAAGCACTTCTAGGAAATACGTGTGTCTACGGACAGCTAAAAACAATATTATACGACAAAAATTAAAATTAAATACATTTTTATCCAAACATTTTAACTGTATTGTTTAAAATAAAAACGTCGGTGTGGAAAAAATTGATTTAAGTTAAATATGTCCCTAAAAGTATAAAATAGCTTATAAAAATGTAAAATATGCCTTAAAAACAAAAAGTACTCAAAATATGCATTTATATGCAAAATAAAATTTCAAAACTAGCTTTGTAAAAGTATGAAACGTATTTATTTTGTACTCTGCTATTTTTGTAATGGTGCAAAACCAATATGCAAATGCTACAAGTCCTCTGCCCTATTGATAACTAATTAAGTTTAGACCGTAGGAACTTGAAATTTATTTTAAATATTTACACATGTGGTAAAATTTTGGAATGGATTATCAGTATAGTATATTGTAATATATTGAGTTTCACTCAGAATCGTATTTTCTAATGCAATATCATTGTATTCAAATCTTAAGTATAATAAACCACTAATTTCTACGAGGACTGAAGGGACGAAGGAAGAACATCCACAATCGACCTTCCCACTTTTTAAACTTTAATTTTGGGTCGTATGAAAACAATTCAGTAAAATTTTGAATCGACATCCATTTTGTAAATAAAAGTTATAGAACGAATTACGTTTTATGAATGTATCGTGTTTCATGTATAATCAGTTACAACCACATATGTTATTATTACTATAATTAAAGCTAAGATAAAAGGTCGGTTCTATTAATTCTATTGTCTAACATCTATGATTGTAATTTGTATACTTATTTTGTTATTATCAAAGTCTGATAAATAGTAAATTTTACATAACAGAAATCAAATAATTAATAAGTTATTGGTTCAGTAATTTTGTATTTGTTAGTATTTTTATTTTACAGAATGTTTTTCAATTTTTCATAACTGTGTTCTATTTATCGGTTTTATGAATTTGCATAAAACAAGTCTCTTAAGTCTTATCCTAAATACTATTTTCCATATTACTGTATGTCGTATGAATGATTAATAATTTAATAATATTTAATTATTAAATCAATTAATATCAAGTTCATAACAAATTTAAACTATCATTTAATCGCATCCGTAAATTGCATAGTAGGAATCTGCCCTTAAACGTTGTTAATCTAGAGCATAAACATATATTAGAAAATTTAAAGAGAAACATATTTTTGATCATCCGAAAATAAATATTGACCAAAAAATAATTTACAAAACAGATATGACATTCCCTTCAAAATATTGTTTTTTTTTAAATTCATAAATACTCCAAGTTCAACCTAAACGTCAGATTTTAACACATTTTCCATAAACAAAAATTGTGTTTTCTGCATCAATGTTATTTTCCTATGCAATTCCCTGTTAGATAGACAGATTTCAGGATAAACATCATTGAAAAACATATATTATAACAGTATTTTTTCTTGTGGGTACAATTGTTGTTTATTGGTACCAGTTATTTATTGAAAATAATAATCGAAAACATTATTGGGTAATTTTTTATACACGTTCTTTTCCGGTATGAAATAGATAAGAGCAATATTATACGTGTGTTAATGATCACATCACGGCTGATTTCTGTACAATTCTAACAATTGAATACTTCTATAAATAAATCGCGCTGTAACCTTTTATATAGTTGATAAAAAGACTGCTCGTCGTTTGACCTTTGTCGAAGTGCTAAATAAAACATATGGCAAAAAAACCGTCTTTGGCAATCGTTCCACGGCGATAACCAATCGGCAAACCGATTATATTTATTTTCACGTACCAACGGAATAGGATAAACAAAAGACAATGCGATTCAATGTTATTATTACGGATGCGAACGGTGTCCGTCGTCATCGTTGCACACTCGGTGGCCGCCGCGTCACGCGTGTTCGATGTCGTCGGTGGCGCTGTTATCATACCGAGCGCACGTGTGCGTCTGCAGTGCAATGTCGTTTTGAACGAACCACAGAATTATTTTGTGGACGAACCAACATGTTGTTATCATGATATATATATATATATTAAATAATAATACATACTACAAGATAACAGCTGCTAGCGTGAAATGTGATAACACGAGCTCCCGGTGACGACGAAATTCGGCGCGACGGTCGCCGCCGCCGCGCCACTCTTGGCGACGACGTCGGGCGCGTGCGCGCATCCACCCGCCATTCGATTGCCAAGCGTGCATAGCGTGAGGGGTTCGCGGGCGTGGCACTTAACGCGCGTAACAGCCTTGGGGGCCCGTCATCGACACCGCCGCCGCCGCCGCCGACGTGCGCGACGCGACTCACACGCAGTGTGTCTACCGTCGTGTTGTGCCGTACCGTCGTCTTTGCCGGTCGTTATCATCGTCATTATAGCATTTCACTCGCGCGTAGTTCAGTTCAGTTTGTGTTTGCCGCGGAAATTTTCGCGCGTTGTGTGTTGGTGTATAACATTATTTTACATTTTTTCTCTCATCACAAGTACATCGTAAGTAACTACAATTTACATCACGTTTATTTATTTTTCATATTTCACTATTATATAATAATATTTTAATTTTACATATTATTATTGTAATTATCAATAATATGTCGTATAATTTTATTGTGACCGTCTTATGCTCAGATGAGAAATCTTGATTATTATTATATTTGGTTATATTGTTTCATTATTTTATTGGAAAATAATATTGTATTCCAGGTACAAAGTACCCACCTAATAGCTGACCTAACCCACCCCTCCATCATACGTTTACCCATAAAATGACTGACTAATCTTAGTCGAGTGACGGTTTCGGGTTTTGCACTTTTAGATCTATAGCCGAAAATAGCATGGTCAAAATTTATTACTTGTTTTCCCAATACTAATATTTCAATATCTACCACCTGCCCATGTTGTTTTTGAATATTTATTCTCTACGCATTCAATAGGTATTATTGTGCTATAATAGATATATGGTTTAAAATGTAACAACTCTAATGGTTGGTTATTATGGTTACTGTTCACTTAAACTTGTATAAAAATATACAATCCCGAATGTTATTAGATTTATTTTAGATTAATAATTAGGAAATTTAGTATTTATATAATATTAAATTATCGTATTTATTCTGCCGAATAGTGTACGTGATAACAATGGGTTTTCAATATTATTTTCGATGACATGTTGAGATTAATATAATTTTCTCAATTGCTTATTAATTTTGCTAACAAAAAAAATTCAATATAAAAAACCTTTCGAATTTCCTATTCCACAGAATTACATTAGTAATTACGTTTTACATTTTATAATATCATTTTAAAATTTTGTTTTTAAAGTAGGTATAACGATTTTATAATTGAATTAATCTCGTTTACCGGTATATGACAAAAACATTTAAAATACTTCAAAAATAACTGCAATTCATTATTTTATTATCACATTAATTATTATTTTATTAAAACGAATATTTATTATGGAAAATTAAAAATGTATTTGATACTAATATAAATCAATTAAGTTTGTGTGCTTTAATATTTACATTTTTGCCAAGCGAGCCATATAAAAATAAATTCTAAAATTGAGATACATTTTTTTATCAATATTAATTTTGAATCTAAAACAATCGTAAAATATCGTATTATATTGGTTTGTTTTGAGTAAGTATTTTATTGATCATAATTTATTATTATACTAATACAATAACAAGAAACTACAAAAAATTCGAGAGAAATCCAGATATTTACTATAAAACGTTCATTGTTTAGGAGGAAGTTATTTTTAAATAAATAATAAAGATTTTGTTTTCTGAAATTTTCGGAGGGTTAGTTAACCATGAATGATATTGTAAAATTCCAGAAAATACAAACATAATATAATATAACAGACCCATAAGAACAAGTTTCAATAACGGTTTTTGATGACTTGACATTAAACCATTCGCGAACTTTACGAAATGACCTTACTTTCCCTGTATACACCTAATATGCCCTGAAACACTCGGAACCTCTTCAAAAGTACTCTTCAAGAAACTATACAAAAACTAATAAATACGATTATATATTGTAGCAATAGTTTTAGGTTTAGGAAAACCTTTTGGTCGAGATTTGTAAGTACTTATCAGTTATCGTACTTCGGCTATATTTGTAATATTTGTACTGTTCGAACAATCATAAAATTATTATAACGATCGTATTGGATTATAAGACCAAATCGCAAATATTTACTGAACGATATGCGACGAATACAGAATTCACACGTGTTGTGCGACATTATATATACGAACTAGGAGAAAATACAGACAGTTTTACCTTAGCATTGTTATTGTATCGTCAACAAGTGGTTTCGGTTACTGTACAGTGTACACGGACGTCATTTATTTACCAGTACGTTTTAACACAGAATTAGATACAGATAATAATAATATAGGTTTATTTTGTAGTTTGAATACGCTTTAACCCTGATTTATATTATGTAATATAATATTTTCCACTTATACTTTTTAAATTCAGTAGTTTGTTCAATATGAGTATAAAGATTGTTCCCAATCTAGAGACACAGAAATTATTTTTCAAGTGGGGATGAAAGGCAAAAACGTTTTTAGCTTATATAATCTTATATTATTTTAACGAAAAAAATTGATAAATGCACATAATATGTAAGGACATTGTTCCATATTCTGTACTAATTATAACTATGATATAAATTATTTCGGAGGGGCAAATGAACTAATATTTAGCCACAAAATAATATATGAGGTTAAGTCCCCCCATTCTCCAGCACCGACCATTAAATATATTATTTAATTAAAAACCGTTCTAACAATTTGTTAAACATGTAGATCGTGTGTAATGTAATGATTATCTTAGTATTGTACAATTATTATTGTATTTTTTAAATGTATCACTTGACTGACCCTTGCACCTAAATATAATACGATATTTATTGGGAATTTTTATAACAATATCAATTAAGTTATTTTATAACTCGATACTAATAATTTATGAATGTTTTGTCTTCGAAAGGTGTTCTTTCGGACTGGGGACGCTTTTTAAAGTCGAAAAACAAAACTGTTTTTTATCGTTCGGTAAAATATTTGTGGACACGAGAACTTTGATGCCCGGTAGTTTGTATTTATTATAAAAAGAATAATATCTGGTAGAGTGAATAAAATGTTTATATTATATTTTGATCACCTATGAAAAATATTAAATGAACATGTTATATGATTTACTAATGTGAAATTAGTACCTATATAAATAAGTAGATATCTATCAGTAAAATACATTTTTTTGCAAAAAATGATAATTTTCAAATATTTTTTGTGAAACAAATTATTATATTTTTGTAAACGTGAAAAATAAAGTTATAATACAATATTTAATATAATGTACAGAATAATGTAAATAATGAATTGGGTTTCGGGAAATCTTCCGGTAAAATTTTCTCCGTGGTTCAATCATATTATTTTATTTATACGTATACCCACAAAAGTCGTCCTTCGTTTTGACATCCGACTGACGTGACCCAGTAGCGCGATCTCCGACAGATAAATGTACCGAAACTGTTGAATCTGTCGTACGACAAAAAAGTGTCGTGTGTTTTGGTTCTAAATCCGCCAAAGAGGATAAAACTCTTTCATCGACATTACTACATACTGGACTACCTCGGGAGTCTATGGGCAAAGTTTCAGCTAAGGTAAAGCCTAGTATAGGTATATAAATTATAGTTTTCTTAAAATTTTAATAATAATTTTGTCTAAAATATTTACATTTATAAAAAAAATTTATTAGGTACCATTTTAACATGTAATAACGATTCGAATAAGTTTTATATTAATTATCATATAATCATATGTGTTATTATGATTGTTATCGTATCTATTTTAAAATGTCTTTTTTTATATGAAATCATATTTTAAATAAAATCATGCAATTTTATTGTCATATTTTATTGATGCAAAATTATTATTTTTGAAACTACACATTAAATTATGTTATAATTTATAGTGATGTACTGATGAGTCAATTTATTTTCTGATCATTTGCCTTAAATTGTATTTTTATCAAATAGGTATATATTCAAGTTATAGTTTAGTTTTTATGGATAGATTGGCATAATTGATTAATTTGATAATTTGAATATCAAAATATAAATATTAAATTATAAAGTTTTGCATTAATTGTCGAACACGAAAAATGTCACTTTGTTACCAGTGATAATCTTTATTAAATTATTTGTATTATTTATATTTTCTCACGTATAGATGACATACGCATATTTTATATGCTACTTATATATATATTCACATTATATTTGATTATTTTACTGTAGATATGTATATATATGTAAATACTTATACGAATATATTATATCTATAATACCTCGTGGCTTGATTAATCAGAAAATATGTCATTCTGTTGTTTATCGCAAAAGAAATTTTAATCGATTGACGTGTTTTATTGGCAATAATTTTTAATTGAAATCTTATAATAGCCTTGATTTGCGTGAAAACCGTTCCCAACACTGAGGCGATGTGATTTTAACATTACATCATTCGCATGGATTTAAAACGTTTTTTTTGAAGTCTAAATAACATTTTGTTAATATATTATGTAATTCAAAGCAAATTCAAAACTTTTTAAATGAAAATGTATATTATATACATAACCTTTCTGTGTATTTGATTTTGTTGCATTATGACGATTTATTGTTATTTTAACTAGTTGACTGACTCATAGTTTAAAAACTTCCTCCCTTGGAAGACTAGAGAACTATACTGTTATAATTATAAGTTAATTATTATTATTAACAAATTAGTACCTATTAAAATAATGCTATCGTATCATACGCGTTACTATTTATTATTATTATTATATATATATAATAAATATATATTAATATTATAAAGCTGATGGTATATGGGAATAGCAAAAATTATACAGATAAATTACAAATACATGATAATTCATTGACAAATTATTATATACTAAAATATTATTATACCCGAAAGTTCATAAATCACGTTGTCCATTCGTGTGACTTGGTAATGATTTTTCGATAGTATATACAAATATTAAATAATACATTTAATATTATAATTATAATATGTTTATTTGAATAATCGTATAATATATTATAATAAGTGATATTTGTAAAGAAACGATTTTAGAATAATTGCGAGCACTTATTAATTTATTAATTTATATATTACGTATAATATGTATTTCGAATGATTATCAATATACATAATATTATATTATAATATTAAAGTCGTCTCGTATGTGTATTTATTTTGTTTTATCATAACGAGGCCAAAGGTTATCATTTTTCCGTCGCCCTAACATAGACATAATATTATTATATATAATATATATAGTGTGATGATGCCTGCAAAACACACACACAAGACACAACTATTAAACCCGAGTGCTTAAACATGTACTGTGATATTTTTTGATATTATGTCTGCCATACAATATTAAATTTACTCATATATTTATTACAAACTGTTCTATAAAATATAGATTTAAGTTAAAATGAAACTTGTATTAAACATCTTATTACATACCAATCACTTTGGTATTACTTTAAAATATAATATATTTTAATACTAATGTAATATTATAGTTATGTTATGTAAAGGTGATAACACATATGGTTTACCGCGAGTTAGAGGCAATTCAAAATTTGTAATTTCGTGCGAGTGTTGAATTAAATAAAGTTCAATTTTTAATACAAAATTACCATTGGTTTGTGCAGAGTGCAGATGTAAATACTAAATTGTATTATAAATAAATTATATATTATTATAGGATCATACGTATTTTATGCGATGAAAACGAAAACGGTAAAATAATATAATATTAGATTAGTCTAAACAAAATCCATTTCAAAGCTAATATACTCATATATTATACATATGTGAACTCTCAGCAATATTATATAGATTATAATATCATAATATATACTTGCGTATATATTCACTGGCTAGTTGATAAGAAATCGATTAGGATAACTGTTAGAGTAAAATTTCTAAAGATGTTACGAATGAATTGTATAATCGTATTATTTTAATATTATTCTGGACTCTAGTGTACGAAAATGTTAATGTATATTAAAATATTGAACAATATTTTGAATAGAATTCAATATAACATTAATTCACGTATGTACCCTTTTTATTTTCTTTCTCCAATACTAAATATACAAATAAATTATACCTATTAAATTACCTATTGTATATTTATTATCTTTTACCCATATATGCGTAAAATGCGTGATGTATCTACTTCTAAATTATTAATATTTATTCTGAAGATTTTAAATGTCCATTATACATTGGATTCGAAGATACAATGAATTTGTTTAAAATATATTTCCTTTATTAATAAATCAAAAATTATACCTTGTTTTAAAACAATATTGTTGTTAATTTTTACATGAAAATATATTGAAATATTATTTACTTTGGCATGTATTAAATTAATTAATTTTTAGTACCTATTTATGTTATGTTAGCATAAAAAATTCAAAAGCGTTGTTCCCACATATGATTTTTGTTTCCATTCGTTTTGTATTCGTACGAAAATACAATACAATATAATGTTAACTAGTAGTTAAAATATCATTCGAATTGTAAATTTTAACTTATGTTGGAACTTAATTTTTATTTTTCAATATAGGTGCCAAATTTTTTATATCGTGTATGTAATGTCTGTTAAGCATTAACGATTAATGTGTTTATAAATATTGTATTATAATTGTATTACCTACGTTGTATAAACAAATTACATTTAAAATTCTTTCAACCTTACCTAATATTTACACGATGATAACTATTTGACATTCAAACTTAATTTAAATTTCTAACATATCGCCACTTAGCTGCAGATTTATATCGGAAAAATATCGATTTGATAATAATATTATTCACTTTTTTATAATATGTACTGTACAATAATATTTACTCGAAACATTTCAATGATTACAATTCGAACATATTTTATTTAGGTACCTATTATAATATTATGTATTATTAAATAGGACATATTGTATAAAAGATATGCTGGATCAGTTTATTTGTGATATTCCCGTGAAGGATGATAAAATGTTATAATCAAAGACCTTTTGTGTGAAATAATAGAAAAATGATTTTGATAAAATTGATTTATATTTTATATGCCAAAAAAAGCGAATTACTATGAAATGAAAATCAAATTGTCACAACAATGAATTTTTCTCGAGTGTTTCTTTTATATAGAGTATTGCATGTGATAAATTGATAAATTCAACAACTGAATGATAATGACCGGAAATAAAATATATTATTACAATTTTTCAGAAAAAACCAAATATTAAAATATTATACGTATATTGATATTTTAATAATAAAAAACTAACGCCCACATCCTAAATATGATAATAGTTATAATAATTATTATTATGTTGTTTTAATAATATTTATTGGTTGATATAGATATAGGTTATATACAACTGTTGTATTAAACATACGGATAACGGCGTAAAACCGGTAGTTGAATTTTAAAGAAAAAAAAATTGTTTTTCAACACGTCATATAATTAATAACATATTACGTCGATACGGGTAAAAACACTGCAGGCCTGCATAGTGCAATGTATTATTATTTATTATAACTCGGTCGATTTGACGCGTCTCGTTGGAAAACTATAAAAGTATAAAAACAAAAAAAACCGTTTATAGATAGTTGCGTTTTTTTACATTATTATCGGGGCTGTGAATTTTTTATACGCTAAAGAAAAAACTGTTTGATAATCGCATGTACGCCTGTGTGTTATAAATAGACAATGTCTGTTAAATAAATACACTATAATTCCCGAGAATTATGCGAATATTATGTATATCACTACACCTCCCGTTTTTGTGTGCAAGGTATAAACGCTAGTAGTTAAATAAACTATTAGATACATATTAAGTTTTTACTACCTTATTAGAAGTGTGCAATATTATACAAATTTAGATATTTAAAATACTAATATGATAGCGTTATTTTAAATTTAACTAATGTATTTTGCGTATACAGTGGCACATACAATGGAGAGAAAGGTTAAGGGGTTAATCTCAAAATGTATTTCGCTGGTAAATAGGTAGTTGTAGTTTATTAAATAAATACTATTAAATAGATATTTTATTTTTATTAATCATTTATGTGGTAATAGCTAATGTGTAATCAGATTTTTTTTTTCATAAAAAACAATTATATATAAAGTATACATTTTTCATGATAATTTTCTGCTGTAAAATAATAAATAATACCTATAACAAAATAATTATTGTGATGGATAGGATTTAATGAATTCGAAATTTCTTTTCTGCAAGAATTTTTCCATTTGTGCAGAAATCTCGAATCGTCTCGAAATAATAGCAACTAATTTCCAATAACAAAATAACTGTCGTTGTAGATTTAAATATTGCGCGTTGCCACGTTTCGTGCGTGTCGTGTGTGCACTATATTATAATATTATATTGTAATAAATAATGTCACGACGGCGTCTGTGAAGGTGTCAATCCGCGACGGTGTTATTTTTTTCCTTTCTGGAAGGAATATTTACATTTTTACCGCTTTGCCCGGGTTTCCTGCTTGACCTCATCGGTGGCCCATTAGTATACAACGACTTACCTTTTATTATTATACTTTTTACACACACACACAAACACACTCTCTCTCTTTCTTACTCTTTCTTACTCTTTCTCTCTCTTTCTCTGCGTCTTTTCTATTTTTTCTTATGCAAATTTCCTTCGAACATCATAATGACGTTATATTATATTCGTTGAAACGTATGTATGTATAATAATGTATAATGTTACTTGTGCCATATATTATATTGTATATGTTTTTGCGCGACTGGATAACTGATAAGGTTAATAATAAATAATAATATCGACATAATAGTTAAATGATTTTTATAGGATTTAAATCACGACGAAAACAAAATTAAATTAATTTATTTGATACTAGTTATACTAGTTATATTTTATGCCTACTTATATTCCATGTTTTATTTATGCTTTTTAATTTTAAAAACCATACAGCTACTGCTACTCATGTTGTCGTCACCTTTGCTATGACGAGGTGCTAGGTATACTATATTGTATATGGTATATTATACAATATACGTGCCTCAATAATTTACATGTGTACTATATATATATATTATACTATTTACACTATTCACAATAAATATAAAAGAATATTGCTTTTTATTTAGCCACATATGTAATTTATAATGTTTTTTTATATGCTGTCCAAATGTAATAAGTTAATCGAATAAAGGTTTTTAAAATATAGTATAATAATTGATTGTTGCTGCATGGTATATCGATCAAACGATCTTACTGGGTTCGATCCTAACCCTGCAGCAGACACGTAGATAATATAATAAATACATGTAATATGTAAGTCAAAATCTTAATTTCTCTATGCTTTTGTTTCTAAATATTTTGTACAACGTTTTTTATTATTTGTGTTATTCTTTGTACTTTATTATAATAATGTTATCGCACGTATCTTATCCGCGATAACGGACTTAGTAATAATAAAAACTGTTTATTTGGCGACACACTGCAACTACACTATGTTAGTAACAAAACAACTACCAAATTCATTCAATCGTCCATAAATATATAATTCATTCTAATTTATAATCTTTTCATTTTCACAACCACTAAGTTATACGAAAATAATTGAATAATGTGGACACTTTTATTTTATTTTATGGTCTCTCGCGGATGTCGTAAACCGTTTCTTTATTATATCAGTGTATTTGTGTCCTTTGCGAACGTTTTTATTTCAATATTATTAATATATATTTAACGTTTGAGTTTATGGGTGAAAGTGAAATGGGCTTCTTAGGGTTTTTTTGCAGAATTTGGTCCATTTTTTCGCACACATATTCCTAATCACGCGCACAGTCTATGATGCAATTATAAATTATAATATATTAATTATTATTTATTATACTGGACATTTATTGACAACATTTCTCGTGTAAATATACTAAACGGTAAAATATATACTACTCGGCCGAGTGTGAAATAGGAAAACGGAACAATGGGACATTTTTCCGTATCTAGTAGTAAATAACAATAATTTATATTATAGACTTTATAGTGAAATATTATTATTTTGTCGGATAACGCCGGAAATCAAACTTATTGGCCCTCGCGTCACATTATATAGTGTGTCGTGTATGTGTGTGTGTGTATATATATATATATATATATATATATATACCTTCTGCATATTGTGTGTACGATGATATTACAATGGTCGCAACGCGCATTTACGCACTGTTGCCAAGTTTAAGTATCATTATATAAATTATCTCGGGCGCGACTCATTTCCTATCTCGATGGTTTTAAAATGTGTTGTATGTTCGTAATATTATTATCGTATATCGTATATATATATACACAGTTTAGGTGCATATATGTTAAAAAAATATATACATGGTGACAATTTAATTAACCTAACTTAACTTATATCGAAAAAAAAACTTTTATGTAATTTACGATTTTTTTTATCGTTAAAGCGAAATTGTATTATTATAAATGTTGTTTATTATAAGTATCGAAAATATTACAATAATCAAATATTTTTTTGTCAAAATTATAATTCTTTAAAAAAAATAATTATGTATTTAAAAAGTTAGAACCTAAATGAAGGGCCGCGTTCAATTTTCTCTAACCGTCTAAAGTTGGTGTTCGTGTAAATTAAATTTTCAACTTTATTAATAAAATACATTTTCAAAAAGTCCCAAGCTCAAAAACAAATTTGTATTATTTTGTCGTTAAAAATTTTTAAATTCGTATATACTTTATATTTATTCTTTCATGTATTATTTTTTATATTCATCAACTAATGGTTTGTCTTTTATTTATAATACTTAAATTCAACTTAAATATAATGTATAATAATTATTATCAATTATTATAGGTATAACTTTTATTTTACCAATAATACCTATAGGTACGCTTATACAAATTATATAGTAAAAAAAGAACATATAAATATAACTTTTTGAGCATTTCTTTTGGTTATCAATACAATTTTATTTTATACTGAATTGTTTGCATTAATTATACAGTGAAAACATTGTGATGAGTATACATTTTATTATATAGCCAAATATCTAAAATGATAACAAAATATAATTTGTTATTAATAATTATATAGGTTATATGACGTGTCCTTCAAAATGACTCACATAAATATATTTAATGATTATTCCAGCTTTATAATTTTTACAAAATTATTATTCATCGAAATTAGTATTTAATTATTTTGATTGGGACACAAATCTTGTGTTAATGAATTTTAAAAATTTGTAATATAACTGCAAAGACAAACATGATAATCATGTAACATTACTACAGGCTTTGCAACGCACTATAATTATAATCACTTTATTAAGTTCTATAGTGTCATAATATATTTTAACGTTTTTATTTTCAATCTATATCGAATATTATTTAAAATCTCGATTATAATTGATTATAATGTCATCAATAATATTTATAATAATTGTAATATTGTATTAAGGTGTTTTAAAGTATATTTCATGCTATTTTTTATTTTAGTAATTTTCCAATGAAATTTCGTAAACAATAATGTAACAAACAGGTCATATAGGTAATAATAGGTACCTTGTGTGCAATTATGTTGCACTTCTATGCGATTGTATTTTTAAATCGCAAATGTGATATCAAACAAATGATATCACCTCTATGTGATATCTAATAGATATTTAATTAAAAGATGTATCATAGTTTAGTTCTTGAGATAACACAAAATAATGTACCATGTTACTTCAATTTGTAATATCGCGAGCTATATAAGCTTTTGTGTAGCTCATCGTGTTGTTCGCTATGAACTGATGAATGGAATAGTATATGGAACACCTTATAGTTGAATTACACTAGTATAAATCGTCTATAATTTCATGGACCTTTAAGATTAAATATATTTATTTTTTATTATTATTTTAAATCAATTCTCGCAACTGGAGAAAGATATTATTTATTTATTTATTTAAGCTATTTATTCTTTACTTAAAAAACATAAAACTATACACTATACAGCGTATAATATGTACTGCAACGTTGCCTCAGCGATTATTTCGATTCCAATATCCTATTAGCGTTTATTTCTCATCTTTCTTTTTTATTTCTTGTGGCGTTGCCTCTATCTCTAACTGGCTTTTTGCTTCTATCATATCACTGTTATGTACTAATGTAATCTGAAACGTCTCTAAGTCACAATTATCGTAATTTTGTGTAGTACTTTGTAATTAGTCGATTCCTATATTTATCGGAATACTTTTACTATTTTTATTTTATTAACCTAACCTAATCATTACACTTACTGTAATTATAAAATATATAGTTTTACATATTTAAATTTATAGCCTTATACCTATATTATGTATTATAATATGTATATATTTTGTTTCTGTGTACATCGGCAGAACCTGAGTAGAAGTCACCGATGGCGTCTTCTAGGCATATTATTGATTTCGAACTACCCGTATTCGCTATTTTTATACGTATAAATGTATGATAAAATGTTATATATACAAAGAATAAAATATAATCTTCCCGTAAATATCTAGGTGATTTCTTATTATTATTATATTATATTCTTATTATTATTGTGTAACCTATAATACGTTATTGTCGTTTTGTTGTAAAGTAAAACATTACAAAAAATAGTAGTTTATAGTGTTTACACATTATAATTAATATGTGCACTTAAAAAATGTAATACATTTAAAAATATTTTTCTTATAGTACACAATATTTTATTTTTCACTAAATTTAAATTATAAAATAGGTTATAAGATTATTGTTTTCATAGTCCTACTTTTAAGTCATTCATACATATTATATTTTATAATTTAGTATTATCGTCATTCATCACGGCCACTTAATTGGTCGACTATATTATTGTACTAATCTATTTTATTTATTATATATAATATTATTATATATTGTTATTATACTTGCGTAGTCTTTATAGTACTACCTATATTATAGATAAATTATTTACGTAAGGATTCAAAGTTTGCTTGTATATTGCGGTGACTGACCAAAATTATTCATTAGTGTGTTAAAATTTTTGCATAATTCACAATTTTTATAATAAACTATTATATTATTATGTCTATTAATCAAAATATAAAACTGAAAAACATTAAGTGATATCATTAATTCATGTAAATTATACTTACTATCTATATTATTATTTACAAGTTTTTCAATCGCGAGTGATGTTATTTACGTGAAATGCTTCCAAAAGGGGTATTAATATCGAAAAAATATAATTCTTCTCCCTTGACGCACTTGCCTTTATACAATATAACAATATATATTCCAACGTTTATGTATAGCAGTAGGTATTGTATAGACTTCATTTCATACACACAAACGCGCGTATCTAACTCATTGCACATGACAATCGACAGTACCGCATCGACCGGTGCCAATAACACGATTACAGTTACACGCACACACGCAAAACATTATATATTATATAGTAAATATCAGTATATTAGTATATATGTATAAATTTTATATAGTTGGATACACACACATATACAGGGTGATCGTGTTTGAAAATTAAAATATAATTATATTTTGTTACAAACGTAATTTATAACATCAAAAACGTTTATGTAATTCCCACAGTTTCTGATCAGCTTTTTGTTGAAATTCTGATCAGCGATCATCTTGTATATAGTAATGTAGCTTAATATGTATACAGAGGTACAGGGTGATTTTGAGGATCATTTCTTCTATATATAACACAAAATTATATTTGATATAATCCAAATATATTTTTTTTTAAATATTTAATTTCGAGTATATAATTTAATTATTATAATATGTACAAGATATGTATTTCTTGTACTTACGTTTAATTAAACTGTATTAAATCTAAAAGAAAAATGTAGTTCTTATTAATTTAAACTCGACAATATTTTGAAATTTTGTATACCATTTCAAATAGGAACCTCAGTTTTTAAATTCATAGAAAATATTCTGATGAGAAATATTTTTTTCTGAAAACACTTAATACTGTTATTTATACGCATTTAAAGTTTAGAATGGCGTGTGAGAGGGATAAAAATAAGATACTATTGGCTCATGATAAAGAAAAGTCTGTATAATATGCAGTGTACATACTACTCTGTATATAATAGGTTATAGTGTTTTGCGGTATCACTCTGAGAATATAATAATACAAGTTCCATATTATGTATACAATATTGTATCGAACAACGACGTGAAGTTATTGTTTTCTTTTTCATTCACTCACTCACTGTCTCTCTCTCTATATTTCTCTCTCTTTTTTACATAATATATAAGTATACTGCATTAGTATAGTAAGTAGTCATATATACAGGGTGGTCATAATTTCATATTATCAAGTCAATGGGAGTTACATACATTATTATTAATGTTATCTTCATAATTTTTGTAACAATATTCTGATAATTCTGTATGTGTATATGTATATAAATAATTTATATACACAACAATAGTCTATACTCTAACTATAATCTATATTCCATTATAATATACTATATATCGTCTATACGAGTCAACTACGACTACCAGTCATGTGGCGTTGTTTCCACTCGCCGCTCAACAAACGCCGGGCGCGTGCGCTCTACAACGGAATAATTGATTTTTACCACCTGTGGAACATACGTACATACGCGCGCGCGCGCGGATGCGTATCACGTACATACGCCGAACGCGCGTCGTCGAAATCAGTTCTATGTAATAAACGTATAACGTACGTTACGTCGCCGTTGTTGTACACAAGCGAAATTATTACGCCCTATCTGAAGATTCTAGTTTTTTAATAAAAACGAAATCAATATCACGCGTCTTCATCTCATTAACACTACGTATAATTTTATTTTTTTTAGAAGCTTAACTGTGAAAAACTAGTTTTTCCTGGTAGGACCAATAACACTATAACATATAAGGAATCCCAGGATGAGGCGGGGGATGTTATAGTTAAAAGGATATAGACAATTTGGCAACTGAATCAGATTGGAGTATCGGGATAATTGGAGAATAATTAGTCGAGTTAAAATGGGATGATATGTAGATACTAAATAAAAATAATATATTATATAGGTACCATGTTATATACTTATATATTAAAGTGATGGTATGTAGGATCGAAGGAATAACGGTCGCCATTTGGTTTTTCAAATCTTATTTTTACTGTGCATTCGTATTATATAATCATATAATTATAATAATTCCTATAATTGAGAGTGCGTCACCCCTGCATCTCCGGTAATTGCGACACTACACGATTATGTATCAGAGACTTGAGAGAATCTTGTATTAGTAGTCCCAAATGTATGTAAAGGTTAATTGTTAGATATTTAAATGTAGGTATATAAAAAAAATGTTATTATAGTATACAAACAAATTTTATACTTATTCTTTCCCCTCATAAACTATAAAAATATTATATATAGAAATGTACATAAAAATGTAATAACTAATATTACGTTATATTTTTTCTATTGTAAAATACTGTAAAAAGTAATATAGGAAGAGGGAGACCGAATAATATGTATTGTGGATAGATAGAATAGCTAGAAGAAGTGTGATAGGAAGGAACGAAGGGTAGGAAATCGAGATCTATGGAGGTGTAGGACTGGGGTGGCCAGTGGCGACGCGAACAATTTTCATCTATGAGGCAACTATAAATATTTTGCTACAACTACCACCACCTGAGTAGTAAATATGTAGCCAAAGGGTACCACCACCCAATTGGTTATGAAGTCACGGCCTTATGAAACACCGTATCGCGCCGCCACTGAGGGTGGCTATTCCCATCTAGTTGGGAGTGTACAGCAAAGCAGAAGAAGACCTTATATTTCTTCTTTATTTCTTATATTTCTTCTTCGTAAACAAGAAGTCTATTTTATCAAAGTTATACAAAAACGTATACAATTTCATAAAATTATTCCTATTCTATTTATTATAATTAACATAAATATAATAATATGTATGCATTATGTACCTATTTTTTTTACTTTTCTTATAATATAAACTTAATTTTATATACTTCCAAATTTCATTGTTATTTAGTTATTAAATTTAAGTTATTTTTTTATATAAATTTAATATAAAGCCGTAGGTATAATTAACGAGTATATTATTTAAATAAAATAATTTAACATTTTATTACAATTAAAAAAGTATTAAAATTTACATTTTAAAATAACTATATTAGAATTGTATGTACCTACATGTGGAATGTGTTTATGTATCTTGATAGGGCTTGATGGTGGATAATTTTGCATTCATTATACAATAGTTGTCACTCGTTCGCATATCATGTAACTACAAACTACATATAACGTTAAATCGTCAATGTTATTATTGTAACATATACAGAGTGATAAAAATTAATGTTAGAAAAATGATTGGGATTACATAAGTTTAGATTTTAATTTTCATTATTTTTGTAAGATGAAATGCTTACCACTATGTATATTATATATTATAAATATAATTAAACTATTATAAAAAACTAAAAAGTTCTCCTAAAAGAACACTATTATAGAAAATTAAGAAATTGAACACTATATTATATAGAAAGCATAAATAATTTAAAAAGTTATATTATGTTGTATTATTCGAAAATAATTTTTAAAATATACAAATAAAACATTATTTCTTTCGATAATACGTATATAACACAGTAACACACAGTTTAATATATTATAGTTACATGTGTTGCTAAACGAATAATTATTATTAATTTATTTTATACTCATTTACCTGTCATCAAGTATTATATGTCATATCGAGGTTCATGTAGTGGTTAATGTTAATATGACTTGTATTTATTTCTGCGTTTATAATATTTCTTGGGTGAATATTCGAAAAACAATAATATTGCCTCGTGCGGTACATCATTATTGTATATTATACAAATAACAACATTTTTCTGTATGAACTATATGTATAATAACAACGTTTAATGTTTATGTTATTAAATTTAATATATTTTGTAGGATTTACAAATTAAAGGTCCGTGCAATTATAATAATTATTAACTATTTTCAATTCAATTAAGAACATAAAAACGTAGCCACGAACAATATTTATCGCCAATAACAAGATGTAATAAACTAATAACTATGGAAAGCTGTGGATATTTAAATTTAAAAATATATATTTATATATTATTAATATCATAAATTTAAATAAAAGTACTACTTAACAATAATGAATTTAGAAAATATAATATTATGTAATAACTAAATTGTTAAAATAATTTATAGTTGGAAAAATAAATTATCGTGTAACATTTAAACTATATTGATGATTCTTTTACAAGTATAATTGTCGAATAGTTTATATATATTGTATATTACAATATATATATTGTATAATACAATATAATTTCAATTAGTTATATGCATAAGAATAATTAAACGTCATATATGAATTTAATTGTGATTGTTATAGTATTACGGAATATAATTCAATAAAATATAATATTGTTATTGACAATTTTATGATAGGTATTTAGGTATTTTTTTTGATTTTATTATTATTAATTTCTTAAGACTCAAGTTGTCAGTGTGTAAAAAAATAATGAAGTTAAAAATTCAATCCGATGTTAAACATTAATAACGTTTATTCTTTTACTTGTTGGTCTAAAAGTCCAAAGCGGTATTATCTTTTCAGATCTAAATTAATTTTTTTTTTACTTTAAATAATACATAATATGAATTCATTCATATAATAAAAGCTAAAAAAACACGTTTAAATAATTTATAGCATATTAAATTTGTAAAAATTTAAAAAATAATAGTAAATTTTCATTTATTGATTTGAAACCAATTATTTTTTTACTATTCAACTTTTAAACGTCGTTAAAATGCATTATTGCAAAATGCGTTATTCGATCATACCTTAATCGAATTTATACGTAAAATTTCAAATATTTTTAATATAATTAAAAATAGATTAGGTAATTCTTTGTATATATAATATATAACACGAATACTGTCCACCATTGATTAATTAAAATGTTTCGCCCATGAAATTCCCTGATTGCTAGCTGATTAAATGAATTATAGAATACATATAATATAATAATATTAGGTATAATATAATATATACTGAATACCATGCATATATTTCATTGTAATAATTAGGATTCCTTCGTACCTATAACATAATAGTAATAATATTGAAAGACATAGTATAATGTATGAAATTTCCTGTACTTGATTTGTGGTGGCCGTAAAGGAAGGAGTACTACGGAATTGGGTCTTTACTGATTTAAAAAATTAATTAGATATTCATGTCTATAGGACGCATATTATTAGTACCTACATTTTTGCATCTTTTTAATGTTTTTTTTTACAATTCAAGGTATACTCTTATATTATATGTTATCTATATTAATATATATAAACATTTTTAGCCGAAAAAGATGGTTTCGCATATTTAAAAATATCAGTATTTCCATTATACTATCGTAAATGTACTGATGTATTTTATGTGTACATATAATATGTATAGCTTCTTTATTTTTTGTTATCCGTTAATAGAGCGATGTCAATACCTATGCCAATATAATATTATGTTTCCTTCGATGTTCTACAAATCACAGAATTTATCAAACTACTATCCAATTATACTTAACTACAAATACCTATTATGTTTCAATAATTTTTTATTGAACATAATATAACTGATATCAGTGACGTCATTTGGACGTCATAGGCGTCAATATACATAGGCATATTGAGAATTAACTAATTTCGTTTTAAAAACCTATTATCATTTTTTCTGTTTCTCGAAAATATTATTTTCTTCATATTACACAATCACTTTATGCCTAAGTAATATAAATTAAAATTTTAAATTTTATAATATTATGTAATGAATATAACTTTAGCGTACAAGGTTGAAAATTTAATTTCGCGACATCAACCGACGTGAACGGTTTTTCGATTATAATAATACTTGTATATACCTATATAATAATATCATCATCTATACGTACTGCATGCACGTCGTCTGCGAGTCGCCGCGCCACCAAGCGTTCCGCGGCGTATCGATTCGGTGGCGGTGGCAGCGGCGGCGGCGTAGGCGTTTCTACCAAGCGAATTATAGGGTTAAGAAACTCCTTGCACGTCTGGTTCGTTACCCACCGCCGGTTCGTTTATATACCACGGTATAGAAGTTCCAATATGGTATTGAAGGTATATCATATATAACATATTGAGTATAATTCATGCATGTTAGTAATGCATACAATAATTGTAGGTACGACAATATCAAGCATATGAATATTTATTTATAGTGACATAAAAAAAAAATGTCTCCTCTTTTTAACCATATATTAATGTTATATTATTATTACAAATCACAGAGTACAGTTGGATTTTGTTTTTCAAACTTATTCTATAGACGTATTTTCGCTTATTTTTTGTCCATATAAAAATATGTTATATGCAATCTTTTTATTATCTTTTTTGCGCGTAATAAGTGGCACTATGTACTAGCTCGGTACTTGTGGTTCTACTTATTTTTCTATGTTTGTGCATTTTGTTTAATTTTTTTTAATAGTTTTTGACTTTGGTTAGATTATTATGTAGAATCTATTTGATTATCAGTCTGATTAGAAACAAAAAAAGTTTCTTACGTGTTAAAGTCGTCAACCACATGAGGACTGAGGTCGTCGACTTTTCTTAAAAATTTTCTTGTAAGAATCGCATTTTTTCCTGTGCCAATTTAAACTGCAATTCATATAACATGATATTGTGTATTAACAAAATAATTAATTGGAAGTCGCTAGTGTTATACAGGGATAATACTATTTATATGGTATACAAGACGAAACTTTACCGCGACCCTCAGACAACTTGTATTATCCGAAATATACAATCCAAATTTTATCTCAAGAACGCATACTGTTCAAAAACGATTTGTTTAAAATTTCGTATCTATTTGATTTATATTTGTAAGGAACTGTAGCGTATTTAGGATTTTGTTGAGTGGTATATGGGATGTCAATATTTCATTGGTCAATATGAAGCCCCCCCCATATTCTCTCACCATTGTAAACAATGCGTGTTAGGTTAGCAATTTCGATATTCTTATTTTCTTTAATTTCTTATTCTTATAGGTAGTTATACAAAATAATTTATTTTATATCAGTTCCCCCATATCCCTCCCTTGAATACGCCACTGATAAGGACCTATCTTAATAGAAGTACAATACATTTTATTCGTACGCGATTGTTTATATTGTTAATATTGTCGAGCATTCGCAGTTGACTATCGTTTCACATATTTTATTATTAAAATATAATCGAAAATATACAGTAGCATAAGAAAATAATATATCTTCGATCAGATATTTTTATTAATGACAGTCGGCAATAATAATTAATATTTATATATTGTAATTGATACTTGGGGTAGACATGTGTGAGAATTTCGTGGGTGTTTTGACACTATCCTACGGTCATTTTTTCGTCATGTATGCCATACCTGTCATATTATTATATAATTATAAATTTGCAGCAAATATTAAATTAAAATGATAAACCAGTAATTTTTGGGTTTTTAGTGTAAATCTATTACACTTTGGTTGTCAAATCATAATCATAGTAGCCATTAACTGTAGGGAGTTAATGTTAAAAAAAAACTAGAAATCTTTACACTTAACATCCGTGACATTACTTTTGCAAATTATAACGATCAAAAAATAAATGATTAAAAATTATAAGAATTATAAACATTTAAATAGCCAAATAGGATTCAGAAAAATAACGCAATTCGTTTTCAAAATATTTTATAAACAATTTTAATCAAATTAAATATAATCATATACTATATTTTATCTTATTTTAAACAGTAAAATTGAAAAAAACACTGTAAACTTCTGAATCTTCCAAAATTTCTTCCATAATTTCTCCATAAAAATTATCTTTCTAGTTTATTTACAGTATTTTTATATACATTCATTGTACATAGAGTATCAATATTTTGTTGGGCATTGTTAAGTTTAACCGTTACAATTACTATACAGTTAAAATTATCGTCAAAACCCATGGGAGAGAAAATGTGTTATCTTGGCTCTCCTTGCGGGCATCCATGATGTTTATATTAATTTACATAAAAATTGGTTGCACATATAATTTAAGTTTATTAATAAATATTATTGTTTATTTATTTATAATAGTATCAAATTTAAAAATTTTTATATATTATGTATCGCTTGTTTGCTACAACAACGACATAACATGAAAAATATTCAAGTTAAATAAGACAGTATTGAATTAAAACATGTGGATAACCAATGATACCATAATAACGTCACAACTATCATCTGGCGGCTAATTTTCGTACGTTCACTTATATCGTTCTTGTAGTATAAAGAAAAACACCTAAATTATAATTATTTGCAAACAACTCAAAAATGATGATTTTTGTGTTATATTATTGTTGTAGCAAACAAGTATGGTAAGTAAGGTATGATTTAGATTTTTTTTTGCAACTGCAGTGGAAGACCTAAGCTTTTTCTATGGAAGTTTTCAAAATATATAATATGCATAATAATTATACAATATTTGGGTAATATCACAAAAACATAATCAAGCACATTAAATAAATTATGAAAAAATCTATATTTTATCTACTATGGGAGAGATTTGTCCCCATATCCGTTACTGGCTGACTATGTCTACACAATCCTATGATTATAATTGTATATCGCAAGGACGGTAACTGTATAAAGTTACGATTCTCCAAATCATGAGCGTAGAAATCCCGCGGATAAAAAATTGATTTGTTTTTTTATAGAGAAATTCTCGTGTGTGATAATGATGACGGTGGTGGTGGTGGCCTCCACGCGTGTTAAAAAACGGTTGAAGCGACATTGGTGGCGGCGGTCGTCGTCCGATATGGGAAAATCCATAAAAACCAAGAAAAAAATAAAGGAAAAACGGGCTACGGGAAACTCCCTTGGGCGAAACGCGGACTACCAGCGGCGCGAGTCGTATAATATAAAACGCGGGAAAACGCGGCGGTTTGACGTTACATTACACTGTGCGATTATGTGTGCGAACGCGGTACAGAGCGCCATCTGAACAATCCAATAACGCGCCATATCGTTATACCATTCTGTGTACAGATTTATATCTATACAGAACGAACGGCCACGTGTTGAGTCACGTGTATAGTGTAATAATAATTATAGTGAAATAATGTATTATGGTGTGACCCACACCGACGTGTTCGAATGCACACGAATAGAGGATTTTATTTTTTCATTTAAACCATTTGCAAATTTGAAAGTTTCTTAAATTCGACAATAATCCCTATCGATTTTTTAATTACATTTTCTTTAGAATGGGTGTGCTTGGTGTGATGAACCTGTAAAAATCACTATGTACATGTCAAATTATTATATTAATAAAAAATATATTGAAATATTAATAAATAGGCGTAGAGTCATTGTAATATTATAATTTAAGGTTTCAACTGTCTAAACATATTATTTGGTGTCTTTCTATTTTTTTCGTCTTATGATTAATATTTTAAAACTATACTTACATGTATTTATTTAATATATTATATAACCTTCAGTTTTCATCATAGTGTGTGTGTGAAAGAGAGGAGAATTGAATAAAATATGACGAAAAATAATTAGGTATTATCATAAAATAATATAGGTAATTCGTATGGTATTTATATTTTTAATGGTACATTGTATACATATAAATGGATTCATAAAATGACGAAGACAAAAATGTTACGATACTTAACTAGTAACTATACACCTACCTAGAGTTCCTAGGTATTTTATAATACGATTTTAATCGATAAAATCGTGTTTATCAGTTACACGTGTGTGAAACGTATATTTTTAAATTGATTATAATACATCATATAAGATTACGTATGTAAAATTATGTACGGTTTTGCGCATGTACGCCAAGAACTATTAAGAGTATTTTTTTATTAATAGTATTTTTATTTTCAACGCGCGCGCATAATATGTATGATAGCTGGGCAGCTAGCTCGCGACGACCACCGCGACAACACCGAACGGTCGAAAACTATGAGATTTTGCAATTCGTCCGAGGCCGAACGTGGCGAATATTCTGACGATAATATTAACGACTGACAAATATTTTGTTAATATTCGTGTAACGTTATTGATAAATGCTTATAAGTTATAATAATAATTATTATAATACTAATAATAGGTTATGATTATTTTTCAATTGTCGTTGTTTGGCAATAATCTCTCTGATTATACTACAGACGATACAATAATTAGTAATTATCATATACGCATATGCATATTATAATGTGATAAATTATATCTTGTTTTATTTTCATAATTACGATATCTCTTTTTTATCACAATTCATTTTTGTTTTCTGTCACAGATATCGTTTATAAATATTATATAGTATAGGCTATATGGTGCTATGTCGATGATAACACGATTGTTGATTACTCTCAATTGAACTCCTCTTCCGTCCGTTATGTAATTAAACCATTTTTGAGTTGAAAGGCCACTACGTATTTATTTTTTATTTATACTGCCATGTGTATACAATATTCAATCGCCGCTAATCGTTTGTTTTTAATGAGTTTTTTTCGTCATTGAAATGATGATTATACGCTGTACTTTATATAATATAATTTTATTAATTTTATGTCATTGTCAATATCACTGACTTTCTAACGATGTTTATTTTGATTCATCGTGTATCTGTCTATTATTAAAAATGTATAAATAAGTATAATAATATAATTCCTTTTTAAATAACGGTTTTAAAAAATAAAATATAAAGAATGAAAGCAAACAACGAAGACATTAATTTATTTACATACCTATTAGTATTTTTATAATCAATGATAACACGTACAACGCACTTTTACCTGTATTATTTATTTGCGTGTTTGATTATTTTGGTAAAATATGTAACAACATTAACATTTAACTTTTGGTATTAACCAAGATTACTAGTCATTTTAAAATTTACTATTTACTTGTATAGGTAATTATTAAAAAGAAGTTGGGTATATTATAATAAATAATAATTAAGTTATATTAGAGTTTTATATACGATAACTTTATACTTATTATTTCATTATAATTTGAGTAGCAAATTTATATAAAATATCTAAAACCTATAATAATAAAGTATCGTCCATTAATATTATAAAAATTCATGTTTTTTTATCCCATTAATATTATTCTTGTTATTTGTTGTTTTCGAATTTTGGATCGTAATAAGAAATACATTTGTACAAATTACTTTGGTGTGTTTTATTATTTGATATCTTTGGTAGCATTACTTTAGTTTTTAGGTATATACTACATGACGTCATAATATCTCTCTATATAGTCTATAAAATATGTATGAAATAATGTTGTTATCATACTTTAGATTTTATAATTCAAAGTCTATACAAAACGACGTTCACGTTAATATTACTCGTTATATTCTGAAATAGTGAATTACGATATAGAGATCACTCAATAGTTTATGATTCTAAGGTTTCAAAAAAAAAAAAATAATAATAATAATATTAATAATGAGAGTATGAAATTAATGTGCAGTAAGTATGTGCCATAGTATGATATAATAAAAGATTATGAAATATGTAATTTGTGCGATACACTCCCCACACTAAAAACTCACGTATTTACTACCGTACTCCGTACACTGCATAATATAATATAACATTATCAGCTGATACGAGATATCTAAAATTGGTGCAGTTGTTTTTATACAATATATTAACGTTGTATTTGTACGTCACTATTATAGTGTATACAGAATTATTTTATTATAAGTTACACAATACATTATAATTGCATCTACTTAGTACTTTATTTAGCTCATTTTTCGAATTTTTCAAAAGATATTTTTCCTTGGAATAAAAATTATCATGAGAATATTATCATATATTCATGTAATTTACACTTAGAATAGCTTAACTTATAGTAATTGAATACATTTTTTGTATAATCAATTTAGGTATTAACACATACGGTAGAACAGCTTGGATCTGTTCATCATTTTCAAGTATACAAAACCGTTCAGGGGCAGTAAGAACACACCCTGCTGCCCCTGTGCGCACGCCAATGATCAGGCTCATAATAATAATAAAGAATAAAAACTCATTCTGTATAATACTGGACATTCCATTCTCGTTTTGTAAGATATAGTTGGGTGGGTATATTGAAAAACACGTGAAAACTTTTTCTATATAATATACGCGTATAGTGCGTACGCCTCTGTCACGTAAAACGGTAAATGGCAAAAACACATAATAATAATAAGCCACATGCGAACGTCGTTTGCAGTTCCACACACGACAGCATAGTTGAACGTATATATACAGCACTGGGTACTAATAATAATCGTCGCGCCCTTGCACCTGTCCTGTGAATCAATAAAATGTACATGTAGGTACATAATATAATATAATGCTATAATTGTGTACGCGTATTTCCTGACTTCCTGCCCGTATACTGCCCAGTGTGTTTGTCGTATTTCCTACCTACGCGTGAGTTTCGTTTACCTGCGAGGTGTGTGTGTGCGTCCATCATCCGCACCCCGCAACAAGAATAAGATGTTTATGATAACAATATTATTTTATACGAAATCTCCAAACAATTATCAAATGAAACCAAATAAATGGTTATTGTGAAATGCTAAAAACTATACGTATATATTATAATGTTAGTACGTATAGGTATGCTTATGGACATTGTCAGAAGAATAGTAAAAAAATAAAATTATGTTTATACAAACAAACAAAATAACCATCTAAATCACACATAATATTCAACTAAAAAGCTAAAAATTACACGAATTTTTTGTCTACTACATTTACACATTTATGATTCTATAATCTGACAATATGTTTAATTATATCATTCAAGACGAAAACAAAAAAAAAAGATCGCAGGGTATAGTCAAATGCTCTGTGCTCACATTCTTATATATCCATTTTTTTTATTATAAAATTATAAATTATAACAATCAACGATTAAAGTAATACAGAGCGAAAAAAATTACTTGATGAATTTATTATATTATTATGGTAAATATTGTATATTCTGTTGTATTTTGTTTATTAAGTTTGAGTATTATGTTATATTATTTCAATAAATAGTACTGATGTTACGAAAATTGTTCGATCGTCAAACCACCCCACCGAACCGCACCGAACTCTAGGTGTTCGGTTCGAAAATTTAATTCAAATTTTTTAATATTCGGTATTATTATTTTTGTATTTTAGTCGGTATGGTAGATTATGAAATATAAATAATTTAAATCAAAATATATTATAAGTATATAATACTATTATACTACTATAGTAAAAGTCCTATAATAACCAATAATTGTATTTAACTAAAAGTTTATTATTTAACTTTAAATATTTGTATAGTTAGATTTGTCTTTAAAATAAGGGTTCGTAACATTACTAATAAATAAATATACCCATGTGCAATATATTATGTACGTTATATAACTTGAATACGTTATGAAGTTATATGGAGGAGGATCGCGGTTAGATTTATTAACAGTAAAACGATTGGTGAACGCCTTCTTATTCCACACCCTATAATAACCAATTGGCATATTATTTATAAATATATTATGTATATGTATAATTCGTATATTATGTATAATATTATAACGTTAAGTAAACGCAAAAGTTTTTTTTTTTTTTAAGGATAATTATCTAACTAATAAATATACTGTGCACACTGCACGCAGACAGGATTAAATATTTATTGATACCTTGTGAGTTGCGAGAGTCAATAATAATAATAATAATATTGCGTATTGTACCCTATATTTGTTTCAAATTAATTGCTTCTTATTTTTTATTTTCGTTTTATATACATCAAACATTGGCTATTATTTGGTATAAACTACCTTTATCAATATATCGTTCCCAAGGTTGTAAGCAAACTAATTTTTCATCTCTTTAAATTAAGTTATTCTAAAAATATTAAGTTAAGTTTGAAGTTTAATAGTTTAAAAAACTCAAGTGGTTATATTAATTTTTAGTAATGAATATATATAATTTAATTTGAAAAATATAAATTTTCATGCTTACCTTTTATTTTTTTTAAGTACCTACCTAATCATTGACAAATTGACAAACTGTTGTTGTAAGTTCAATTAAATATAAAAACATTTTATTTTTTATAAAAGTATTTTATTTAATTTAACTTAGTATTTTAAAAAAACTTAATTAAAATTAACTTTGTAATGCATAGCCATGATCGGTGCTGCAGCTGAAGTGTCGATTGTGACCACGATTTGTGTGTATGTAATATTGACGTTATTGATAAATCTATCAATAATTATTTGTCTATAATAATGTAATTTAAATAACAATGATTGGTATATGTGTATTCTCTTTTGTTATATAATATTAACGTGGCCACGTGGAAATTTTTAAGGCAAAACATTTACTTTCTGCGTACACTTTATTCGATTTTTATTGAGATATTATAATGATTTTTATTCATGTCGAAAACTATGCAACTCCGAATTCACATTTCGCACACGCGTCGCGTACTATATATTATACACACATACATTTAGGTAGTTGTTATTGTATATAGCGATGAAACGTCGTTTGACATCATTTTTCGCAAAACAATAATAATAACAATCGTTATATACAGCGGACGTGTGATGGTTGACGAATATAATATAGTAATAACTAATAGTAATAGACTTATAGAAATGTGTGTTTTTTTTCACTGTGCGCTTCACGCTGATACGTCGTTTGGTGTGTACATAATAAAATTATAATCATGTTGTCTGGCGATAGTGTTAAAATCGCGACAACTGCAACAACGACAAACGGGATAGAGACGGTAGGAGAGAGAAAAAATAACAATAAAAAACACAAAGTCTTTTCGTTGTTAATAATTCTCGACTTGTCGGCTCGTTATTATACTGTATACATTGGTGTATGCGTATAATATATGCGCGTATATGTATATATCGATGTGTGCAGTAGTTGAGAAAAGTACGTGATGCTTTTTTAATTTTAAATTGGAAGAGTGAAGACTTCTCCAGCCGATACGACGATGACAATGATGTAACTGAAGCGGGTGGCGGCGGCGGAAATGTTAGTTTGTCTCGATGGGCGGTCGTTCACGATTTGTGATGTTTGCGCGCAACACACACCATCACTGCTGATCTCTGTATAATATAGTTACTATTATATTATTATTATGCTATTATATCATTATTATCATTATCATTCATCATCTTATATATGATAATATTATACAGAATGTTCAAGAAGTCGTCGTCGTCGTATATTATTATTTTGTACGCGTGTCGGTACAGGCAGTCACCGTAAAATTGATATACCGAATTACACGATAGTTATTTTTATAAAATGCACCCGTGCCCCGTAGTAATATAATAAAGTAGAGTACACTTTAATCGATATTAAAATCGAAACGGTTCTTGCAAACTTAGCGTTTTCAATAATAATAAATCAATAGCCAATTTGTGACTATACGTAATTATATATATATATACGTAACCACACGTATATTATATACATATATAATTAGATACAATATACGATATACGCTCATATTATTATCTTCAGCAATTTTCTCGAATCTAATAAGTTACATAATCGTCGGATTTTTTAAATTATGGTTTCATATAAGATCAAAGCATCCGTCCATGGTTGGCCAAAAAAAATTAAATCGTATTATCAGCATCGTTATCATATTGATAATATCGTTTCGAAATGAATTTTTTTGTGAAATTGCATATTAGGGTATTATATTATTTAGGACATTTTTGCGTGCTGTATACGTCATAATATCTACGCGAGAAGTATATTATATTTTATATATGATACGAAAAAAAATAAATTGATTTTATAATCGTTTGTAATAATAAATAATCCTAAATATCATTTTAACGACGTGTATTGTATATCTGTTGCATTGCAATGTAACATTTTTTGAATATTTTCGTAACTGTTTCCAGAGAATTAATGTATGTGCCAATGGATGAAGAGTCGATTGATTTTGGTAAAATGTGAATTTAATTTCTATTTAAATTATTTTAGTCGGGATAAAAATAGGTAAACTGTAAACGAATGAAATACACGAATATTTAAATTATAATAAAAGGAATTTGTTGGACCTTATTTGAATTATGAGCGGAAATTGATGTTGCTCCGACTGAATATTGGCACAAAACGTTATAAAAAATGTATATAGGTAGGTAATGAATATTACTATGATTATATTTAAAAATTAATTAATTTCTTTTGCGTGTGAAATGAATATATATTGCCTATATGGTTGTATACTAATATAACTTGGGCGCACGAAAGTCCCAAAACTATAGTATGTCCTGACACTTTATATTATTATACGTGCATAATAATTTATTATAGCATACGTATACATTATACGAGTACATTATACCCTACGTATGTAGGGTGATCATAATATTGTGTTACCAAAATAATGGAAATAACATTAAAAAATTTTGTTTTTAAACACCATAATTGGAATAAAATGAAATTTTGATTACTCTGTAGGTGTATAATATATATTATGGTGTTTCATATATTTACAGTATGAGGGATTTGCTCTTGAATTTTTGACGGCCGATCGTTTTATTTTTCCCCGCTGAACAACATACTACAAATGTATTATACACTATTATACATCTATACATAATATTACCTATAGTATTACTTAGAATAATGAATTTATATGTAACTGCAGCACATATACTTCTAAATCCATTGTCACACTCTGATAACTGAAATGTATATACTAAAGCCTATGTATTATACCTTGGTAGCGGTATATAAGTATATATATATATAAATGTATGTGGTGGACAAGTGGATTTTCCCCTTTTCTTTTCCCCTCTACTTTTTTGACCTGACCGGATTGATTTTTATTCAAGTGGTAGGACTTCTCACCGCACGCGCCCGAGGACCGTGTAACCCCTTTGGAGTCTTGAAATGTTATCGCAACCTATCTTTCGCATAAAGTTTAATACTTAGTATTTTTTTTCGTCACAGTATTCATCATTTTTAAGAAGTTATAGTTAAACGATACAGCAGAACGTCATTAATCTAGATTATAGTATATCATCTATGTACTATATCATCGATTTCCTTAAGAAAATTATTTTTTTCATAAATATATTATTTAAGCATTTATTAATATGAACTTGAAATCATTCTTTTTTCTCGTAACGCATTAAAGAGAAACTTTTAGGTGTAATTGAGTCAAAACACCAAATTTTAAAATTTTCAACTTCGAACATATTTAAAGTAAATTAATTTAGTATTAAATCGAATAGTTTTAGCAAATGTAATCTTATGATTTAAGTAATTTAGATAACTACTACAATATTCGTGCAACGTAATTAGATTATACTGTTATTATTGCAATATCTTATGTAATAATAAATACAACATATAATTAATAATTAATAATTAATTGTTTATTGAGTATTTATTATATATTTTAATTAGTAGTCTATAATTGTATGTTAGAATGACAATTATAAAAATAAAATATAACTATAATAAAACATAAAAAACTTTGTATAAAATTGAAGGTCATTCTCTTTTTTACATTAAAGTTTATATTTCTATTTTTTAATGAATGTTAATAACATAATTGAGAGTATATTTATCGTTTTAAAATTATCGAAATCTAATTATTGTGTTCAATTTCGAAATTCCACCATGGATAATTCGATTTATGTAAATTTAAAAGGAAATATAGGTATCATTAGCTTAATTTTTTATTTAAACGTTTAATGCAATTATAATTATATAGGTAGTTTTTAATATATTTATTAAGATATAAATAGAGAATTCAAATATTAAATTAGGATTAACCTGCGACTAAAAGCGTGACGAAAAGTTTTAAACTTTGTCGTTCATCCGATAAATGCAAGTAAAAAAAAACTATTTAATAATATTTTAAATAAAACATTATATTCTTTTACAAATACTTAATTTAATTGAGTGATGTTAAAAGCAGAACAGCTGATTAATGATTAATGTAATACCGTTATACCGTTTAATTATCATGTTATATACTATATACATTTAAATATATGGTGGTATTATGGAAAAAAAATATAACGGTAACTTGTAATTTTGACAATTTTCCGCTTCTTAAGGAATAACTTTTGAGAAATTCAAAAAAATAAGCTAAATAAAGTACCAACTAGATGAAATTTGGTATAGAAAGGTTCCCTTTTTGTGGTAATCGGACCATTATTTCTATCCGAAAATTTTCATACATCATTAAAAAAAAAATAATAATAATAAATAGCCTACAAAAATAAATTGTCAGTCACGATTTTCAAAATATTTTGTAAAAAGATTAAGTAGTATATTATTAGTCTCTATAAAATTTTCAAACCGATAAACCCAAAATTATAGGTAATATTAATTTGTTTTAAATTTTAGATCTATATTTAGCCAAATAATTAACTAATCTGTTCCAAAATTTTACCAAATTTGTGTATTACCAATTTTAGTATTTAAAAAAATTTTCAAGACCCTATGATCAAAACTCAATTAGTTATTACGAAATAAAAAATTACGAAAATCGTAATTTTGCCGATTTTTCGCCAGTTTTTCCCAAAAAATAAATATTAATATTACCTACAATTTTGGGATTATCTGTTTGAAAATTTTATAGAAGTCCAATAATATATTTAATCTTCTTACAAAATATTTTGAAAATCTTAACAGGCAAATTTTTTTATAGGCT
>CM023358.1:34797020-34952848 GCA_013282895.1 Eriosoma lanigerum
GATGAAATTGGTGGTGGGCCGATGGTAGGCGTCGGAAGACACCAACCACATACAGTACCACCATATCATCATCAGCAAGATCCGTATAACCGGAACCATCATCATCAGTACACACAACAAAGGTACCATCAGGAGTACCATCAACACCATCAGCAGTCGTCTTCTTCGTCATACCAGAACCATCAACAAGACTCATCATCGTATTACCGTCCATACGACCGTATGCACCATCAATATCAGCAACAACAACAACAACAACAGCAGCAGCAGCAACAACAACAACAACAACAACAACCTCCGCCAGCAACGACAAACCAGTACTACAACAACAACAACAGTCGGGAACAGTCTTACTCTGGCGGATACAACAGGTTTCACTCGTGCTGTTCTACTGAGCATATAGCTAGGCCAAGCCATCATAATCACAACCATAATTATAATGGCCAGAGCCAATATTACGGAGATTACAACTCTGGCTACAACCAATGGTGATGAGAATTCGACGTGTAGCAGCTGTACATCATCATCACCATGCTGTATACAATTTTATATATTTACCCTAAATTCATAATATAAAGTACGAAAACATTATCCAAAAATTAAACAAAGGCAAAAATTAGTTTTGCACCAGTCAAGTGTGATATAACCATACCACCTCCATAACAAAAAAACTTCAGATATGAAACAAAACCAAATTTATTAGATTTTTATATAATATACTATCTGTGATACAATGATGGTAATACATATTATATGTTTTGTGTATATCACATGTTATTGTGCAACAACAAAATTTGTGGCTTAAATTTATATGAAATAAAAAAATATCCCATTCTATTAATTTTTTTTGGACATGCACAACAAGTCAATTAAACGTATGTTATGTTAAAAAGAAATTCCCGATTTATTTTCATCTATTATTTTTGTTTAACTTATATAATATTTAAATATCTAAATACTGTTTGTAAATAATATATATTATTTTAAACTGATATAATTAATAGAAATTGAAAAAAACGTGATTCCATTAGAAATTAATTTTAAATTGGCTCCTCTAAATAATATTTGCAGTTCCACCAAATCAATATCATAAAACACCATAATTGATTAGACACATTGTCTGATCCACAATCATACGATGTATATGATCATAAAATGTGTTTTCTTGTCATATTTTTTATAATAAGTTATCCATTGCCATTGTAAAATGATAACCATGGTAAAATGTGATAGTTTGTAAGGGTGATATCTGTGGTTATTGATTTCAGTTGACGATCAATTTCTTCCTCTATGATATATTATTATGAATAATTATGATAATCATCAACAGTAATGCAAGTAGTTCTTCCACGTTAAATTAAATAAACAAGAAAACAAAATACCTATGCCCTTACTACCTAACTTATTGTTTCATTTGATATATTTTAATTTGTATAGAATATAAGTCATTGTGCCTTATTATTATAATAACAGTTAATGTTGCAAATTCGCACCATTATTATAAATATATTATATATTATATAATTATAAATAATATTAAATACTATATATTATTTTATTATAATTTAAATAATAATATAAACCCTACCAAAAAAGACACCTTTATATTATATAATTACCTGCATAAAGAAAAATATCGGTAGCAGAGAAAATGCATATTGTAATAGGTACCTATTTAACGGAAATGGCCAGCAAAGTTACGTTTTTCAAGGTCCGTTGATGGTATATTATATAGTTATTACATTTTGTTTTTGTTTTTATTTGCCTACTATTATTGTTTAATTAATTAATTTTTTTTATGTTATTGTTTTGATTCCGTTTGTATATAACATAATATAATATTATAATGTATCCGTACAGCCAGTATAAGAGTGAGCATAATATTATATTTTATTGATTTTCAAGCTCCATACGCAATTTATTGTTTAGATAAGGCCTGTGTTTATATCCTACTAATATTAGTCTTTTCCAATTTGTTTGTAATATTACTACTATATTATTATTAATATTATTATTTTTTACATGTAGTCTTCCTAAGTACATATTATAGGTTTGGTTATATGTGATGATGATGTTGATATATTTTAGAGCTTCCCCTGGTGACCACAACACCACTACACTTTATAATAATTTACAAGATATTAAACCCGAGATTAATTACTATTATTTATTACATGTAATTGTTTTTTTCTAACGGAATTTAGGCTCAACTATAATATTAGGTACACGGACCAATATAATATATAATAGATGAATTTATAATAACAAATAATATTTAAATTAAACAAATGTACGGGTTTTCTATCACTGCGACTGATTATATTATATTTTTAGTCAAATATAATATATTATTATTTATATCCCACAAATAATATGAATTTAAAAAAATATGATGCTAAATATTATATAATATAATATATTTAATTTGTAAATATTTTAAGTAGCTTAAGTAAAGTATAAAACACTTTAGAACATCAAGTTATCAAATACAATATTGTCACACATAATATATACTTCTCGTAATAATAATGACATTTAGTCATTTAGGTATACCTATATACACATATTTATATTTTATGAATGGGATGTGCGGGAGTAGTAGTATTTGGTAGGTGAGTAGGAAAGTGTGAACTATACGTTTTGTCTCTTTTTTAGTCAGTTAAACATTAATACTTTTAATAGTTTTCAATTTTATTTTCATTCTCTAATATTTGTATAAAGTGATTAGTTTAAAATACATTTTTTTTTTATAATATATGGTTTAATATACTATATATTATAATATAGCATAACAACTTTGTTTGAAAACTATTGCCACATAAATAAAAACATTATCATGAAGTTCTCATTTATTCTTTGCGACAAATAATTCATTATCATTTATCAGATATAATGATTCGGCATTAAATATATATATATTTATATATTATGTGGACAGGCAATATCGGAAATGTGACCAAATTGCAAAGATAATAATATTATTATGTGTTATTATAATTTTAATAATATATAGGTATACCTAAATGTTTGGATATTGTAACCGGATGCAGACCATTGCAGTGGTAGGTATACCCGAGATACCAAATATTTGTAGTAATCTGAAAACTAGATAATATTATTTCCGATGTTAATTTGTTTTATTATTATTTGCATTCAATTCCTTGCCATCCCTTACTATAATATATTATATTGTACGTTATATGTTGTTAACACTACTATTAATTTTATGACTACTATTATTTGTATTGCATTACTATATTATGTGTTTACTTCCATTCCCCTTTACCCCTATTAAGCAAATAGATATATATTATATATAATTCAATATCAAAAATTTTATATAATTATTGTTTGTTAAAATCACTCGTTTTTATGTCCTTTCAGAATACTCGGCCACACTTAAAAAAAAATAGAAAACATGTCATGAATATATTATAATATAGTAAATTGTTATGATGTCAAAATTTAAAAAAAATTATGCGGACACATATTGGAACAAATCGACGATAAGTTATTATACTTTTGGTTATTATATTTATTAAATTAAAAGTGAAACAAAACATTCAGGTTGGTTTTTGCATAATGTTAATTGATTCAATATAGGCTGCGATAATTATTGGATCATATATTATATTATTATAATCATTTATTATATTATTGACTTTTGTAAAAGACAAATGAAATAAACATATTATGTTACTGTAAATTGTGATCATATTTATTGGACAGTTATTTTTAATGTCTATTAACTAATTTTATGTATGTGTATATTACATTTTTTTTGCAACTAACCGCATTAAAATATTAATGTGGTATTGTGGTTCAAATTAAATGTATACTATATACAATATATCGGTACCTAATAGTGTAACTCCTTTTCACATATTATTAGCATACGTCTAAATATTTTACATCCAGTAATGCGTTAATTTAATCCAAAATTTTACCAATTTTAAACGCGACTGTTTTAATCATACGATTAAATATTTATACCAAATATTAACTGAACTGAATATATGAACGCGCATTGCATGTAATTCCTATATGATGTATGTCTCCTAAGTGGAGGCAGCCATTTTGTTTCGACCACATAATCTTTTATATATCCATTTAATATACATAATGTCATTCCGTGACATTATTTCCCTCGAAGAATTTTAACACATACAACATATTGTTTCATCCATGCAAATGGAAACAATATGGCAACGTCCATTAGTAGTTCACTGTAGCTGATTTATAAGCGTTTCACGTTGTAACGTCATAAATTTTGAAAGAAATAAAATATTGACCGCCGTCGTCCGCGATCTAAATCGATCTAATATTTATAAAATAATTGAAAATGTGCAATACATCTAACCTTTGCACTCTGATACAACGACGACACTCACACTCACGCCCCAGGACTCAACTAGATGACAGTACGTTTGATTTCTCGTTTCTCAGACAAAATTCAATATATAAACAAGTTTCTCACGTCATGGTTTGTGACCAAAGAAACATTTAAAATTATGTACTAATAAGAAATTTGAAAGTTCGAGCTACAATCTTGATGGCGGTGCATGGACGACAAGGACACTGAATTAGAGTGGTGGTATATTCAATGAATATGTACATATACCTCATATTATTGATGTGAATATTTAAATATTATTTTAACCAAAATTGTAATATTCCACTATTTTAATTGGAAAATGTATAAGTTTAATAAACATAATATTATTATAAAATATAACATTATAGTATAACAAAAAATCCTTTGAGCTCCAGCTTTCGAGGTCGAATTAGGAAAATCTCTTGATTCTGTGAGTAATAAAAAAAATCACAACCTCACAATGTATTCAGTTCAGTCGCAGAATTGAACAATTGCTGAACTGGTTCAGTGCATATATTGTTATGATAGTTGTGAGTACCTAATGCAGGGATTGCTGTAAAATATACTGAGAATGAAGTGTAATTTTTGTCATAATGTGCTCCAAATATATTGATGTAATAATTGTATCTTATATTACAACAGGGGTTTTATTATAATGGTCTATGGATCATTAATTATTAATTATCAGTATTGATGACAATTTTAAACGTACGTGTAAACCTGTGACTTGTGTAATGTACAGTCAGACAAATATACAGGTAATGTATGAATGCATAAATACATTTAAATAGAAATTAGTGATCATTAGGTACATGCTGTTTTTAGTAAACAAATAAGTATTTTATTTAAATTTATAAATTGGTACATTTTTAGTAAAAAAAATTACTAAATTAATGGATGATTGTAATATTAACGTAAATGAAAATAATTTAAATATTAATGAATCAACTTTAAGTGTAAAAATTTAAAATTTGTTGGTAAATATACCTACTGATAACTATTAAGTTGTGGATTTACATGGAATAACGATATTGAATGTCCTTTATTATCTGTTTGTATCATTTTTAATGAAAAATTAAGTAATGAAGCAATGTTACTCAGTAAATTGAAAAAAACATTTAACAATAAAATATCCTGGTTAGTCCTTAAACCACGTATATATTTTGAACGCCTATTAAATTCTAATAACATCCGCTGCTTCCACTGTTGGACTGGCTAAAAAAGGCTTACCGTGAAATTTAATTTTATGGGCCCATCAAATATGACTCTTGCTTTGCTCGTTCAATACACAAACTATCCCTCCTTAACACGAGGGTCATCCAGAGTGTAAGGTTAGATGGCTTTTGTAGGCCAGGCCAAATTGTTTTTTCAAAATTGGCACACCTAGTGTGTAGGATTATTATAACGATTTGATTTAGACTATATACGTGTTATGGATGTTTTGTTTAGTCTTTGACTCATGTTATCGTCGCGCGGAGGTTGTGCAATGTCCGAGTTTTTGGATAGTTTTTAACACGAGGGAAAAGAGTTTTTCTTGATTTAATTGTCATACTGGGTATGAAACCAGGGTTTGTAACTAAATCATAGAGTCTGAAATATAGTCACTTAAGTGGCGACACACATCTTCACCATCCAGAAATTCAAACTGTCAATTTCGTCCAAAAAATTATGACAACAGTCTATTAAGGATCGTAATGAAGTCCTTCCGATTGCGATTATGTAGAAAAATAATTTTTATATAAATAATATATCCTGTAAATTTCATTGAAATAAATGCATTATTATATTTATATAATATATAATATAATCTTCTTTAAGTTTATAATTTCAGTTTAAAAATATCGGATTAAAAAGGTCCTACCTATGTGATCACATGTTTACATCATCGGTCAGTCCAACCCTGGCTGCAACTAATATGATAAAAAGAGTGACTACCTATATCCGACTAACTACTAAGCATCTTTCAAAGTTGTAGAGTTAATTGCGAAAAATATGAATTCTCATATATTGTTGAGAAATTAGTAGGGGATCTGCTAAGCTAAAGTTTGTTTAGCTATAGTTGAAACGATGTTGCCATGTTGGGTAAAGACTAAATATTTTATATCGAAAGTGCCACTTTCCAACAACAGAATTGTCCGATGATATTAATACAAATGTTATAGAAAAAAATTAAAATAAACTATTTTCGTTGCAAATAAATGAAAGTACCGACAAAAGTTCAAAGCTTAATTATTAGGTTTTGGAAGGTTTTTGATAAAATAAATATTTTTGCGTAGTTTATATTTCGAAAAAAAATAACTAAGAACTACAACTAAATAGTACATATTTTAGGTCGTAAATTCTTTTTTAATAAATCTTATTGCTAAGAATTATTGCTGTGCTGTGTGTAAATCTATCATTGGAAAATATGAAGGTTTTATCACTCTAGTTAAAAATAAAAACCCTGCTATTATGACTACATAGGTAATGTTTTATTCACCGAGAATTTCTGGTAGCAAATAAAATCCTAAAAAAATGTTAAAAGTTTTAAATATGTTATTAAAATAGTTAATTACTTTAGATCATAACCATTAAAAACCAGCATTTTCTAAATCATTTGTGAGGAAATATGATCCATTCATGTACATCTACTTTTAAACACAAATATAAGATGGTTATTTCGTGGACAAGTATTAAATAAAGTCATTAAATTGAAAGACAAATTAAAATCAATTAATATTTTTTTTTTTTAAACCAGAAAATCTTCCATTATTCAATGATTTGTTTTAAGATGAAAACTGGTGTTATACTCAAGGCCGGATTAAGACTAATGGGCCCCGTGGCTATACATAAAAATTTTCCCCACCAAATGGAAATTAATTTTCATTCTAATTTTTTTATTTTAATATATCTAAGAGTATTTTCCACTTGTGTATTGAATTAAAAAAGTTGTATACTTTTTGTACAAATCCTAAAAAGTTTATAGCTTCAGTACAGCAGCTTCACTGTTTGCTCCAACCAAGTTTGGTGAATGAGCTATACATGGAATAAACACTGCTTATTCATTTTTATTTTTAACATTAGCTTAAATTCCTTTAAATTGACCGCTCATATTTGATATTTTTTCATAGTATTATTCATTAAGTACATTAATAAATTTCTATTCATGGTGATGTGACATATTTCTACAACATGAATACTTAATACAGTGTTGATGATAAGGATGACAGTTAATGATAGTGAAATCATAAACACAAAATTTTAGACCGTTTTAGGTAAAACAAAAATAAAAAAAACTGAATTACTATATTTATAATAATAATATTATAGAATCTTTAAGTCCCCAACAACATGGCACTCGAGTGGAACCCAAAGCTGCCACTTCCCCTAGACTCACCTTAATTAGAACTTGAATTATACTTAAGCATATTAAACTGATATATTAAAAAAATTAATTAATTAAAATGCATCAATGCAAGATTGTTATAGTAGGATTATTTTAATGAGTAAAATTGGAGGGTTGAAAAGTAAAATTACAATTTGGAAATCTTCAATGATTAGAAATGATTTTTCAAATATTCTAATTTAACAAAAAAATATTAATCATTATTTTCCATTAACAACATCAGCAGACTGGTTATGACGTTGTGTTGTCATTTGATTTTACAGAATCAGACGACTCATTTAACGTGCAGTTTTATTAATAAGATAGACATCAGTATGTACAGAGTATAAGTCCACTCAGGCCAGTAAACAGCAGTTGAGTTATTTGAATGGTTGGAAACGTAAATCAAGTAAGTCCAACTAAACAACCATTTAATATTATATTATATTTATAATATAATATTTAATTATACCTACTTTAACTCGTATACTCCACTACCTGTATCTCCTGTGCTCTTCAAAATACTTCCGTCCAAAAACAAGGTTACTCAGGTAATAGTGTACTCATGATTTTATTGATGTTGTTTATCATTGAATACATATTATACATTGCATTGCTAAATTGTATTAATGCAGGTTATAAGTTTTCAAGATCTGTATAATCTAAGTAAGAAACCTTTGTTTTATATAGGTCTAACGAGTAACGACCCGGTTCAAAAGACCGGTTGGTGTTTTAGGAAATTGCCAACCGACAACTCCTAAACCGGTTAGGATTTTATATATATTAATGGACATCCATAGGGAACGGTGTAACACCTTGCAACTTGATGGAGGCAACGATCTCGGCACCTCTCGCAAGGCAGTAGTGAGACCAACAATGTTATACGATCGGAGTGTTGGGCAGTGAAAAATAAATGAGATAGATAATGAGTGTTATAACTGAAACGAGAATGCTAAGATGAATGTGTGGAATGACTAAATATAGGATAGAATAAGAAATGACTACCTACCTACATATGGGGGAGTGTAGGAGTTGCATCTGGGGAAAATTAAGACAAATTAGGCTAAAGTGCATGGACATGGATGTGGATGTAGAGGGGGAGATAAAGGTCGGAGAAGAGGAGGATAGATGGAATAGTGAAATATGAAGCGGGCTGGATTGAATGGATGAGAGGTAGAAGATCGGAGCTGTAGAACTAGGGACTAGAGTGAACGAACTATCTATAGTTATATAATATTATAATAATGATGTAATATGTTTAATGTTTAAGTACGTAGATACAAACACGAAACAACAAATACAAAAATATAAACAGTTTCCTATTAATGATCATAATACGTAATTATGAATTTATGATATTAGTAATAGTAAGTAGTGTTCTTACTTATTATATTATATAATATATATTTATAATAAAATCTGCGTTTCTACATCATAAATATACATTTTTAAATATACAACATATTCTACTTAAATATTTATTAGGTGTGTAAAAAAAAACTCGTTCTAATTTGAATTTGAATTGATAAATATAAATAATAAATGGAAAAGGAGAAAAATATTTCATATTGTAATCTAAATTTCACTGCTAAGTTAAAACCGTTAGAAGTTTGACTTAATAGTCAAGTTATTCCAATTTAAACAAATAATAAGTAGGTATATTTAATTAATAACTACTATTTATATGTTTTAGACTCTGAGCAAAGCGAGGAATGTAATGGTTTTACATGATTTTTTTTTTCATGTCTGAAGACACTTCTTTGGGTCCAATTATCATAAATAGGGTATGCTTTCGGTAGAAAATTGCATATAGTAGTTACTTTATTTAGCTTATTTTTCTAATTTCTCAAAAATTTTCCTTGGGAGAAGAAAAAGTACAAAAAAAATGGTGGAAAATCGCCAAAATTACGGTTTCCGTTAAGCTCTGAAATGTTTCCCAAAAATGTTTAATATCACCTGCGATTTTGTACTTAACGGTTTAACTCCTTGAGTTTTGAAATTTATTTTAAATACTTACATTGGTAATTTACACACGAGGTAAAATTTTGAAATAGATTATCAATATAGTATATTGTAATACATTAAGTTTCCCTCAGAATTGTATTTTCTAATATAATATCATTGCATTTAAATCTTAAGTATAATAAACCACTAATTTCTCCGAGGACCGAAGAAAGAGGAACGTCCAAAATCGACTTTCTCATTTTTTTTATTATAACAAGATTTACATGTTTATATTTATTTTATTGTGGATTATTTTATTTTGAAATAAATCACATCGATCTACTAGAAATTGTATTAATGTATATACAGGATAGGACTGTATACTGAATTGTGAGACCACTGTACAATTGACTTACAAAGGACCTCAGTTGTTATATTAATTTACAATTTAATATGGTACTATTATTATTACAAGATGGCGAACAGATATTTTATATTGTCGTATTATCAATAATCATTATATGTTTGCCTATTTCATTAAATCTTTCTTATACTCATTATAACCGAGTTTTAAATATAAAATATAAAAATGTCATTTAAGGACAGGACCTCACTGGCAACTCCGACCATGGGTATACTCATCATCTATAGACAATATATTTAAATGAATTCTCATTAATCACTATTCATCGGACAACCAGAAATCACCACGACGTTACGTTTTCGTTAATGACCTTTCGTGTTACGTTGTGTATTCGGGGTCGTTCGTGACGAGTGAGACAACATCATCACTTATTATGCACCGAATGCACATTAATAGGCACTATATTTTTAAATGCATTTTTTATGAATAAACGTGTAATATATATATATATATATTCAATATAATAAACACGTGCAACTGGTCGATCGTAGTTACACTGATACGCACACCGTACACGCATAAATTGTTTATTATTATTTTAATAACAAAACGCGCGTATCTGACGTCCATCGATATAGTCAATATAACAATTGTTAATAACACAATTGAAATATCTATCGGGATCAAAGTGTATTTTCTTTATATATATATATATATATATGTACATTGTATGGCCTATACATAATTCGTTTTATAATTTATACGCGTGCGCAATGGACCAAGGTCATCGCATTATGTATAATAGATACGTTTGCCATACCGAATTTTCATACGAAGAAATTATTATGGACGTTTAAATTTGATCGGATAATTATTTTGTTTATGAATTTGATTACTACTATAATGGAATAAAACATATGATAATCAAACGATTTCGACCGAATTTGCGATTGTACTCCATTTCTCTATATGATTTTTTAATTTGTAAAACTACAATTTAAACAATTATATATGCGTATTCGAAATTAGAATGTTGATTTTTATCCGTCTATAATAGGTATGTTATATTAAATATTTGTTTTTTTAGGTCTATATGGTTTAGGTAATAATTACAACTAATTGATAACGATGGAAACGATTGTGAGTCATCGTTTGACATTTAAAATACTGTGCGGTCAAATATTACGATATGACGTTATCGAATATCGGTAGAAAATAGTATATTGTTTAACTTGTTTGAGCAGCCAGTAGTCGAAGGTACTACCACAGATTAAATAAAACCAGATAGGACACTAAGCCGTTGGCTCAAAATGTAAATAAAAAAATTCAACCTCCCGCTTTAGTGACAACATTCATAAAATTAAATTATTGTACACTCATTTTACCATAATATTGTACCATGAAATATATTGTTTTCCTAATTATAAAAAAATAAAAATTTTGTATACTAATATTTTATTAATATTACAGTATTAAGTAAGTAAAACTAATACAGTGTACTAATAATTTATTTAATCTGTGCTAAATATTTATTATTTTTGCAAATATGTATTGAGTCGTATTATTTATAGCCGAAGAAAAATAAACTAATTCAATGTCTTTATATAATTAACGTACTTTTTAAATTATCCTAAAACCAAAAGTTTTAATTTTACACTTTACATAGGTACTTTAGATTTTAAAATATTAAAAATTTTAATTGCACTCAGGTTATAGATACTACTATGAGAGAATATAATAAGTATGTAAAAATGCTTCCGTCAAAACGTGATAATGATTTGAGTGAAGAAAGAACATTTTTTTTTAAAAATTTCCATTAATTTAACAAAAGTGTTCATTATTATATAGCAAATTAAAGGGAGGGGAGAAAACTATTTATTTTGAAGGACCTTAAAAATTCCGAAAAAAATTTTGCGAAGGATAGTACGTAAAAACGTTTTAATGATTTAGGTAAAGACAAAACAATTTTTTTTTTAAATTTTCAATAATTTTAAAATATTCTATATTATTATATTTAAAAATTATGTGAGAAGTGCGAAATTTTATTTGTTTTAATCGAAACTAATAATGCTAAAAAAAATTTTGCGAGGAGGGGAGGGGTAGTAGTACGTAAAAACGTTTTAATAGTTTATGTGCGAGGGTAAAATAATTTTTTCTTGATTTTCATTAATTTTGAATTGATTTGAAAAATGTGTTTATTTTTAAACTAAAAAATTATGGAAGGGGAGCAAATTATTTGTTTATTTGAAGGATCTTAAAATTCCGAAAAAAAATTTGCGAGGGGGTAGTACGTTACAAAAACATATTTTTTGATATTTTGTGGTTACGCCCTTATTACAAAGCACCATCGAATTATGTATATTACGTATTTTTATTTAAAAAAAACAATGTCACTTTCAACTAGGTATCATTAGTTGGGTATACAGTAATTAAATGCGTTTGAAATTTGTATTCGACCTCTTATGTACTTTTTGTGAACATAATATGTATTTAAAATAATTTAATAGGTACACATACCTATTATATTAAAATAATTTGTTGTGTATATTTATAATTTATAATGACTGATGATTTAACCCACTCTGACAGTTATGTCCATAATATGTTATATTATGTACCTACTACTTCGATCTTATTATAGGTGGAATTACAGGGTGTGCCTAGGCAAAGTAATGACCAAAGTCTCTCTTATTTTTTCAATTACGTATTTATACAAATATTATAGATGCAAATTTAATATGTTTTAGTTCTTAATTATATTATGTAAGTATATTATATATTTTAATAATTGAAACTTTTAATTTTTTACTTAAAAAATTGGTCCCAGGAGTTTATTGTACATTTTCGGGAGGCAAAAAATATTCTAAATATACAAAAACATACACTACCTATAATTATTAAAAATTTTTAAATGTTATTATTATTATAATAATTTAGAATTATTCTCCATAATATTATTATAACCTGGCCTACAATAAGTGACGCTACTGTTCTCTGCACAGACGAAATAAAAATTCATCCATATAATAATTCCGTATAAATTATTTGAAATATTTTACATGCACACAATTATCTAAAGTTTAATAGCAGAATGGTGTATTTCCATGTTTTGTGGTTACGCCCTTTTTACAAAACACGGTCGAATTATGTATCGGTTAGGTTAGGTTACTTTCAACTATAGGTATAGTTAAATACTCGTACGTCGTTCCTAAAACCTATATAAATATTATAGGTACCTATCTATAAATCTATAATATTAATATTTGTAATGTGATAAATCGTTAGGTTTAGAACATAACGGAGAATCTGGCAAATATCGAGGGCCAGGGGAGGCTTAAATATTTAATAGCAACACTTTTGTGTTTAAAATATATTTTATTGAATAATTATATAATATATACTTATTTTATATATTCATGTTATAAATGATTTATTACAAATTAAATGTTTAATACCTAATTTATAAGTAGAGTATAAAATAAGATTGCTATACATTACATTACACGAATTATTCAATATTTTTTTAAGGGGGCTAAGCCACCGTGAGCTTCTTTGATATCCGCCTATGTTTTAGGACCATAGTTGGTACATGGAATAGATCGTAGAAAATAATAATATATTCAAATTTTAAGTCTAAATAAGCGGTTGTTTAGTTTTATTCCAATAAATCGTTTTCAAATACAATGTTTTCAGCGATATTTAATGGTATAGTATCTACATTTGTACCTATCTAAACAAATATTATACAAAAAATATACCTTAATTGTGTATACTAAATTACCAAATTCATTATTTTCAGTTGGTCGACTGCGATTGTATCATTTTAATGCATCATCGTACTCCAATTTTCTTTTGGACTTTTAGAAAAATAATTTCTCTGTATTTTATATGGCCAAACTAGAAAATATTTTAGAAGAGCGTATACGTCAATGGTACACATAAATCGTAATTGCTACCGGAAACGATGGTCGAAATCAATACCGGACGTCCGGTTGCACCCACTCAAGGCATCCATGCTGTGCAAACTATTGTGAGCGTTTTGCATTCATCGCATCGTCTTCAATTGCTCCGACGGTCATCCGTATATTCGTATACTCGAATAGTATTACACATATTAGTCCTTAAAAATGTGGTCAAAACTTCTTAAAAGGTTAATGAGGTAAAACAAATTGTAACAATGATAAATTGTAAACGAAAAACAAATGATTTGATTTTTTGGATCATAATATATTTTGTGATCGTTTTATAATGCATGATGACATAAAATTACCGTGTTTTAATATAATTTATTTGTTATTATTTATGATGCTAAACGACTTCTATAATATAGCTAAATAGGTGTTCAGTGTTTGTACTGATTTATTAAAACATATTATTATTCGTTTAGTATTTTTAATTGTAAGGCTAATATGTATTAACATAATATACGTTTTATATAATATAGCTTATTGACGGGGAGCTCAACCTGGTATAAACTTCTCCATTTATATTGTAAATCGGTGAGGAGGAGAACCTTCATGAAAGCTTCCGAAAACAATCCGAACAGTGAACATCTTTCTATAAAGTCCTAAATCCACCTTTGTGCTTATGTTATAAATTTAACATCTTATATACAAACATCGAAATACCTAATAATTGAACAAACTCGATGTATGAATATTCTTTAATGATGTATAATCTAATATTTATTAACGATTAATTTATTATTATTATAATAATAATTTGTAATTGTGTAGTATTTCGTCGAACGATTCAACAACGATTTTATAATATAATATCAACAGTAACAGTAAAATAAAATATACATATATGACATATTATTATTAGGAATTATGGTGATGCATTACATTGAGTGTAGTGTAGTGGGCTGCCTGTCGCCAGAAATATAAAAATAACATCGTTTTAACAAAAAAATAACATAAGTATACCTATTTCCAATTTTAACTTAAGAACTTGCTAATTTATAATTACCTATTTTATATAATTTACAAAAGATAAATAATAAATAATAAATAATAACGAATTTATAGATTAATTTACTATATTTAATATAGCAAAGACAATATTTTAAAACAAATTTTTAGAATAACAACGAATTCACAAATTAAAATATTAATAGTAGGCATATAGAATACTTCTTATGTTGATTAATTTAATGTTTTATGGTTGTATAAACAAGTACCCAGTATCTACATAATATTAACTATTGTATCGCACTGGTAGTTACTTCATTAAATAATTTTATTTTTTAAACTAATACAAAAATCTACACATTTTTAAATAAATGAAATACGAACAATAACGTATACTTACTTAATTTATTCTGAAAATTTAAAGTCCTGAATTGCGAAGCATGAGTATACGATTAGGTAGGTATATAGTTTGACGACAATAATATTTGAAACATAGTTTGAATGTTTGATGATTGTTATAATAATATAGGGTTATTATGATTTTCATATATTATATATATTAAATATTTATGTTATACCTGAACATTTTTCCTATCTATCTATCTGTTAATAATAATAAGTTAAATGATTTGCCTTGTTTTCTAATGGGATTTTAAAAATCGTGCAATTATACCATGTTAATAAATTATATATAGGTAAGTATATCTACATTTTATATATTAAATGTAGATTACCTATTTTATTATTTGTAAAGATGTGTCAAACACCTGCAACATTTGCGTTACAGCGTTCAACGCAAATTTTTTTCAAGTTTTCATAGATCTTGAAATTATAACCAACTTAAATAATATTAATTAGTTATAGTTAAATAATTTCGTATATTCAACATAAAATTAATATTATTTTTATATTTAATTTTTTATAAATAAAAATACGTCTTAACAAAAATAGTTTTTCTATTGTAATTTATAATGGATAAATCTATAATTTCTATGCTCTATCAATTATTTTGAGAATAATTAATATGCAATGATATTTTACATTTATGTCTGTGTTTACAGGGATTAAGGTTTTTGCCACTCATTGGCTATGATAATTATGCTGTTTATATTATAACATATTTAAATTGTAATCCATTGAAATTCTTGCTTCCATCGCGCCCACTATTTTTAAATAACATTAGGTACATAGGTACTTAATAAATTTAAAACAATTAACATTTAATTTCTGATTTATTTTTATTTATGATAACAGATTATCTCTCAAACGAAGGATACAATTTGTATTCATTTTGAATGTTATAATTTTTCTTGAAGTTAATAATAAAATTTATAAATGACACTGTTTTTTTTGCCGCACAAGGCTGTAGCCTATACAGCCTAAGCGGTAATACACTGTGTGTTCAAAAACAAAATAATTATGCATTGTGGATTAAAAAATATGACCGATACAATATACAAATATATACCTACTTACCTATTAATTAATTAATTTTATTCAAACAATTTTTAAACATGAAACTTGCAAATGATAACTAATTACTAATTAATGCATATCATAAAAATATAAAATTCATATTTTCAAAGCAGCTAAATAATTATAATATAATATATTTAAATATAGGTCAGTTAGTATTTATATTTTATTCCAATCATATATTAATGGACAAAGTCTACAAATAAAATAGTGAATGAAAAAAAACACAACCTACTGATAATTATGTCTCCCCGATATCTTCCTGTTATTTTTGTAAATTATATACAAATTTACATTGAAAATTAAAGATTAAAAGAAAAAAATTAAAGAAATTTGAATTATAATCACGGAATGTTTTACAGGTTTTTACAAGTTACAACAGGATAACAGTGTACACATGGTAATCGGATTTTAAATTATTAATTTGTTTTATATTAATATTGTAAATGTTACAATACTTATTATTTATACATTATTAGTTAGTTAAACTAGTTAGGAAAATACTAGTAAGTTATTATAATTTATATTGTTGTAATTTCAACATAAAATAGTATTTTTTAATATTCAATGTTCACTATAATTGCGCGCTTAGCATCAATATTGTATGAAGCCAGGTTAATATCAGTGTACCATCCACCAGGACAATGTTTAAAGGGGGTAAAGGTAGCACATATGCTAGAATGATGCGTGGAATAAATATCGCACAAATACATTCACAAACATTCCAGATATACACAAGCCAGTAAGCTGGAGTAACCATAGAGTAATACTCTATGAAAGTGATATAATATAGGTTAGGATAGGTACTTGATAATTTTGAAGAAGAAAAAAGTTGGAAAGCCGATTGTGGACGTTCCTCTTTCGTCCTCGGAGAAATTAGTGGTTTATTATAATTATTAAGATTTGAATGAAATGATATTGCATTAGAAATACGATTCTGAGCGAATCTCAATATATTGCAATATTATTATACTGATAATCCATTCTAAAATTTACCACGAATATAAATTACATATGTGAATATGCAAAATAAATTTCAAATCCCTACGATCAATATTCAAGGAGTTATCATTTCATGATAAAAATTATCAGTCACGATTTTCAAAATATTTTGTAAATAGATTAAATAGTATATGAGTAGGCTTGTATAAAAATTTTAAACCTTTAAACAAAAAACTGCAGGTAATATTAAACATTTTTGGAGAAAATTCAAAGCTATAATATATTAAGCCAAAAAACAAACCAATCCGTTTCAAAATTTTACTAAACCTAAATATTACCTATATTAGTACTCAAAAAAATTTTCAAACTCAATTAATAATAAAAAAATTAAAAAATTAAAAATAACGGAAACCATAATTTTACCAATTTTCCGCTTCTCGAGGAAAAACTTTTGAGAAATTCAAAAAATGAGCTAAGTAAAGTACCAACTAAATGAAATTTGGTACGGAATGGGTACCCTATTTGTGGTAATCGGACCATTAGTAACACAAGTTCCAAGTACCAAAATTGGCTTCTGCGTCACACACTATGATAATACATTAAATTTTAATCATCATATTGGCTATAATCTATATATACAATATAAAATGGTGTATAAAAAAAAAAATTGTATTTTAGTAGTTCTTACCGCGAGGCGTTGACGCCTTGTATAAATATAAATAATGCATTTTGAGAGCAAATACAATTGTAAAAAATAAACCGAATATGTATAATAGGAATATAAATTACCATTTGCCCATGGTCGACATTTGAAGTTGGCGAACTATACCAAGAACTCTCAGAAGTAGCATAGTTAAAATAACCAGTGTTGGGCTGCGCACATAATCCAATACCGCTATATGGCATGTAGTCTGGTTGCTGTTGGTACTGTTGCAACATATTGATTTCTATTTCGGGATCGGTGCAACCACCGAGTTCGTTGGAAGTTGTCAATCTATCCTGTTTCTGTTCCTGCTCTTCGAGACCCTTATCTTCAGGATTTTGCTTCTCGAAGAACTCTTTATTCTGCTCTCGTAGATGCTGATCACCTCTGGCGGCGGTAGCGATGGATGAGCTCGGTGACCACGTACGCACTGGATAAATCGGAACCTACTTAGGACAGTCGCTCAACCGCCGCCGACGTTTTTCGACAATGTCTTGTGCTTTCTGCAACATAAATAGGAAACGATTTTTAATAAGATTTTTTTTTATGTATGAAAACATTTTTTCGAGTAGAAATAATTATCCGATTACCACAAATAATGTATACGTTCGGTAGAAAATCGTATCTTTGTACTTTATTAAGTTCATTTTTCGAATTTCTTAAAAGTTTTTCCCTAGGAAAAGAAAAACTACCAAAAAAAGTGGGAAAGCCGATTGTGGACATTCCTCCTTCGTCCCTTCGGTCCTCAGACAAATTAGTGGTTCATTATAATTATTAAGATTTGAATGCAATGATATTGCATTAGAAAATACGATTCTGAGCGTATTTCAATATATTGTAATATATTATACTAATAATCCATTTCAAAATTTACCACGAATATGAATTACATATGTAAATATGCAAAATAAATTTAAAATCCCTATGATCAATATTCAAGGAAAAACTTATGGGAAATTCAAAAATTGAGCTAAATAAGGTACCTACGAGATGAAATTTGGTAAAGATAGGGTACCTTATTTTGTGGTAATCAGACCATTATTTCTACCCGAAAAATGTGTTTTCATAAATCAAAAAAAAGCGTATAGTAATTGCTGATTTTCTGCTTTTCAAGAAAAAACTTTTAGAAATTCAAAAAATGAGCTAAATAAAGTACCAACTAGATACAATTTGGTAGGTACGGAAAAGGTACCCTATTTGTGGTAATCGGACTATTATTTCTACCCAAAAAAATGTTTTCATAAATCAGAAAAAAAAATAAAAAGCTCATGAAAAAAAATTGTCAGTCACAAATAATCTCAGTCAAATAATCAACTAATCTGTCCCAAAATTGTAGTACACTTGTATATTACCTATGTTAGTACTCAAAAAAATCTTCAGGTCCCTACGATAAAAACTCAATTAGTTATCACGAAATAAAAAATTACGAAAATCGTAACTTTGCCAATTTTTTGATAGTTTTTCTTTTCCTAGGTAAAAACTTTGAAGAAATTCGAAAAATGAGCTGAATAAAGTACCAAGAGGACACAATTTGCTACCCACATTATATCCCACTTTTGATAATCGGACAATTATTTTTATATGAAAAAATGTTTTCATACATAAAAAAAAAATAAACATCTTTGTAGAAACAATACATTCCTCGCTCCGCTCAGAATCTAAAATGGTTGAAAAATTCATATTTGAAAAGCAAAAAAAGAATAATTTAATTTATATAAAGTATAAAATTATTTTTAAAAAGTCCGGTTAGCATTAGAGTCATGAGTATGATTGAGCATCAGTCCACCGAGAAATCTTCCAGCTTCCCGGCGGCACAATCAGCTAGGTAGTGATATTTCGGCCAATTAATTTCGGTCATTAAAAAAATCACAGCGGGGATAAATAAATAGATTTAAAAAATAATAGCAATATAATTATAATTGTTTTGACTCAAGAATTTTGTTATTGTTTAATTGTTGCTAAATATGTTAATATGTGCTGGCCAAAAAAAAATCATAATGTACATTGATAACACTTGACGGTCTCATCGAAACGTAATTATTAAACACAATTTGTGTACGAATACAATTTACCGTTCGATTGTCTCCCTGCGCACTAAGAAGCACATCAATACCTTTACGAATTGACTATTATTATACTTAATATATTTATTATATCACTATTATTATTGATTATTTCGATTAAAATGGGTAATAAATGTTCGTTCATTAATTTTTGTCCCAGAGCGGCAAGAGCTAACACTGAAAAAACGTTGAAGAACACACTGAAGGATAAGAAGGTAACAATTTAATTAACACCACAGTGGGGAGGTAATATTAAGTTAAATTAAAAATGTATACCTATTCTGTAGGCTTAGTTTTGACGATGAAATTTACAAAAATAGTATTATTTTAAATTAAATTAAACTTATTTATTAATTCATAGTAAAAACATTGTCATTTAATATATTAATTAAATTTTTTATTTGTGTTATTGAATTTGTAATACATATTTTATTTTATACTATAATGTGTAATATTATATATGAGTTTGACGTAAACTTGACATATTAAATATAATTTATTTACCGGAAATTTTAGTAATTGTTTTAAAATTTTATCAAATAAAAAAGAAGTATAATTAAACATAATTAAAATTTAACTACCTGAAAAATATTTAACGAATTTACAAACACTACACGAAATCGTAAATTTAAATTATATTTGAAAGTATAAATGTATTATTTAATAAAATTAATAAATAATTTGACCATTATTTGTTTATTTAAAATTTTAAAATGTACCTATTGCTATTAAAATATTATTTTTAAATTTATTAGTATTTTTATAAGATTTTTATCTGATCAAATTTTACTATTTAAAGTATAAACTTTTCATTTCTTGCATTTGCAATCGAAAATCACGAATATTTATAATTTATCGTAAATTTCTGGCATTATAAACCGCATTTAACAACTAGAATATTGATCATTAAACATTAATTAATAAAACAAAAACACTGTTACGTGGAATAAATAGTTAACATTATTAATTTACAGAAAATGAATAAGTTATCGTTATTGAGAACTGCGTGTAAATGGCGTAAAAAAGACGATTCGTTGGCCTCCACGGTTCCTGCTCCGTCCGAGGCCCCGCTGACCATACCGCAAATAGATTCAAACGACGAATCCGCGATAAACGTAAACGGTACCGATGCCGCCCTAACCAATGTTGTACAATTATTTGAAATAGTACTTTCCACCGAACCCGAAGACACATCAGACAATGTGTATGCCGAAGAAACAGGAAATATTATATCGGAAAATGGAATGCCAACACCGGACGCAATTTCGGAATTTGTCGACGACACTCCGGCTGCCGACGTTGACGGAATTGCGGTTATAGATCCGGTTAAAGTGGTTGGAGCTAGCTCACAATTTTTTAATTCTAACGTGGAGAAATCACCCGTTTCAAATGACCATGCGTTGAAAAACGATAGGAAAATTGTATACTTACTGTTGTCCCACACTGTTAAACATCCTGATACACATTTCTTCACAATCCAGGCACGATTCGAAAATAATTATGGTATGTATTGTCAATTCTATTATCGTACGTTTTACGTTTCAGTAATATTTCTAATCGAAATTAATCGTTCTAGGCTATGGCAGCGGGACTTCAATAGTGGCAGCCAAAATAAACGCGGTACATGACTTGTTGGAAGTAATGAACCGGAATTTCATACATAGATACATAACTTATTCAGTAAATAAGTTATAATGCTTCAATTAATAATGTCTTCACCCCACCTATCTTTCGTACCTTTCTTGTGCGGTTTTTGTACCTCTTTTCACGGGATTTTCACCTGTTTAGGACGGTTATTGTACTTATTGTTTGTAACTTGTTTATTCACCTATATGTTATTATTACTATTATTTACAATATTATGTGAATATAAATTAAATATTTCTTTTTATTTTATATGAAGTATATTATTATATTTATATTTCATATAATTGTGTTGCAATAATAAAAACAATTTTTGTCCCGCCATTCTATATAGGTAGATCGTGGATATTATTGTATTAATAACAAAACTAAAACGAATAAACTAAATTAAAAACAACTTTGAATTATTAAAACATTAAAAATAAATGTATTACACATATCTGTGTTCTTACACTGGTATTTGTTTAAAAATTATCATATTTTTAAGTTCTATGATTTCTCTTCCTAAATTTATCCATACAAAGTATTAGAACGTTATATATAGGTACAAAGTAAATTGTTGTATCCACCAAAATCTATAGGTACAAAGTAATTTTCTACTGTTTCCCTTGCAAACTTTTTTTAATCTTTAAGACATTTAAATATTTAAAAAAAAAAATTTGCCCACCTCCATTAGTTTTTCCATGTGATATAATTAACTATTTTAAATCAAAAGTAATTTGTGCAACTAAATTATTAAAACATATTTTTGCACTTATCTTTTAAATATTAAGTCATTTTTTTGTATCCAACTAAAACATAAATAATTCTTTAAGTACTACTCCACTCGCATTTTTTTCAGACTTATTGGAGTCCTACATAAAATAACAACATTTCACTTCATTAATTTTTAAATTAACTAATATAGATTATTTTTAATATAAAGTAAATTCTTTGTATCCAACCAAATCATAAAAACGTGTTTCTTAACTACTCCTTACGCAAATTTTTTTTTAATAATTTAATGACCTAAATATTAAAAAAATATACTAAAAATATTAGAAAATCTATAGATTATAATGTTATAATCCTTCCAAATCTCTTCAATGTACTTATATTTCGTACTTTTCTTGTGTTGTTTTTGTATCTCATTTCGTGGTTTTTTCACCTATTTTGTACCTATTTATTATACCTATGTTATTACTTTTATTATTTATAATTATGAGAAAATATAATTTTTTTTATATGAATTATATTATAAATAATACCCCCTCCTCTTACTGTTTTATGATATAAAAAAATTAAATTAAAAATTTTCTGTGTCTGTATACTCTGTATACATTATAATGAAAAATCTAAAACAGGTGGTAAAATAATATTATTAATAGGAATTTTTTTTTTGGTCATGAGGGTGGCTTTAAACCTGTTCGACCGCCTCTCATATATACGCCGCTGGCCTAGGAGCCCATTTAGTCTAAAAGGGTAAATACTAAAAGGATCCATTATATAATCTTTATTCTTTAATAGGTATATAAAATAAAATATATGAATTATTAATTAATTTTATTTTGTTTAATATTGATATTAATATTATAATTATCATAAACTTTCAATAGGGAATATCAATTAATAATATAGGGTACTATATAGTATATATATATATACAGTTTCTGATATTCCTATTGTTATTCTCATACATATTCGTATATGTCCGCATTCCAAAGTGATATGCAATGTGCATGCAGCCGTGCACGTAAATTATGGTAAAAAAATATAGTAGGTACACTTTTTTATAAAAAATGATCAACAATAATATTATTATTCTAATAAATATATTAATATAATATATTTCCAATAGTATGTACTATTTTATAGTTATTTTTTTTACAATCGACCGATATAAAACAAATTATTATAAAACTAAAAAAAATGAATATTTATTTTTAAATATTTTCTCAGTACGAGTACCGCATATATATACAGAGGCGCAGGAACTATTTTTCTTGTGGGGGGCGAAAATTTTAGGAAAATCATGGTATATATTATATTAAAATAAAATACAAATACTTATTGATTTTTGTAAAATAAGTTTAATTACTATTTTGTTGATTAAACTAATAGTCTTTACCTAATTTAATTTTGAATATAAAATTAAAACCAATTTTAATGTTTTACATTTTTTAATTTTATTTGTTATACAACTTTTCAAAATTAATTTTATTATATATTATATTATATAAATATTAAAAATAATAAAAATGTAATTTAAATTTAAACTATAACTCTAAAATGTTTAAGTATTAAGTGTATAACTATGATGAAAAATTTTCAGAGGGGGCAAAATTATAATTTGCTCCCTTTCATATTTAACGGGGAGGGGGGGGGGTGTCCAAACCCCCCCCCCAGCTCCGGCGACACTGTATATATACCGTATATATTTAAGTGAGTACTTAAACTAAATTATATAAAAACACTTATACACATTTTGTAACAATAACATAATAATAACGTCTATGCGAAACCGAAAAAGTTGAAAAAATAACAAGTTCATTTTAATCTGATATTAACTTCTATGTTATACATAATATACTATTTAACGTTCGATAGATATTTCAATTGATGGTTGCCAAATAAATATATCAAATTGGACACATAATAACTTATTGCATTTGTTATAAATTGAATATATAACAAATTATGTTATATCCAGTTACGCTGAAGATAATGTTTAGACAGTTTAATTGATCCGGTGGTTAAGACAAGTTGATAAATATTATATAAAACATTAAAACAATATTATAATGTTGTGAGAATCTGATAATGTTCTATATTAACAAAAAAATTAAATGAATAAAGATGTATTATTACCCGAGTTATTATTATCGTTGTACTATTATAAGTATAATTTGATATTTGAGTTTTTGTTTAATTTTTAATCGTACATTATAATATAATAATTTTTGATTTTGTAAATTGACCTCTTTGACTCTTTTTATCAAGTGTGATAAACAAATTAATAATAAAAAGTGAGAATGTCGATTGTGCACGTTCCTCCTTTGTCCCTTCGGTCCTCGGAGAAAATAGAGGTTTATTATACTTAAGATTTGAATGTAATGATATTACATTAAAAATACGATTCTGAGCGAAACTCAATATAGTACAATATACTACACTAATAATTCATTTCAAAATTTTACCTCAATTGTATACTACTTATGTTAATACTCAAAAACATTTTCAAGTCCCTACGATCAAAACTCAATTAGTTATCATGAAATAAAAAAAATTTAAATAACGAAATCGTTATTTTGCCGATTTCCAGGAATTTCAAATTTAAAAGCATATAAAAAAAAAATTGTCAGTCACAATTTTCAAAATATTTGGTGAAAAGATTAAGAAGTATATAAGACTTCAATACAATTTTCAGACTAATAAACCAAAAATTGCAGGAAATATTAAACATTTTTGAAAAAAAGTTCGAAACGCTGTACTTGGCCAAAAAATCAACCAATCCGTTCCAAAATTTTACCACACTTGTATATTACTTATGTTGATACCTACTCAAAAAAATTTTAATTTTAATATTAAATTATAAAAAATTCCGTTCCAAAATTTTATCATACGTGAAAACTTCCTATTTGATCAAAACTCAATTAGTTATCACGTAATAAAAAATTAAAAAATACGAAAATCGCAATTTTTCCGATTTTTTGGTAGGTTTTTTTCTCCTAAGGGAGAACTTTTGAGAAATTCGAAAAATGAGCTAAATAAAGTACCAACTAGACGCGATTTTCTACTGAAAGCATACCCTACTTGTGGTAATTGGACCATTATTTCTACCCGAAAAAAGGTTTCACACATAAAAAAAAAATCTTTGTAAAACCAAAACATTCTTCGCTTCGCTCAGAATCAAAAATAGTGAGATCGTTTTTATAAGTATTATTATTACACTATTTTATATTTTGAGTATGTTATACGTCCTTTCCTAAAATCATTTTTTAAAAAAAAATTGGTTGAAATGGGATATATCTTTTGTGGTATACTTTTGAACCGATGGTTGAAATAAATTTAGACGTAATTGGTTATATCCTATCCATTTAAAGATTATACAGATTAAAGATTATAGTTATTGAATCATTTCTATGGGATGTGAAATGGATTAAGTAACCTAATACTAACATCGTAGAGAAGTCAATATCACATAATTGCACACCAGGTGGCAGGTTAGTATAAAAATATTTTAAGTATCTTTACAAAATTTAAATTTAAATATAATATTAAACTATGTAAAATTACATTACTATAGGATATATATATATATATACATATTAGTATGAAAAATATAAAAATTAAACACCATTTTTTTCTCTATGAATATTCAATATTTCAATAGCTAATATTTGCGTAGACCTTCGACTCTATACTTAACATTACCTTGCACTACAGCGACATTCGATATATTTAAATTAATTAAAACTTATTTAACATATAGTAAAAAAAAAAAAATTAATTGACATTTCAATGTTATCAATTAAAAACGAGATATTACAAAAAATTGATTTTGATATATTGATAAACAAATTTGCCGAAATAAAAGAAAAATTTTAGTATATGTGATTTGTTGGTAGATAATATCTTATATGTAGTATTCTTTGTTAGGTTGGGTTAAAAAATAGTTTTAAATTTTTTTTATAATATAATAACATAACAAATTAGAAATATTAATTTAATTAATTAATAAATTAACATTTAATTTAAAAATATATATATAACAATTAATTTTTGAGGATAGGAAAAAAAGTAAAATTAATAACTAATTAAAAATAATTTATCAATAGTATTGTATTTTATTTATAATAAAAAATAACTTATTCATTTAAGTTAAATAATTTCCCAATACCTATAGGAACAAGGAAAATCAAGGTTAAAGAGCAAACAGATAGAGAGCCATGAATTAGGGTGTAGAAACTTACGGGTGAAAATGAAAAGTTGTTTGTAACAAAATTGAATTAAGAACCAATGTGGAACTAGGAAAGAAATATAAATGAATTTTGGTTTAGGGTAGCAGACAAAATAACGAATGTCGATATTGTTGGTATGAGTAAAAGTAGTAACAAGGAAAAATACAGTTTAAAATTGGCAGAAAGACAGATGAAAGAGGATTAAATGGACTAAACAAGATTAAATAAAGAAATGAAATGTGTAGTTAGGGTAGCAAAATTTAAAAAGTGTGTAGACTTATATGAGAAACTGGGAACAAGAGATTCCTTGTTCTTGGAAACAAAGAAAGGATATGTATTAGTTTGCTGGCCAAGTTGCATTTTAGGATGCGAGAAAAGGGGTCAAGAGAAGATTTTCAGAATGGGTGGTGTATAAAAGAAGACAAAAATATGCTGACAAGTTATGAGTCTATGAGAATGAAATGGAAAGGATATTTTGGAAGATCATTGTATGAAAAATTTCCAAAAGAAGGGAAAGAGCAAGTAGAGTGGAAACTTAGGTATGATATACTTAATTAGAAAAGACGAAATTTGAAAAAGAAGAAAGTGATTGGACCTGATGGAGTACTAGTAGAGGTATGTAAGGTGTTGGGAATCTTTGGAAATTGGGAATAAGGAGTAAGACTACGATATCGAGAAATCAGTTTGGGTTTATGCCAGGAAATTCAACAATTTTAATAATAATAATTGTTTACTGGGAAGTACATCACTAGGTGTATATGATAAGACATAAAATTATAATATTTTCCTCAGGTGTCGAAATTCCTAGTTCCGCATCTGCGATATATTTATTTATTATTCGAAATTGTGTATTTTATCATTATTTATGTTTAAAAGTACAAATGTTACTAACTTGATAAAAAAAAATTACCTAAATATTGGTATGATGATATGAAATTCAATTTCGATATAAAAGCGATTTATTATAAAATTTAACATTATTATTATTATCAAATAGAATTAAATTGAATGATATTAACGAATTTAAAAAGCGCGCCAATTAACTAAATTTATTTATTATTTAAAATAAAAATGGCGGCAATTTAAATTGGGCCGATCGGTATAAGGTGTGAACAATATTATCATAGAATGAAATATGAAATCATACACGTATGCAAATGATCAAACGTATCAGGTAGACTTTTTAAATTAGGAAATTGTTACAAACTAAGATAATAATCTGGTGACTAGTGTCGAGCATACGTGTTGTTGTCGAAATATTTTTTTTCGCTTATAGTGATCACCGATTATTAAAATACGTAGTTAATTTAGTGGTACTTAAATATAAGTATTTCACACGATACTTTCGACCGGGAGTGGCGGCGCGCTCCTGTAATCCAGCTACTCGGAGGTCGGATTGTGTGGATCGCATGAGGTGGGGGCCACTGCAGCAGGTCGGTCTGCGTTGAACGGACGTCCATGCTAAGCTTGTCGTCGATATGGGCACCGCGGGGTAGCCCGTGGCGTCCAGGTTGTCTAAGGAGAGGCGAACCGGGCCAGAGGGGAAACCCAGCAGCCAAAAGTCTCCGCGGTGAAGCGGTAGTGGGATCGCGTCTGCGAGTTGAACACTTGTTCGCAGCCCCGCCAATACTAACAAACCGCAATCCATAAATTTTTGCGAATTTTTTATATGCATATAAAAAACTATATGATAAAATTATTAACATTTTTCATTTTTCAAGTTTGTGCCAGTATAAAATAATAATAAATAATAATTATAATAATAATTAATGATTAAATTATAATTGATTAATGTTGAATATTTCAGACACAAAATGCATAATATTATTTGAATAACATAATTATGTAAAATATAATTTTTTCATTTAACAAAAAAGGACTTGACAAATTAATTATGATTTAAAAGAGCTAAAATGTCTACATTGGAGTAGAAAATTATTGTGTATTATATATTTAATATAATATGTGCGTAGTACAGTGGCGTCACGGGGCTACTTTTTTTGAGCAATTAAACTTTAAACATTTAATTTTAGGGATGGATGAATTTTAAAAATAGGCAGGTGAAAAATAAATGTAAATTCAATTTGTTAATGTTAATCCAATAAATGTTAAAAAAATACTAGGAGGAAATACAACACAAATTAAAATAATAAGTAAAAGGAATTTACAATTTACCAATAACAATACATTTTTAAAACCTTTTGAAATAGATGGATAGATAGGTAGGTAGTAATGATTGCCTCTGTGGCTCAAATGTTTGTGACACAACTGGTATTGTGTATGGTTACAGTCGATGCAGTTGTATAACATAATATGTTAAAGTCCATCTTACCAAATAATTGTTATTAAATTAGCTAAAATATGTTTAATTTGTACAAAATACAAACATTGGTCGTGGTCTAATTTCAAGAAATTTAAAAATAAGTATGTGTCCGATCCAAGTACAATTTCATAGTTTACTTAATTTTGATCTATTCACTAATTTTATTTTAACGGACCGGTCCGATCTATAAAATAACAGACCTTGTACATCTATAGTTAATAAACATAATACGATTATTTAGGTATGAAAGATTAAATGATACTGTATGTGTATATAAGAACATCATAGTATATAAATACAGCCATGTTTTATTTTGTTTAAATAATTGAACAGTTATGAATTTCCTTTCATCTCTTTCTGGTGTCACACTATCATTTATATATACGTCACCACAAGTTGTAGATAGCTGTGGTATAATTACTTCTAAACGTTCTTTCAAGAAAATATTTCTATTGAAGTTCAGAATTGTATTGTAATAATACTTGTTTCCTTTTTAGATATTATTTATTTTTTATTATTATATAATATATAAGAAAATTTAAATAATAATTTTAATAATTATATTTATATTTAAGAATGAATAATTAAAAAAAATAACATAAAACACTGGCCATGTTTTAATTCTTCAATCTATCTGAGACTGCAAAAATGAATTAAGAAAGGCCAACAATGACTAACAAGTTTAATGCTTGGTTAAAAGAAAAATTTGATTATGGAAAATTTTCAATTTAGTACTTAATATTTAATAAGTTTGAAAAAAAATAAGGCAGTGATGTTACAATTTCAATGTTTAATAACAAAAGTTTAAATAAATTAAACAATATTGTAATTATTTATGGTTCATGTAAAAATAAAAAAATTTTAATTCTTTTTCAATAAAAAACGTTCTTTTTCATTTTCTTGTACTTTGACTTTTTAATATTTACTGTTTTATCATTTAATAATTAATGTAGTGTGTAAAATATCAAAATTATAGATTTGTTATTTACAATTTTTACATGACATTTTATACACATTATTCCTTAGTAATATTGTTAACATAAACAGTTTCATAATAAAATTAGCATTGATAAGTAAAATTATATACATATTTAAAACATTTTTATTTTAAGTTAATATTTGTTTTTTGAGTAATTTGTATAAAAATATTATTGAAGATTAAATAATTTTTTTAAAGAAATAATTGTTACTAAACACTAATAAATTATAAAACATAAATAAAATATAACTGGACAAAAAAATTATTTAAAAGAATGTAAAATATATGTATTTCAAAAATACAATTTTTTTTTTAAATATGAAAGACTACTAAATAAAATTGGTGTTATGTAAATCAGTTGCTAGAAAATGAGTGTAATAAGCAAAATATTATTATTTATATTAATACTCTTCATGTGTGGTTATTTTATATTAACTATTAATAATACTATAACTTTATATACTAATTAAATTTAAAGAATAAATAAAACGAATGTTTTAAAACAATAGTCAGTTTACTCTTACATATATAAAAACAAAATAACCCTTATAGTTAGAAAATAATATTTTTCTTATTACATTTAAATAACCTTCATTCATTCAGGCACCCAGGATTTTATTTTATGAGGGGTCCAAAGGAATCCAATCAAAAAATATTTTGACTAATCTAATTAATTTTTTTTTAAAAATTATATTGATTAATAGTTAACTCTCAATTAGGGGTCCCGACCTTATGACATCACTGCGCTCATTTTACAGTAAGTAATTCACATAGAATTTATACTGCAAATAATTAACTAAATTTAAATTGTTGAATATAGTTAATATTTATAAAACAGTAAAAAATTTATTTTAAAGTTGTTGACATTGAACTTCATTAGAATTAAATTTAAATACATTTTTTTAATATTATGTTTAAGTTAACACTCAATGACATAGCAAAATTAATTAAATTCATGGTTCAAGGTTAATAAACATGTTTATCTTTGTATCATAATATTATGAAATATTTAATAAAATAATATTAACAATACTCTTAATAATATTTAATCAAAGTTCTAATGCAAGTAGAATACAACCAATCATGGTTTTAGGATACTTGCCTTGAAGAAGTTTCTGGATTGGCCATTTTAGCGTCATTAATATAATTGATATATTTTATATAGTACATGTATATTATTTAAAAAAGATTAAATAATACAAATTATAATGGTATAATAGTAATAATGTTACATATTAAAATATTTACTTATATAAAACATAAAAATATCAATAATTATACTATAATAATTAAAAAATATTAAATAATACATTTATTTTAAAGTAATATTATGTGCTATTCCTATGCCATGTAGATAATATTTAATATCCATATGTATTACATAAAATTATTAAATAATAATTAATACAATTTAATAATATAATAATAATATTACTATTATTATATCATTATAATGACGTCAGTACTGAAATTTTTCCACGGCAAAAAGTCAAAATGTCTGATTTTGATCAATCATTACATTATAATTTTAAATAATATTTTTAAGAGAATATTTAATTCAAATAAAAAAACAAGACAAAGAAAAAATTTGAATTATTTATTCACAATTAACACCGTAAATATAACAGTTTATATTGAATACAGTCCAGTCAAAATACAAAATATATTAGGTCAAAATGATCAACAATTAATTAGTTAATAAGTAATAAGTTATAACAATAATACAAATTGTTTTTGAAATACAATTAAAAGACACTGTAATTCGAAATGTGATTAAAATTGACCATTAGGAAAAATGTTTTAAATAAAGATATATATATTCAAGTCAGTTTAAATTGGTCACTTGCAGTTTGCATAATAAAAATTATACTTACTGGAAAATTTGTGCATTTATCAATAAATTAAACAATGTATTTAATCAGTACCAAAATATTTTTGACCAAAATGGTTGGGTGCGATGTGATATAGTTCTGATGTTAGTATAGTCATCTAAGCATGAAATATAATTCAATAAATACAGATTGTCTAAAATTTATAATAATATAATATATTATATACATAAAAATAAAACAAACCAATGGGAATGCTGTGGTAATAGTATGAGCTGCAATAGGTGTGGTGAATAAGTTTGATAGAACAATATTGTCCTCGGCCACACGATGTTCCTTCAATACATTTACTGCTTTAATAACAGTATTACCAGTACCTAAAAAACAAACCAAAATTATAAATTGTAAAATTCAGTGGATACAATATGATCTTTTACATTACTTACTCATTATCGGATACATTAAAAGTACTTTCCTATCAGCTATATCATGAGGAAACTTTGCATAAACTACACGGGCTTCATGAGTGTCTGAATCAGATTCAACTAATATTTTACCGATACGAATTGATCGACAACAATCTCGCAGTCCCTACGAACCATATAACAATGAAAATATGATTAAAATAAAATAGAAATCATTTTACAAATTTGATAAAATGCTTACTTGTTCCATAGCTTCTCCACTTCGCACAATACTGACACCACAATTGCCCCTTTGATATTTGGTTCCTTTGTAGTAATTTCCAGTAGGTGTCATGACCATACAGCTATCAAACGGTAATTGATTCAGACTCTCTTCAATAACTAGTCGAATTAGGCGGTCAGCATAAAATTTGAAATCTGTCCGACTTGTGTTCCTGTGGACCGTACGAACGCGGTATTTCATAAATGCATTCGTATCGGTACCACAAACTTACTTGTCTCTGAGAATGGTCTGTAGTTCTCGGACCTGATCATTGGATCGCAACAGCTTTAATTTAGGACCGAACTCAAAAGAAGGACTGGTGGAGTTTATTTTTTCACATTGAGCTGACATGATTTATTAAAAACGGATTATAATTAAAAGAATTAAAACTTGGTAACTTAATGACTAGAGTTTAAATGCTGTAAGATTTAAAAATTCACAGTTTTCATCAAAAAAATATTAGTTATTAATACAAATAGGTACGTATAAAAGTTATACGTAGTTATAGAACATAGTATAGTAATAATTACTTATTTTGTAAAATATAAACCAATAAGAAATATTATAAAAACAATAATTAATAAAAATTAAAAATAGGTATAATTGTAAAACATTAAATAATAAATACTCCTCAATAATTCAATATTAGCATTTTGTTAAGTATAATAAATTGTGATTGTAATGGTTTTTGAATAATGGATTACATTGCTCTGAGTTCTGATACCTAACCTACAAAATAATTGCTTAACAAATATCGCAGGCAATGGATTGAGCGCCAAGTTTGAAAAACAAACATATCAATAGAAATGTGTTCAATATTGTGGTAAGTAGTATTCATATTTAGTGTATATTTAGTAAAAATATTTAATAGTAACAAATAATGTGTGTTTACTGTTTACTGTTCAATTGACCAAGTAATAAGTATAAACTATTAGTTAAGTACCCATATTAACCGTTTATTTATCGAAAGTTAATAAACAAATATAAATAATATATTATATTAATCGCGTTACGTACAACGATTGCAATGTTCTCGTAATCATTGTTTTAATAAACGCTAAAATCTTAATTTTAATGAATCCTAACAATAATCTTTATAACTTTTCAATTAAGAAAATATTGAATTTAAACTTTACAAATTGAAACATAAAACAATACATGTCTCGAAAAAGTAATAATTATTTTGTATTAATATTAATTATCTAGTTATTGTTTCAAAAATAATTGTCTGTCAATTTGTTGCCTTAATATTATGAATTTCATCAAAAATTAAAGTAGGTAATAAAATATTAAAAATATTAAAATGTAAATATTCATATCGAATCAATGTATAATAGCAAAAAAGCGCACAACAAAAATAAAAAAAAGGTCCACAAGACCACAACCCTCAAACTTACTTTATGTTTAATATTATTTTTTATAAATCCTATGAAAATTAATCATCAATTTATACCACACGATGAAGTCTTAAGTTAATATTATGTTATGCAGCCGTTGTTCTAGAGGGGGCTAATGGTCGTAGCCCCTCTTGATCAATTGTATTTAGAAACACAATATAAGAATTATGTTATTAAGTATTAAATTATATTCTGTGATTTAATTTTTTTATAAATAAAATTACTAAAATTAAACATACATTCAATCATATCCCTCCCATTTATAATTTATACCATTGGTTTTATATTACTGGTAGGTTAGAAAATCAATGTTAAATACTAATAATTATAATAAAATCCTGTCTTATAGATTACAGCGCTATCTATCGCTGATACTACTATATTAACTAAACTTATTTTTCCATTTATTATATTATTTCAATAATATTTAATCCACGATATCTTAGCCATTGGCTGTTGGACGTTAGTTACCTACTTACCTTACTCTTACATTAAAGTTTTACAAATGTAAATTGTAAATTGTAAATATTATATCATTAAATTTTATTATACAGTACTGTTTTTTTGACAAATTGTATGGTAAAAAAAAAAAAAAAAGTAAATAATAATAATTTTCTTTATTATATTACTAAAAACAGTAAAGTTCTATATTGGGTGTCTCACGTGAATTTTATTACCATATTCAATTGTTTCTTGATTTAGTAATCGATTTTAACACTAGAAATCGCTAGTAGACAATCTCAACGGTACAACAGGTTTTGGGGTAATTACTAATTTATTATAATAATAATATTATTGTTTAATGTTGCCAATAATTAGAGTGGTCCGGCGTGGTCGAGTGGTATAAAAAGGGGTTAAAGGGGGGGGGGACGTAAGGGGACTCAGTCCCCCTACCTCTAATGTTGGTTAAAAAGCGTCCCCTTTAACAAATTACACATTACAAAACGCTCTGGGGACATAAAATGATATATGGAACGCATAAAACTATATGGAGACATTAGTCCCCCCTGGAATTTTTTCCCACTTTAAGCCCTGGGTATAAATATATAATTTGGTGCACGAGGTCCATGTTCGACTTTCAGGCATTGTCGGGTGACCATTAGTTTTTTGTGCTTGGTTGGTTCTTGGATTCTGGAACCTAATCTAACCGGTTTCGATTATCCGAAAAAGTCCAATCATTTGGAAAACGCACGAAAATGCGTCATGTCCTAAGTACACACGAACCATATTCGACCCTTTGACATGTGATTGGTACCAATCAGGTAGTATGTCGTTAGAAGGGATAAACCCAAAAGGGATGGTGAAACTGCTAATTTTTGTTTTGAAGTTGCCAATTTACAGACTTTATCAAATGGCAAATGGTTAGCTTAGACTATCTCGATTTGCATTTAAATTTATTTATTTTACGAATTTTTATGAAAAATATAAGATTAGGTATTATGATTGGCGAGTTATTGAATCTGTATACATGTGTATAATACCACGTTAAATATTATAAAGTTTAATAAATTTATAACTACTTATATCATTAATTTTATAATATTATATTATAAAATCTATGCTTATACATAAAAAGCATTATGATTTTATTATTATTATTATTATTTATAATAATAATAAAAAAAAAAAACGTTATGCTATAACTTTTAAGTTTATAACTTGTGATAGTAAGTTATAAAAAAATGATACATAAACATATACGAAATAAAGATGATTCATATAAATTTTCTGAAATGAAAATATATTAAAATACGGTGATAGATAGATACTTATATAGTTATTGTTATATAATAAATAAGACCAATTAAGTACCTATATAGATAAAAAAATTTTAATTGATAATAAAATAATTTTCATTGCTTTTATTTTTTGTAGTTTTGCTCTATAAAAAATGACCATACGCTAACGCTTTATTGAAAAACAAACTATTTAACCACAATAATCTGTAATTTATTAAATTTGTATAATTGGAAACAACTATATTATTGCATAATATGGTAATAACGGATTTAATATTTTCATTGCCTAATGAATTATAATTCATTAGTATTAATTGAAAATACCTAAGTATTTTGAATTTTCATAAATCATTTAGTAGTCATGCTATAAAATATACACATTTAATCAGCACCAAATAAGTTTCAGGAAATTGATAAAGCTATCAATAATAATATTTACATTTGATGAGGTACCCATATTTTAAAATATAGATATTCATTTTATTATAAAAATTAAATTTACGCGAATGAACGTTATATAGCCAAATAGCCATATTTAGGTACGCGTTACTCAATATTACCAAACAAGAAATAATAATAAGTATAATAATTATTTTATAATTCATATTTCGTTATATATTTTAATATTTTACTGAAATAATATAATCAAAGTTTAATTTAGTAGTTAATTATTATTATATTGTTGAAACTATACACATAGTTTTTACATTAAAAAGACAATAATTTTTTTTGTAATACACATTAATTGTTATATAATAGTATCTAATTGGAAAAGAAAGTAACTTAAAAGACAGCAAAGTATAATAATTTAAATTTAACAGAAATGTTATAAACGTGTTATAATGTTAGGTATATTATAGAAATGCATGGTTTAATTTATTTATTTTCTATATTATTTTTGTTCACACAATAATATGTATTTTGAAATTTTAAGTTTTCTATTTTCTCCATTAAAATTAATTTGAGCTATTATGAATAGCAAATAATATTATTATAGTAGGATGTAGGTATAATATTTTTAAATATATAATATTTTGATTATTCGACGAAATATATCTTGGTAAATATATTTAAATGGTATGATTGAGTTCGAACATACAGTTTTTTTTCCGGGAAGTATATTTTAATAGGTTTTTAATTATTAGTTATTCACTCTTAAGGACTATAAGAACGAGTCAAAATAATAAAATCCTTATTACACACAAATCATAATAATAATATTAAATTTAAGCCGAAATATTTATTGTTCATTTAATGAATTTTTACGAAAGGTCAAAAGACCTATGAATAGTAAGTATGAAATATCTACTAGTGTTTAATTAAAACTTATAATTCTTATTGTTTTAACTCAATTTTAATTATAGTTCTATAATCTTCTTTATTTTATATATTAAAATAATCGAATGAATACAAATTACATAATCATGTAACTTTCAGCTTTCAGTTTTTACCATCAGCTTACCAAACAATCTAATATTTCATAATTTTTTTTCATTTGACTTCAAATATAATATACCCAAATATTAAAATAAAAACATAATATATTGATAGTTGTAAGTACATTTTCGGTGTCGATTAATATTTTGGTAATAAATTCATTAAAATTTAATCGAAATTGTAGGAATGATTTAGTGTATCTATTTTAAATATAAATGGTCCTCAAGACAGTTTTGTAGTATTACGTATATATTTTAATCCTACTCGTATTGGCAATAAATTTACTGGGAAATTATTTAGTGACTACTTGGATTACTTAGCACACGAACCCGTTTTGAACTTAATAAATTTTAGCGTCGTGTCACCTGTTTTTATTTACGTTTTTAGTTTTGATTGTTATCTTTAAATTTCTTATAAATATAATATATAAAGAATAAATTCAAAAATTTTTTATTGAAGTGCTTATTATCTATTAAAATTTATAACTAGGGCTAAGAAAATGAAGCACTAAAAACCTACAATAAAGGAATTAAAATAACGCCAATAATGCTACAAAAAAAACATTTTAACCAGGAAAATACAAGTATAAAGACGAACATTTTTAAGTTTAGCTGAAAAATATTTTTAATATCAAAAAATAATTTATTAAATACATTTTTATATGTTCACATCAATTAATTCTTAAAACTAAACAGCTCATTGTGTCTGAAGTCCAGACAGTCAACGTATTACGTAACCACTACTCCCCACTCGTTAATCACTTTGACAAAATCTAAGAATCTATTTTCAGAATATTTTCCGATAAGACGATAATATTTCGCTACTAAATCACGAAATATATATAATAAATAATAATGCAATTAAAATAAATTAATAAATAATAATTTAGATAAATATGTATGTAAATGTTCTAAAAATATTAAATATGCGTAAAATTAACAAAAATTAATTAAAAAGCTAATAAACTGACAAAAAGTACCAAAATAGCATTTATTTATGAATATCAAAAGAAAATGCAAAAAAAGTAAGAACAAAATTGCATATTTGAACTGAATCGAATTTTGTTTTGATTAGCTATGTCCTGGAGTACTACGAAAGAAAATGCAAATGCTACAAAATCCTAGACTTGCTTACAACATACAAGTTATAATAATATAGACACAAAACTTTTATACTTACTGTTCTTTAACATAAGTTATATTTATAGGTTATTGTTACTGGATGATTTATTTATCAAGGTTTTTTTATATGTTACATTTATACTTATTATACTTTATATTTAGAACATGTTTCCAAAAAAAAAATTTCCAATTTCAGAAATGTCAACATGACAACATAACTTTAAAATAGAAAAGGAAATAAATTATATACGGACGAAAATAATATCGAGTTTATAACAACTAACATGCATTTTAACCTGAGTGCTAGAATGTGATTGGTATAAAATAAATTCTCCGAAGACACCATATTTATGTGTGAGCTATGAAAAAAATGTTAGGTCTAAAAATCAATTTTTCTAATTGGACTAAGTAATTATAATGTAAAAAAAATCTACATATACACGATACATAATATAATAAATTGCTAGGCTTAAAGATATTAAGTTAGCATTATTTAAATATTTAATTTATTATAAATTATTTACAATTGACGGATATCGTAAATGCCATATTATTTCCTTTGCAGATTAATTAGTTTAAAAATATAAATCTCCATAGGATACAATATAAAGGTTATTTTTGAAATCGTCTTAAACTCTTAACTTAAACGAATGTCCAAATTATTTGAATTCGGTTAATATTAAAATTAAAATAAATGTTTCCTAAACTTTTATTTTATTATGTTTTATAGAAATATTAATTGTAAATATTAATCATAAATATACCTAGTTAAATAGTAAACATTAAAATATTATTTTTATTTATTAATATCTGTTAATATAAAAAAAGTGAGCATGTAAATTAAAAGAATAAGATTAGAGTTATTAATTAATTAAAATTTGATTTTTTTGGTCATTTTTATAAAAAAGATTCGTTTAAATCCCCACACAAATATAAAATATCATAAAAGTATAATAGTATCTATAAAATTATATTATTTGTAAGTAATTCAGTTATTTAAAACGTTTTTAATATAAATTTATATTTATATTTTTATAAAAAAGACAAGTAAAAATAATTTATAAACCCAGATTATCGCAGTATACCAAGCACAGAAGGTGCACGTGCATTTAGGTACTAAAATCTATAGTTCCCACAAGGCCCATAGAATTATTGTCCCAAATTTTTAAAAAATTTACGTATATTTATATTTCGCTGATAATCAATAACATTTATATTGCTAACTATATAGAATATAAAATCATATAATTTTAAATTTAAACGAAACAACGAATTAATTGTTTTACAGTGTTTATTTTTTTATCTGTTTGATAGTATATATTTATTTGAGTAATACTCCTGAAAGTCCAAATTATAGAGAATTGGTCCTATATAGATATACCGTTATTTTTCAAATAACTTTAATAGGGACTCTATTAATTACCTTACTGGTATGTACAATTTGAAAGAATATAATTTTTGATCAATCATATAAATAATAATAATAATACTAACTACTGTATTTGATAATATACCCGACAATTAATTTGGAAATGAATTAGTAAAGGTTTTAACAAAATAAATATTTCATCATCATCAATTTTACTACTCAATTTCTATTCTCGGATAATTAATATTTATGACTGCAAATATTGATATTAGTTATATAATATTTGAATGTTAATGAACGATTCTAAAAAAAAGTTCCCTTAAATTTTGTGCAAATTCACAATATTCAGTTTGTAATTAATTTAACTAACGAACACACAAACACATAAATAAATATAAACTATGTAATATCTTCGTCGAAATTAAGCTACTCTTTAATTAAACTATATTAGTTTCCAAATGCGCGTGACCATTTGCCATTTGGGAATATTAGCAATAAGTTGGTTATGTTTTTCCATTTCAACCAACACAAACTATAATACTTATAATATTCAATACCAACAAGTATAATTATAGTCGATATATTTTTACCTAAATAGTTTAATTTATGCCGGGCGATCAGAAATTATTATTTTAAACTGGTGACCAATAATAAAACCCTTCTTATGCAATCCCAATAATTTTAGATTATGAGTGAGACGAGAAATGTATTTGTTTTACAAAGATCTATTTATTTTATTTCTGGAAACATTTTTTTCTGATAGAAATAATAGTACGAATACAACAAATAGGGTATGATTTCGATAGAAAATTGAATCTACTTAGTAATTTACTTAGTACATTTTTAAAATTTCTCAATAGTTTTTCCGTGGAATAAGAAAAACTACCAAAAAGTGGTTGAAAATTACAAAATTCACATCTGTGATTTTAATTAATTTGATCTATGTAATTTTGAATATAGAGACTTGAATGAATTATAAGTAGTTTACATACATAGTATAATTTTGGAACGGATTGGTTGATTTTCTGTCTAAATATAAAACTTTGAAACATATCCAAAAATGTAATATTTTTCTCAAAAATAATTAATATTATTTGCAATTTTGTGTTTTTATATAATCATATATTACTTAAGCTATTTACAAAATATTTTGTCAATAACAGTCCAAATTTTTTTAATAAGCTTCTAAAGTTTGAATTTTTAATAGAATTGAATAATATGATATTTTTTATGATTTCATTGTAAGATTTAACGCATAAATATTTTTAACTTAAAATTTAAAATGTGTTTTATAAAATACTCTTGAATATCTATGGAAACAATTTTGAAAATCGTAAGTCGTAATTTTTTTTTAATGTCTTTTAATGTCTATGTTAAAATTTCATATTGATGTTTGATTTTTGTGTTTTTAAAAGTATACAGATACTTTTTCGGGGAGAAATAATGGTCCTATCACTACGAGTAAAGTATGCTTTCGGTAACAAATTGTATCTACTAGGTACTTTTTTTTACTATTTTTTTTAAATATTTCTTAAGTATCTTCTTGGGATAAGAAAAACTAGTAAAATATGGTAGAAAACGTTAAAATTTACGAAAATTGTAAATCTGATAAACTAGTATTTACTTATTTTATGATAACTAAGTTTTCTGTTGCACATTATTTGATAAATAAAGATAATTTTAAAAAAATGTTATTATCAGTATAATATATATTATATCTGACTGAGTTTCGCTTAGAATCATAATTTCGAATGCAATATTATTGCATTAAAATATTAATAAATCTTAATATATCACTAATTTCTACGAGGAATGCCCGGAATCAATTTCCCCGCTTTTTTTAACGTAAGATTATTTTTTTAATTTTCTAATATATCCAAATTAAACCATTTTAAGTTAAGCTCATAAAATAGTATTTCTATTATTACTGAATCAAATGCTTAGACAACTAAAATCTAATGCGTATTTGTACCTATTTTATATACAATTAAGTCGTTTTATAATTTTTGTCAAGTACAAATAATTTATAGTAAAATCGATTTTACTGAGATAAATATTATTGTTTTTAAATTTGAGTTACGTCGTTTTTCTTCTAGGTGTGCGATAAAATATTAATTTATTATTGAACTCAGAGACGGCGTATTGAATAGGCAATAATGATACATAAAATAGCATAATAATATCATTAAGTGAATTATTACTATTTAGTTATAGGTAGTAAGTTAAATTTTCAAATTTTAAAAATATTATTACTGGGTGTAATTAAAATAATAAATTTTGAATTATTAAATTTAAAAACAATAGGATCTTTATAGATTAATTGGTATTTTTTTGCATGATTATTAATATTTTTTAATTTATGTAATTTACCAAGGAAACAGTTGGTTTTTAAAAAATTTATTTTCATAACATAATAATGTTAAAAAAGAAATTAAATTTTTTTTTACGACTAAATTACTAATCAATTTATGGAAATAAAGTTTACATGAATAAAAATTTTACGAAGATATCATCAATTGTATATTTTATTTATAATATAAATAATACTTTTTTAAATATCATTGTTAAAGTGATGTAATTTTAGATTCTAAGCGAAGCAAGAAATGTATTAGTTTTACAAAGATGATTTTTTTTTTTTATGTCTGAAAGTATGATTTTGGGTAGAAATAATGATCCGATTACCACGAATAGGGTATGCTTTCGGTAGAAAATTGCGCCTAGTGATACATTATTTAGCTCATATTTCGATTTTATTAAAAGTTTTTTTTGGGAGAAGAAAGCTACCAAAAAAATGACACAAAATCGTCAAAATTTACGGAAATCTAAATTTTGATGAAATTGATTTTAGGTTCTTTATGATAACTAATGCAATTTTGAACGTAGGTACTTTAATTTTTTTTGAAAATTTTTCATAGGTAGTTTACACACGTGGTAAACTTATAGAACGACCTATCAGTGTATTATATTGTATTATATTGAGTTTCGTTCAGAATCGTATTTTCTAATGCAATATGATTGCATTTAAATTTTAATTATAATAAACCACTAATTTCTCCAAGTATCGAAGGGACGAAGGAGGAAAATCAAAAATTGACCTTCCCACTTTTTATAATTAAAGTTACCTATATTAGAACTTTTTAGATAATTAAATAAAATACAATTTAAACGTCTTGTTCTAATTAACCAAGAACCATATCGTTAGATTAAAGAAAGACGATGTAAAACTACTAATTTTTATTAACATTTTTATTTATAAATAAGTAGGTAATTAATAAAATAACTTTTTATCTTGTACATTTTTTGAAATTGTATGAAATAAATTTTGTAAACAAATGTTTATTTTTGTGGTGAATAATACTACAAACTTATATTTTATGTTAATTTATTTTTCAATGGGATTTCTCTTATATATAGAGATAAAATGATGTATTTTATGTTACAAAATAAAATATTTTTTGAAATTAAAAACATCTATTTTCCTATACTCTGCGTAGGCATGTCATATCGTAGATTGTATGAAACATATTTTTCGATTGAAAATTACGATAATCATGCTTATACCCTCGTGTACTATATAACATAAAACATAATATTATTCAAGCGAATCGTATAATAATATCCGATTTGATAAAATCGCAAATCACTGCAGGCCATAATAGTGCCAACTGACCCAAGAATCGTTATAATAATGTTTATAATATAGGTAGGTAGCTGAAAAATTTCCTGACGCAGAATGTAGCTGGTTCGGTTTTATAAAAAAAAAAAAAAGAAGAAAACATTTATAGTTGGCACTGGGAGCTTCGAGTGTCATATAAGGTAAAATAATAAATAAAATATAAACATATATAATATTGTATTTTTCTACCAATAGCGCATATTCTGAGACTTGAGTCTGTTTAGTATCCTCAGTCATCCAGTAGCGTACTTGCAATAAGACGAAATTGCGATTCACATTTCAAAATTATATGTATATATTTATATGTTTTTTCATTTTACGTATAAAATCACACACACACACACACACATATATATATATATATATATGTGAATTCTTCTGAATCGTGCATATTATAAAAATGGTCGGGATTACGTTGAGTTTGATTCTCGTTGTATATTGAAATTTAAATCCTCTGTAGATTTGAAACCCCGTATACGAAAAAAAAAAAACGATTTAAATAGTACTTATATAAGTTATATAAATGTACTAATATAAATTGAATTTTTCGTAATTTATAGTTTTTTAAGGTATCTACACATATTAAAATAAACTAAAGAGTACAAAATTAAATCGCTGACAACTATTGCATTGTCGTAATATATAAATATTAAAATATATAATACACACATAAAGTACGCATGGTGATCGGAAATTTATGTTACTAAAATGATGGTGCATTATTAAATTGTCAACGTTATTTGACATAATAATTTAATAAATTTATGTATTATAATACTATACATATAATATTGCAATATGCTTCATATAAGTTTTAATACGAAAGAAGAGGATTTCATTGAACATAATATACAAAGTGTTCAAAATTATATGTTAAAAATAATAATGGTGGAAATTACGTACGTTTTTAGTGTAATCTCAATTATTTTTATAACATGAAATTCTGATCAACTTGGGTAGTAATATAACTAAGGTGTATAGTTTTAGTAGGGGCGGATCCAGCCTAACGTAACGGAGGGGAGAACTATAATTTTTTGTGTAGATCGTAATATATAGGTATACATTCAGCAAAATGTTCATATGTGAAATTAAATTTTCTGATGGAACGGAGGAGGTGTCGTCACTGAGTTCTAGAAACAAATATATATAAATGGTTACAGATAAAACAATATCTTCGTAGTCGGTATATCTATGATAATGTATAGAACCCTAAAACTTAAATATATAGTTTTTTATTAACTATGATGGAAGAATATATTTAATTTTTAAATTATTTAATCGTAATTTCATTTATACTGTAATTGTTATGTGCATGTGATATGCTGCTATAAAAATTTAAACTGTTTTTAAATTAAATCATTATGAATGAGACATTGATTTATATTTTTTTAACGATTATCTGATATTTAAACTTATTAAACGTCCATATTGGTGTACAAGTAAAATCCTGTCTAGACGTTTTGAACTTTCTTCTTACGTTAAGGAATATTTTATACCTTTTTTTATAAAAATATTCTATTTTATAAATTCATTTATAAACAATTATTTAACTTAATTTGTAGGATGTGCATTAAAATGTGTAAATGATGAATGATAATAAACATCCGGATATATTTTGCTCGTGGGAGTGAAACTGTGAGTAGGAAACCAAAGCAGACGTGTTATAATTATACAAGCCAAACTGAAGGGACAGTAAAAGTTTTTTGATATATTGAATTTTCGTTTTACTTATATAAACTTCTTCCATATAATATAACTAAATAAAATAGTGATTTATTATGAACACTATTATTGAGCATTATTTTTTAGTTGTCGTCTTGTCGAGTTATGTTTTAATATGTTCGAGGTTAAATAATGATGATTTACTTATTGTAAAATAACTAAATTAAAAAATTGACCTATTTACAATTTTAATCATTCGTGATTCTTTTTAACAATTCGAAAATTTTTTAAATATTTATCAGTGATGAATGAGTGATGCTCGGTTGTCGTAAGTCAAAGTAGTGGTGCTCGTAAGTCCTATTCTTTTTTATTTTAAATGTATTTAGTATTAATTTAAATTTATAATGAATGTTTTGTATAATGATAAATACGTTTTTTTACAAATATTATGTTGTTAGAAAAAAGATACTATAATGTACTAAAGGTATTCAATTATCATTTCTAGTATCTATTACAGTTATAATATTTGTATTCATATACAACAATGAAATCGAGCAACCACACTACGAAAAGGACTAAATAAGTAGAATTCTAGCCCACTTAATTCTATATAAAGTCTATTGTTTCGTTATCAATACGTAGGTCAGCTAATTAAATATTAGTGATTGACCGTATTGTATTGAATTTTAGACTTTAGTCGAACTTTTATCACAAGGAAATTCAATTTTATTAAAAGCCACGTTTAATTATATTCATATTATATTTTTAATTGTAAATCCCGTCACCAACTTAACTGCGTAAACAATTACATTTAGATAGGTATATAAATGATAATATAATATATTTTTAACATAACTTTTTATAAAAGATCTAATATATACAAATTGCAATAATATTAAAAAGGCATGTTAAAATTAGTTGTATATTTTGAAACAAAAGGTATAAAAAAAATATATACTTTATTAGTTTTTTTTTTTTTTTAAAAAAGAACAAAAATATTGTGTAAATACGTTAATATACATTTTAAATCTAAATACAAAATTACGATTAGACAATAAAAGATTGTCACAGTACCATTTTTTAAAAATATACATTTTATGCACATCGTAACTATTATTATAATAATATTAAAATTTAAAATTATATTAAATTAATGCTTAAAATATTTATAATACTTGTTATTATTACAATGTTAATGTATGCTTACAGCAGTTTAATATTTTTAAACTTATCTTTATCATAGAAAAAAAAAAAAATAATAATAATAATACAAAATCACTTCTTATCGTAAAATGATTTCATATAAATATACAAACGATAAGTATGACAAGTAAACAAAGGACAAAAGGAGGAGATTTGATCTTCAGTTGAAGAAATTCGTCATAGACGCTATAATGTTATAATTTCATGACGTATGCAATTTCCTATAAACAGGAACGTATAACCATGTTGGTTATTATTTCAACGCGTTTTATTTATTTATTTTAACATTTTTTTCCATTAAATTGTATTCCACTTTTCTGGCAGTCATGGTTCTGTAAAACAGTTTTGGTTTTTTTCCATATAAACATTTTGCGTGCTGGACGTGACCACGACCACTTTGCTGTCCTCCGCGGTGATCGCGGCCGGCGCGACCTTGTTGTTCTTGCCTCGGAAATTCGGGAACCAAGTGTTCATCTCGTTGCGGACCGCCTCGAACGTTTTGTCCTTGGTTTCCGGCACGCAGAAATACGTGTAGGGCACGATGGCCAAGCAAACGGCGCCGAACAGCCAAAAGCAACCGGATATGTGCATGGTCTCCTGCAACAGCGGATAGGCCTTTATGACGCCGAAGCCCAGCGCGTTGTTCCAGAACATTAGCAGCGACATGCACACGTTGCGCACGTTGGCCGGGAATATCTCCGCGTAGATGATGTACGGCACCATGCCCAGCCCCATTGAGAACGCCATCACGTGTAACGACGTGCTGATCACCGGCAGCATTCCCGTGTTGATCGACTTGTCCACTTTGTTCACGTAGAAACATATGCCGATGGTGATCAACGACAGTGCGGTCAGCGCGTACGTGACCATCAGGAAGAACTTGCGGCCGGCCCGGTTGACCGTGCACGACGCGGCCACGGACCCGATCACCTGTATCACGCCCACCAGCATCGTGCACTTTTCCGGCGAATACGTGCTGCCGCTGTTCCGGAATATGTCCACCGCGTACATGAGTATCACGTTGATACCGCTGAACTGCGTGCCCAGCTGGAACACGACGCCGATCAGGAGCGCTTTGATCGTGGCCACTTCCTTGTAATCGCTCAGCTGAGCCGTTACCAGATGATCGCCGCAATGGGTCATCGCGTCCAGTTCCTCGTCGATTTCTTTGCAATCGTCGTCCTTGCCCCGGAACCATTTTAACGCTTCCTTGGCCTCGTCCATCCGGCCCTGTTGGATCAGATATATGGGCGATTCGGCCACGTAACACCACACGACCATGTACAGCACGCTAATGGCCAGACACGCCACGTTAAGCCAATCGTAGCCGACGAACACGCCGAATATATACACGTACAGCACGCCAACGTTGTACATGAGTATGAACAACGAACCCAGGCCGGCCCGCAAGCGTTTGTCAGTGATCTCGCCCACGTACATGGGGCTGTTTATTGCCGCGCCGCTGGCCCCCAGCCCTCCTAGGATACGAGACGCCATCAACGCCGTTTCCGTTTTGATGCACAACAACACAATCCAACTGACCAAGTACGGCATCATAGTCAGGAAACCGGTCAACTTCCGGCCGTATTTGTCAGCCAAAATCCCCCAGAAAAACGTGCCCAGTATGGCACTGAGCATGCCCCAGCTACACGCCCACGAGATGGCGTTGTCGGTCAAAACTTCGTCCAGAGGAGTCAACTCCGGCGACCGGAGGATGGGCGTCACCGTGGCCGGCCATCCTGTGTAAATGCCATACGAAAACGAGACGAGGTTCGCTGAAACAATAATTCAATTATATTCGTCAAATAATATAATAATTTATCATCATTAATACACTACTGTTGATCACGATTTCCTGTAGAGTAACCGTCAATTTATGACCGGACTTCTGCGCATCACATTATTTTATTTAGCATTATACGAGTTCGAATAAAATTTTAAAAATTAACTTATTATCCTACTGATGCGTTGTATATTCGAACGACAAAAACACTTAGCGCGTCTTAATGATGTTTTTCAGTATGAGATTAAGAATATATAATATTATATAATGATACAATTATAGTAGACAAAAAATACTGAACATAATAAATTATTAATGGTTATTTATGTTTTATGATTTATATTTTATTATTGTTATTATTACGATGAAACACGAATCGTTTTCATATGAGTACTTCGTATTTCTATAGAAAGGCCAGTTGATTTACATAAATTATGTGAAGAATTTTAATTACTATCCAAATGTAACGTAATATCTTGCGAACAATTTTCAAAAGGTGAAATCTGTTCCCTATTCTCATATAGGTATGCATTTGGTTATGTTATCATAATTTGTATTATGCAATCTCATTTCTGCAGATGATTATGAAATATGTACAAACATTTATATATTATTATAAATATACGTTTAACCGTTTTTTTTTCTTTTAATGTGAAGTTACTGACATTTCTAATTTTCCAAACACTGACTTTGTTACGGTGGTTTAGTTAGGGAATGCTTTTTATGTTTCCTTTGCTAATTAAAACACGTATCTTTTTTATGCAATACTTTATTTATTTCTAAAAAAACAAATTACGTTACAAAAGTTTTCGCACCGACGGACGAGGCTAAAATTAGCGGTCTCGCCGGTGCACGTAACCCAGAGTTCGCGGGCCTAAATAGGTCGCTCTAATTTACAGATCGGGTTTCAAATATATATATGTACAAATTATACGATTACGCGGGGCAATCTCACGGATCCGAATAACTTAAGTAAGTATTGGCGGTCTCCGTGAGATTACTGAGGCAACGAGTCTAAGTAGGTCGTTGGTGAGTCCTAAAAAGGACTGTTTTACGCGATGAGTTCACACCGGTGGAATGTCAAATGTTGATCGTCTTCGTTCTCGCGACTAATGGCTTCTTCCGTCGGTTCGATAATCTTCCCGTTAGACAGACAACTGTGCCGATATCCGTACTGGTGTCTGTGGTGGATCTGACGTCGTTTTGAAAAGAACGGTTTATGGGCAAAGTAGAGTGTTCGTCTCCTAGGGATTGCGTTCTGAAAAGAACGGTTTTAGGGTAAGGTGGAGTGTTCGTCACCTAGGGATTACGTTCTGAAAAGAACGGTTTTAGAGTAAGGCGGAATTGTTCGTCACCCAGGGAGAGCGTTCTGAAAAGAACGGTTTTAATATGGGGTGTAAGGTTCGTCTCGTCGGCGATAATACGTCTTCCTCGATAACAATTTCTTCCGTGAGTTGGTTGGATTGTCAGCTGTACGTCGTTGTGGTGGTTCCGGTGTCTAGTTCAGGTTAACAGCAAAATCTTGGGTTTGATCTTGATGTTGACTGAACTGTGTTGATGACTGGAATGATTAATTTATTTAATCGCTGCCGTTTTATACGTTTTATCCTGTGTTATGCACGGCTGTGATTGGTCGTCCAATCACATGCCGGTATCTATTCAACGACGCGCACGCTCCTACGTCTCATTACCGTACCGACTAGTAAAATCTATTTTTGTATTTATGAAAGGATCTATGTTATTGCTCCGTTACAACTTTCAAATGAAGTTATTATACTGAATGTTTGTATAAACATAAACATGTTTTCGCTGAAGTATATATTAAAATGATTTAATTAAGCCTTTACTAGTGTTTAGTTGTTTGTTTAACGTAGTTAATAAGTCATCTGGATGATTCTCAAAACGAACTAATTTATATATAAAACGAAATACATACCAACTAATTAACTACTATACAATACACTTAATTTGTATATGGCACTATAAAAATATACACATTTTTCCAAAATCGCTCCAACACCGAGGTTGTATGATGATAATGAGTTCTTTATGTAAATATAACCATAATAGATTCTATCAAGAAACAAACCTGAATTAGACTACAATGTTTTGTATATTTAAAACTGTGTCAACACCAATAATCATCTAAATTCGTTTAATTGCGCAATTTATAATTAATATTAAAAACTCAACAATCAATAATTACTATAATAATCATCATTATTTTATACACCAGTTTGTATTTCTACGGCGCTTATTAAGCAACTAATATACATTATTAGGTATGGACGTATATGGATATGTTATAGATAAATATAGTTAAATATCTCGTACACATACCAATTATTTAATAACGCATTACGTCTTAATTAACTAAATCAGTTATTTTGAAATTTCAAGAACTATAGAATTTTATTAATAAGAAGAAAAAACTTTAATATAAACTTTATTATACTTATTTTATATGGTATTATATGTTTCGTTTTAACAATTTGAAACGTTTCCATTTTATACCACATTCCATTTCATTAATTGTTTATCGACAAAGAATTTTAAATTAAAAAAGAAAGCATATTATACTACGTTAAAACTAACTAAACATAATATTTAAATTATTCAATATTGTTTGTTTATTTTGAAATTTTAAAATGTTAAATGCTTAATACGATTGATTATATTATATTGAATTGTATTATTAATATTTTTTTAAAAAACAAAGGGAAATAAAAATATATATAAATATTAAAATTACTGAAATATTATCAGTAATTATTTGTAAAAATTGTAATTAAATTTTTTAATTAACTAATAATTCACAATCGAGTAAGTAATTCAGTATAAAACAAAACTTTAATAAACAATTTTAAGTAATAATTATTATGATCATTACATGGAAATGAATAATTTTTAACATTTAAATAATTGTTTTTGTATATTAATTGATTATTCAAATATGTTAATTAGTATTGACGTATTGTGAATAGGTTATCAATTGAGGTGTTTCTATGCAAAACGTGATATTGCCAATTTTTACAAAATCGATTGGATTGATCCAATTAGAAAATCTAATGGAAAAAAAGGATTGAATCGATTGGTGTCTTTATTTTTTACAGAAATATACCTATTTTATCCATGATTAATAATATTTATATAATAGAATAGAAAAATTCGATTTTTTTTATAACGTCTTATGATTTAAGTAGTTATAAAATATTTATTTTCAAAACTACTTTGATTCAAAACGTGACATTTTCACTTTTATTTTAACGTACCTTTATTGTACTTATTTACTACTACTAAGTTTTTCCTAATTATAATTTGATTAAACAAATAAAAACTATGACTTTTTAACATAATTTCTTATAATTTTTTATTTATATTAATTTTGTATAATAATACGTCTTCAAAATTTGTAATTTCAATTTTATGATGGTCTATTAAAAATATAATATGTTATTTTGAAAAGTTACCTTTAAAATTATAACGTAAAACTAGGTGAATTTAGTCACTCAATCATAACTACCAATAAATAATAACGAAGTTACCATAAAGTTACTGTAAAGAGTAAATTCGTCATAGTAACGAGTAACGTACGTTACGTTACTACTCAACATTGCCAACTTTATAATTTAAACGTCTGATTAAACCATTTTGTTTCTTTATAATAAACTATGCTATTAAATGTATAATTATTATTATTATTATTAAACAATCGTATTTCATACATCGCTGCGAATATTCATAATAATTAAATAGATAACGATTACTATAAATAAGTTAATTATGTTATTTAATCAAATACAATATTTATTTTACTTTTGTGCATGCCTTTACTATAGCATCCAAAAAATGAACAAAATTTATGTTAAATTTAATAAATATACAGGAAGATTGTGAGTCCATTTTAGATATATTTTCGGGAGTCTGATTTAAATGTAAAAAATATATGGATGAAATGATAGAGAATCTAAATTCAAATGATTGTTTACTATTGTAAATATTACAATATTTTTGTTAATCATGTTTATTTAAATATTGATCATCCTAGACAAGATGTTTGCAGCTTTTGTGCTCTGATAAAAACAAAAAAATAATAAAATAAATATATGTTTCTAATAAATTCCTTATTGAAAAATTATAAAATAATTATATGTTTGATTATTTTAGACTTAACCAATGGGTTTTAAAAATATGTTTACATATGTATTGTAACGTAGGATACCTATAAAATATCAGATATAAAATAATGAGTTTGCTGAAAAAAGTGGTTTATGCATTTCAAATTTTGTATAAAAACACCTAATCATTTTTGATACGGTAGCCAGTAATCGAGCAATTTGTGGTTATTATAAAAATAATATAATAATTGATGAAAAACAATATTGTAATAGTGACTAGTATGATTATTTTAAGTAAACAAATATATGTCATAATACTATTATGATTAACTTTGTGTCTAGTTAAAAATTCAAACAATCTTTAAATTTAATATTTTGTGTTAGTTAGATGTAGAACATACGTCTTAAAAATTAACATTATCAGCTTTATATTCCTATAATTTTTTTATGTTATCAAATGTAATATAATACATTTGTTGTAAATTTACGTCTCACACTGCTCAGTCACATACTCACACATATTATATTATTATTCATTATTATGTATTATTCATTACAATAATACAGAAATTCCGACAGTTGGATATGTCGATTTTTTCTACTAAATGTTTTCTAATTTGAATACAAATTTATAAAAACGTAAAGCGCACCTAAAATCAGAAAAATGTCGTAAAAGTTTGACGTAGGTATAATTTTTTTTTAGCAAAGCGAATAATATCTATAACATTACAGGCTTATGTTAAGGTTTTTTTAATCGGATTCGCTATTTTGTGGTAGATATTTTGTAGTTTCGTCTGTCTTCTATATCCATATGTATGGTTATCGATGACGACACCGTATCTGCTTATACACACGTAGTATGTGTGGCATTCAACACGTAGTTGTCACGTCATGTAGATATCATAATATTATATACCGCACTGATGGTTAGGTCATTCCTAGATCGAAATATACGACCGTGCACCCTTCAATAACGACATAGCACGCCAATGTATCTACATATAATATCATATTATCTAAAGTTACGTGAATTTATATAAATATCAAATTATAATATTTTATACCATATTCGTGACGTTTTAATCATAGATAGGCATAGTTATTGATTAATCGATTAATTATGGTATTGTAAAATTAAATCAAGTCGAATTTGACAAAATATATATTTACATTATAACGGCTAAAAATATACTTAATAAGTAATAACTATAATAAGTAAGAAGTAAGAAGTATCCAAAATTTTATAATTATATGTATAATATTTGTTTTTTCCTTTTTGGAAAAAATTTGAAGTTGTAAGATTGTACGAGTTATACTATAATCATAAATTATAATATTATCATATTATAATATATGAAAACACTTGTTACAATATTTTATTATTATATGGAAATGGAGTTTCGTTTAAATTTTTATCGAATTATGCTTATAGCTACACGATTGGAATGTTCAATTGCGAATCATGTGATCACGTGTGTGCGGGCGGGTTCACATTATATTTTTAACGGGTAAATATTACCATTAATTCGAAGTATTATTAGATGTCAGACAGTACAGTGTTATATTATGTGAAAAAAAAAAATTAGTGCTTAAAAATTAATAAGATGAAAATTCTTAAATACGTATATCGCAATATTATCTATCGTTCGATTGATAAAATATCAATACAATATTAATATAATATTGTCTCCATATTAAACTCGGGTAGTTTAGAAGGTTTATTATAATATTATCGAATAGATATGGAATTTTATAAAAAAAAAAAACCACTACTTATTTATATTTTTCTTCGAATAAATAAAGTGCACGGAGATCTGTTATCTATATGGACTATAATTTATCTCATGCTTATCCAGCTCGTAATAAGTAATAACTAGTCATGGCACTGATCCCTATTACAAAACGGAATGTCTACTTCTCGTGGTGTAAAAGCTCGAAACGACTCGCGAATAATATTTTATTATAATCGTGTTTGTATAACGGGCATACGATACTTAAAACGTGTGCAATAAACCATAAATATAGGTGTATTGAAATATATGTGTATGGTTTAAAATGTACAACATTGTATACATATTAACTGTTGCTGTTAGCAGGCTATATATTTGCGCGTGTAACGGATACAATTTCTATATTTTGTCATCGAATCTCTCGGTATACTTATGCAAAACAGTAAACTTCAATAATATATATATATGAATTCTGGTCATATTATAAGGTACCCGTACGATAATGTTTTTCTTTATTATTAAACACCATTTTTATTTTAATGTTTTACGCGTTAAATTAATAAATGTATACATAATAGGTAACACTATAATATTATATCGTAAGGGGTTTAGAGAGACGATAACAAGTATTAACGGTATGGAACCCGCGCTCGATCAGAATATTATTACACGCGTTGTATTTGAAAATATGTAGGTTATTATAATAATGTACGCGTGTATTTTAAGTTATATTTAAAATATTAATTCTATACCCGAAGATTTTATCAGTATACATAATAGCGTTTATCAGACGCATGTTAGTAATAATTTATAGAAACTATATTGTCTTATATTCGGAATTTAAAAAGTACAAAGTAATAACAGTACTATAATTAAATTATATATAATTATATATATATATATATACTACATTGAACTTGAAAACAAAACTAGTTTTCGTACTATGGAGAACAAGTCACAATAATTGTAAATTAAATAAGTTGATTATTTACCCTCTGTGACCGATAAATGATCATATATTATGCTTTTTTAATATAGCAAAAGTAGAATAATTTTTAATTTTATTTGATTCGTTACTTTAGAAATTGAATACAAATTTATGTAAATACTAAAAGTGTATATTATACTCGTAACAACATGCTGCTTGAAACGCACTTTGACATACATAGTGTATTAAAAATGTATCATTAAAGTGAAAAAAAAAATTATGTTGATTAAACAAAACGCTGACTAGACACGTACCTACTCGGCTCTTATTCACATCTATTACACACAATTTAATGACCAACATATAATAGTTGTTTGTTTCAAATAAGAGTCTTCGCATATATTATATTTATGCACACAGGGATTTTATTTGTATCGATAAATAATATAGAATTATTAATCAAAATGATAACAATATAAATTTCACAAATATTTTTTTTTTAAATAATGAGTTATTATTATAATCAAATGAAATGTAAAAATAAAATTAATAATCATAACTAAACATATTATTATTATTATTTTTACTTTATCTATTAAATTAATTATATCATAATAATTATATCTATATTAAAACTATCATATAATCAAGATGACCAATAACAAGCACGCGTTTGATTTTATGTAAAATTAATTATGAACTTAATGAACTTGAGATAAATTATTGTGTACATATTGAATTAGGATAAAGTATTAAATAATTTTTTAGTGATAAAATAATAAAAATCACATTTATAATTTAATTGATAAAAATTGTTAAAAAAAAATTGTTCTATTATCCGAAGAAATAAATCAAAATATACCAATGGTAAAATTATATATAATATACACTAGTGTCATTCATTAAATTAATTGTTAAAATTCAGTAAACGTATTTTATGAGCCTTTTCAATTTTAGTAAATGATCTTTTCTTTAACATTAGCATGATATAGAATTGTATAATATAATACGTGTGATATTATATTTGTCATTAAATTAATAGTAAATTAACAGTAAATTTAAAAGAAATAAACTAAAATTATATAATTATTGTATATTGTAAGTATAATATATTTTAAACTGACCTGCAATTGCTGCGAATGATTGTGTGCAGGTGGCTTTAAACTTATTCCTCATTATGTTGTGCATTTATTTTAAAATACAATATTTATATACAATTCTTAAAAAAAAAAAAAAAAAAATTATGCAAATTTATGTTAAATAATTAAAAAATACTATGAATATAAGTAATAATAAAAAAAAAAATTAAATTTACAATTTTATAAGTTGTGATTCCACGATATTTTTAGCGAGACTGCCGTTGCAGCGCTCTGAGAGTAGTATACTAATACTACCTACCTCAGACGTATTGGTGTGAGACACAGCACCAAAAATGTAGTACTCGGTCTATTTAATCGCATTATGATATGCGTATCCAATAATAACATTGATAATCATACATCATTAAACAAAATCTTTGTCGATGATGCTTATACGGCGTGTTCTACCAATAATTAGGTACTGTGTAGAACTCAGCTGTTGGTAGGAAAAATATAAAAAATAATATTATTCTCATTATTAGATATGTTAGTCGTATTCAAAACGTTTTATTAAATTATAGTGTGTTCTGTGTACATTTTATGTTTACAATAGTTTTTGAAGTCTATTTTAAATGTGCCATATGTTTTTAATTACAAAAAACAATAATTAAATTAAAAATATCTAATACTAAATTATCTCAAACTATACGAATATAATATTGTAATAATTTATATGTGTATATGAAAATAAAATAAAATATAAAAGTTATAAATTAATTTAAAAAAAAACATAATTAAATATTAGTCACACTGTATAATTTACTTTAAAATTATATTGAGAGTAAAGTTTATAAACGCAAACTATTAAAATTAATCAATATTGAAAATATTGACAAATATCAATTGATATTAAACAATAAATGTATATTGTGGTCTGTAACTTCTTATCCTATCCTGTGCTATTTCATATTATTTTAGTTATATATATTACTTATATAGTTATATTATAATACATTTTTATATGATAATAATTTATTTTTTAATAAGCAAAATGCTAATCAAGACGTTTTACTATAGCCAATGTGAAGGTTAAGACAATTGTTTTATTATTATTAGAGCGTTTATTGAAAAATATTATAGCTCGACAATTAAATATAAAAGAGAGGGAAAAACATGAAAGTATAAAACATAGAACACAACAAAGAAGAGAAAATAGAGTAATAAAAATATTAAAATATTGAGTATAATAAAATGTATCAAAATATTTTTGATTGATTGAGAGCGGGAATTAAGGAGCTAATATATTTTTTAAGATTTATATTTTATAATATTACCTACATAGGTAATTCAATTACTAAACTCAATAAATAATATTCATTGCCCTCAATGAATCTCGCTAGGGTCATTAAAATACGAAATATAATTTTAAAGATGGTTTCGATTTAAATTAGCAAAGTGTTTAAAAATTATAGAAACAAATGTTTATATAAATGCTTATGCACTTATAAATTATATTCAGTTTTGATGACTGTCATTAATTTTCTGGTATAGTTATAATAATTATTTTTATAATAATGACTTAATAATATATTGTTATTAGTTTACATTGATAATAAATAATTGAACAATTTTAAGAAGTTGGTTAGGTTTAATAAATTAAAACATTGAACATAAAACATACTTTAAAATAAAATGCTTTTTATTCACAAATTAATTATCTTAGTAGTAAATCATTGTTAGAAAATGCTACTATAATGATCCCATATACATTGTGTATTTATAATGTTGAATAATATTATCAGTTATCAATTATAAAAATGGGGGTATATATTCACAAATATTACATAGCAAAGAAGAACTCTACAATGAACATTTAATTTGTCTCGTTTTAAACAGTAAATTTTTATTGAGATATAATGTAGGTATATATTAAATTCGAAAAGCTTTTAAACAATTTTGAAAGTATAATTAAATAACATACACAATTACACATATTTCTAGAAGTCTAAGATAATAGTTTTATTCATGTTTTCATTGCTGTATAATATAATGGAATGTTTAATAGATTATAAAAAATAATTTTAAATATCCATTGAATGTTATTTTTAGAATATAATTTTAAGAAAAATGTAAAAACTATTAATTTACATTTCGTAATTTTAAGTTCATATATTTGTAATCTGGAACAAACATATATTATCCGAATTTAAAAAGAACACTATTATTTAAACTATAAAACTTTGTTGTAAAATTTATGGAAATCTTAAGGGTAATAATAATAATAATAATAATAATAATAATATAATAATAGCATAATATAATATAGTTATAATACAATAATATAATAATAACAATAATATTATGTGTTATAATATAAAAAAATTAATGTAGATTCACGATTAATTTCTTATTCTTAAAATAGATTTAATATCTAAATCAATAAATTTTAAACAATTTGATACCTTGTAATTGTTTATCTACCTAATTACCTAATACGTCACTTGATAATTAATTTAAATTTTAAATATTCAAATGTGATTGCGTTATTCTAAGTTAAATTATTATATTATATTATCAATTATTATTATAATAATTTATACTTGATCATAATTTAAAGAGATTAAGAGATTGTGTAAGGTCGCTTCAACGATTGTTTTGAAGGTATAAAAAAAAATGACGTGAAAGCTTGCCATCAACAGATGTAAAAAATAATTGTCTAGCGTGTCAGATCCAAATAAAGGCGTAGAAGGCATGGATTTACCACGAAATATATAGTCCGTACTAAATAGAATCCGAACTGGACATGGCCGGTGTGGTTCCATGATATTCACATGTGGTCTTAAGGACAGTCCTGCGTACGTCTGCGGTCCGAAAAGAAGTTTCAATCGAGGCGTTGATGGAATTCATGCGGCAAATAATGAGGCATTAGAATGGATTCAAAAACTAGACATCGCTTTATGACTGTGGATTTTATCTGTAAATCATAACCATATATTTTTATTATTTATTTAATTATTTACATTTTTATTTATATTTATATCCGACTTTTTTTTGGTTTTAATTATGTTGATTTGTATACCAGCCATACGAAATAAATAAATAAACTGTTGTTGCTGGATTGTGCTGGCTAAACCTAACATCTGCTTTGCCTTTAACGTGTTGATATGTCTGTTGTCATGCAAGTTTATCGAGATATACATAATATACAAACATTTAATTATTAGTTAATTTTTGTATTTAAAATGTATACCATCACTTAAAATAAAATAAAATAGAAATACTTACAATATGAATCTGTCTTTATTTTAAAGTTAATGTTTTTTATAACGGCACTGAAATTTCAATTAAATACACTTTATAAAAAAATAAAAGATTATTGTATTGGTATTGGGACGGATGGTATTGATAAATAAATTAATTGAGTTTATTTAGACAAAAATTAGGCACACAATACCGATAAATTTTGATAACATTAAATCTACCATATTACATCTAAGAAGTATAATATATTGTTCATAGTGTTTTATAGAAAAAAATGTTTTGGTTTATTAAATTTAGTATGCTATTTGTAATCATTTTTATCAAAATAATTATATCATATATTAATAATAATAGTATGATATATTTATCGTATAATGTACAATATAGTCATTTTAAATATTTTTTAACGTATATATAAAATTATAAGTACAAGAGATAATATAGATTTCATTGTTATTCTCAGTAGTGACAATATAAAATTATCAGAATATTTATAATCAGATATGCTATATATAATTTTGAATTTGTACAATTACTATTTTCTGTTTAAGATATATGTCTACTTAATCTATAAATATTTTATTAGTATTTAAATTAATTTTTAATTTTTAAGTTTTTTTAGTTCTTTTAAATTATTTTAATTTCTAGATAATCGGTTATAATCACGTTATTATCATGTAATATATATATATATATATTTAAGTTTAATCAGTTCATTGATTCAGTAAGATATTATTAATATTCCAAACAGTAGTCATAAGTAGGTACAGTAAATATGATTGAAAAGGTTCATTAATTGTCCTTGGACTTTTAACGTTTTCTCCGTATATTGTAAACCAAGTATTTACATAAGATAGCATTTTAAATCATAATAAAACATACATACCTGCTGACGTTATAACTATGTTATAATATATAATTCTTTAATAATCATGTTTTAAATAATTTTATAATAATTACAATTTTTTTTTTTATTAAATATGATTATATTATATAAACGTAATACTTATTATATAGTTTAAAAACGTATATCCAAATTCAAATGTGATGAACCCAATATAATTGTCCACTATAGATTTCATAATATTGTTTTTTATTTTATACAAATTGAACTTCTATTATATTACTTATTTTATGTTAGTAGAACAATTGAATTTATAGTTGACATTAAGATATTTCGATAATTTTTGAAAAAAAAAGTTAAATATACCTAATGCCTAAACGAGATAAAGTGCCAAGTTTAATTCTGGCCTAAAATTAGGTACGTGATTTATATCCACCTACGGTGGAACGCGTGCATAGAAAAATCAGTGTTTTATCATTATGGTTGTATGTATAGATTCCGATAGCATACCTGGACTGTAATAATTTTATATTATCTCATAAAGAAACAATTGAAAACTAGTAGGTATATTTGCGTTTAGTCGGAATACAACAATAGAAATATAAAAATTATAAAAATAATCATCTTTCAAAACTATTATCAATATACATAATATTATAATATAAATGAATGATTCTTTTTTTTTACTATATTTAAATTATTGGTTGGTCAATTGTAACATTTAAGTAAAAAAATTTGTTTTTCTCATAATTTCCAGTTATTAATTGTTTACGTGTCAAAATTGTCACGGCATATGGTATAAACTATAAATCATAATCATTTTGGTCTGTGTTTATATCTTTGATGAAATAGTTTGATTAGGCTGAGTATGCGTATGACTTATGGATTTATTATTGGATCATCATCATCAAGGAAGAAGGTCCATAAATGCTTTAATTTTATGTGATCAAACGACCAACATTGTATTTTAATCTCTACCAATTGCTGAAAATACTTACCGTACTTCCCGACCTCTGTGTGACTAATGCACAAACTGATTGCAGTTTTTCAACTTTGTGAAGGTTAAATACATATTTAAGAAACTTAACTTAAGAAAACGTCACTTTACAAGTTCAGCAATATTAAATATTTATAGTAATATTTTTCTAAAAGATGAAATGGTTTTAGATAAGTTTGCCAATAGTGGACAAACACGATTAAGTTAGTTAAGTAGGTTAGCCTATATATTTTTTAAAGGCGTCTATAACTTATTATTATATACTGCGGTGATATATTTTATGAGTCCAATATGCATTGAATGCCTAGAATACGAAGCTCAAAGGCTGAACAACCAACTACTTTCAACGCAAATACTTGATTCTGATCTAGAGAAGGTTCAAAAAACTATATAATCTAACAAAAAAATAATTAAATAATCAAATATAATGGTATACTTAAGATATAGGTACCTTTATACATTTTTTTTACCTTTGTAAAATTAAGTTAATGAATAAGCTAAGAAATATAATTAACTGTCAATAGTCAAGATATCATGCTTAAATATATGAAAAAACATATAATTTTTGATAGATGATTTTTTATGACACACTAAATTTGAATTTTTTGTTTAACTACCTATATGATGTTTATAGATATATTTAAATCAACCCCTACAAAAAAAAAAAAAAATCTAATTACGTGTCTGCCTATATATAATAAAAACCTTTTAAATTTTTCACTAACTTAACCTTATAGGTATTGACAATATTCGATTTGATTATTCATAATACAATAATATTATGAAAAGTATATAGTTTAGAAAAGAATAACCCTTCATAATCTAAAAATGTATTTAAAAACATGATCACATATTAACATTTTACACTCATTAACACATTAAGTATACGATTTAAAAAGACTAAAACGTACATAATCAGATATTAAAACTTTTTTCATAGAATATATGTATAAAGAAATATGTAATATAATATATATGAAATAGGTAATAACAACTTGTAAGTTATATCGTACAAACAATTATTGTTAAAAAAACAATATATTGAAAATATTGTTAGGTAGTGATAATAAAATAGTCTATGTATATTTTATAATCAATACTACGTTTAAAATATTTGTAGCTTATACAGTTATATATTTTTCAACTCATCATTATTATATTGTTTTGTTTATAAGTAACTAACATTTTAAAAACTGTTTTTTAACTTGGTTAAATTTGGTAAATGATTTTTTTTACGTTTGAAGTATAAAATTTAAAACACTATGAACCATATACTAAACTATTAGTTCAAAAAAACTATAATTAAGAGTATTAAAAATAAATTAAAATAACGTTTATTTAAAATACATAATATATTAATTTTTTGTATAGATAGTTTAATACTGGTATACGTAGTTTATTAGTTATAAATTTATATTTATTAATAATAAAACATTTGCTGTAACCATAAGGGATGTAGTGAATATATAACATAATATATATTATATAAGTGGCATAATCAAAATAATATTGACCTACATAATATATAATTATTGAAAATATGAATAATAATTCAATAACAAAACAAATAAATATTTAAAACATTTGTTTAAAAACTAGATTTTTTTTTTTAAACTACGCGTGATTACTTTGAGTATGTATTCATGTGTATAGTATACATAACATAGCGTCCGATAACCTTTCAAATGATTTAATAACCAAAATTATTGTATCGTCAATTAATGACAACCTCTATGAGTATTAAGGAGCCCATACTTATTATATATATATCATACAATAATATATAAATATAACCTAATTTTACATATTATATATTTTCTCTTATCATAATATTTAACTTAATCATTATATGTTATAACTATCAAAGCACGTTTTACTATCTGTAAATAATAGTATTAGATTTAAAAAAAAAAAAAAAAAAAAAACGAAAAACCATATTTCTTTTTTCAGTTCATAACTAGATCACGAAATTATCCCGTGATATTCAAACCGTGCCCGCGTGCATTTTAAACTGTAGTCCACAAACAATTTTGAATCAATGATATACATTATTACGGTGATAACAGATATTATATCTTTTTATATCATAATTTATGATTAATCAGTACTGAGTTCATGTATTATTATCAAATTATCAAATAAATAAAAACTGCAAGATCAAAAAATAATTATGTCTATGATAATTGATTACAAAAAAGGGTTTTGCGTATTAAATATTTTAATTTTTCTATTTTTAACTAATATATTATGCATTCATATTTTGGTAACTAATTTACTAATATTTTTTTTATCAATACTAATGTGAATTAATAATAATCATTTAATAATTGTTGTATTAATAATATAATACATTATATATATATATATATATATATATACCCACAAATAAATTGTTTTAGGTATTATGAATAACTAAAAAGGACGTTTGTTTTCTTTGCCTTACTTACCGCATAACATGGCAAATCTACGTACCGCATTGTTACTACTGTTTATTTATAATTTTCATTAAAATAAATTTACTTATTATAAAATTTGTATAGTTAGAAGAATATAAACTGTACTCCTTTAATAAAATGAGTTATAAAATTAAGTACTAATAATATGTTTAAAAAGACAAATATTAAAAAATAAACAGCTCTAGAACACAGTTTGTTTTCTCCTACAAGTTTGATAATAATTAAATTCACTGTACCTAATATTAATTATAAATAAAATGTAACAATATAGTACATCGTTTTGTTATGTTTTGCGTTTGTCAGACAGCGAAATCAAATGTGTGTACGCTCTCTTAAAATGAACAAAAAAAATATCTTATCATAATATTTTAAATAATTTATAATTAATAAATTATTACCTATATTATTTAATAATAATTAATTATTATAATTATTATAATTAATAACTAATAATTATAAATTTATAAAAATAAAAAACAACTCAATAACTATTGTAAATAACTGTAAGAAAATTCAATTTAGGTATACTATAGTTTATTTTATAGCATTTTTTAATTATTCATTTAAAAATACTTCCCGTTTACATTACTAATTAAATAAAATGTACATTCTCAAAAGTTCCACACAAAAGTTATATTAAGTATATGCTGCATAAATAATTTATACATGGTACATTTAGAACAAAACAATAAGATTGCCAGTAATTGGTTTTGTATTATTGAATAAACTTTATAGTATTTATGCACCTATTATAGTACAAAATTACAAAGTACAATAATTATTATTCATTTTTTTTTGTTTTTTTTTTGTATGCACAGCAATATTGTGTTATATACTACTTATCAATTCAGAAATATTATGAATATTATTTGATCAATAGAATTATTGTGAAACGAAATAGTTAGGTATAAATAATATCGTTAATTACGTATCTCCAAAATTTGATATACAAGTAGAATATTCTCAATCTGAGGCAATTGGGTATACTTTATAAATTAAAAATCACGTGCTTCCACATTCGAATAATAATCATGTGGTAATCTATTTAAATGTACACAATATTTTATTATAATAATATTAATAATTATAAACTGTTTGGGGGTACATAAAACATAAATACATTTTTATGTATACAAAAAAAATTAAAAAATCATAGTATATAAAAGGCGGGAAGATCGATTCCGGACGTTCCTCCTCCATCCCTTCGGTCCTCGAAAATAGTGGTTTATTTTAATTTTTATTTGAATGCAATTATATTGCATTCGAAAATACGATTCTGAAACTCAATATAATACAATATATTACATTGATAAGCCATTCCAAAAACTTACCACGTATCTTAACTTCCTATAGAAATACTCAACAAAAATTTCAAATACCTACGTTCAAAATTGTATTAGTTTTCATGTAAAATTTAATATCAATTTAGTCAAATTTCGATTTCCATGAATTTTGCCGTTATTCTGTCATTTTTAGTAGTTATTATTTTCTCAAAGAAGAACTTTTAGAAATTCAAAAAATGAGTTGAAAAAAGTACCAACTGGATGCAATTTTTTACCGAAAGCATACCTTATTCGTAGTTATTGGACCATTATTTTTAACCGAAAAAGTGTCTTCAGACATAAAAAAAATGTAATATTCAATTCTACTAAATATTCAAATTTTATAAAAAAAATTGTGACTTACGATTTTCAAAATATTTTGTACATAGATTAAATAGTTTATGAGTAGGCTTCTAAAATATTTTCAAATCGTTAACCCCAAAATTTCATATTACATTAAACATTTTGGAAAAAATTTGAAAGTTTTAGTCATATTACATTTAGTTCATATTTAGTCAGAAAATCAACCAATCCGTTCCAAAATTTTATCACGCATCTAAACTACTTATGTGAATACTCATAAAATGTTTCAAGTTCATATGATAAAAACTCAATTAGTTATTACGAAATAAAAATATTTTAAATAATAGAAACCGTAATTTTACCGATTTCTGCCATTTTTTGGTAGTTTTTCTTTTCCCAAGGGAAAACTTTTGAGAAATTCGAAAATTGAGCTAAATAATGTACCAACTAGATGCATATTATTTTTTACCGAAAGTATACCCTGTTTATAGTAATTGGACCATAATTTTTTTCCGAAAAAGTGTTTTTAGTCATAAAAAAAAACATCATTGTAAAACCAATATATTCCTTGCATCGCTCAGAATCTAAAATACAATTTAAAGAGTTTTGTATATACGTAATGTAGTTACAATTTTTCATTATTTATTTAATAGTATGCTTACGAATACATGCTTTTGGTATGTTTTATAGAAATATTACATAAAATATTCATTATTATTTTTTTAAATCTAAAACAATTAATTTTATTTAAGTACGAATTAAAAAATGATATACAATGAACTCTTGTATGCTTCTTATCTTACAAAATATAATATGATCAAAATTATAACATATTCGTACAAATTCATTGAATACATTAAATACTTCTTGATAATTTTTAACATTTAATTATTTTGATCATAGGTTTTTATATTGAGATAAATTAAATAGGTGTTTAAAATTTAGATTTTGGGCAATAATATTACAATTTTTTAAATTTAAAAACTCTGATTTATTAATAAAATTAATTTTATATTATAGATAAGAATCAATTAAATGTGAAATTGAACTATGCAATTGCATATTTCACATTTTGTTTTATGTTTGTATTTTAAAATAATATATATAGTAATTAAATACACAGTTTATACTGTTACAACCAAAGCACTTTTAGAATTTGCCTGTCCCAAGGACAAAATTGGAAAGAAAAACATTTAAATTAATTAATATAATTTATTTATTAGGTATTACCAATATTAATATTAGGTTCTGAGCTAACCGAGATATCTTTTTTTATTTGTTTTACAATTATTTGTGCCTTCTCTTCCTTCTCTCTTTTTTTTTTTTTTTTTTTTTTTTTTGTTTGTTCATCGGCTAAAGTACGACGTCCAAAGTTTGCAAGCCCTCCACTGATAATGGCCCCAGTAAATCATATCTAATATTAGTTCTAATTTATAAAATCGTAAACTCTAACAATAAATTTTAAATTATTTTACCTCATTTGTACGGTTTATCTAAATAGTTAACTTTACAGTTATCATCAATTACTGTTTATGATAAAGGTTAATAATATGATACGTCATTTGAAATGCATCCGTTTGATTAATTTGCTTGCTAGTTATTGTGTTTTGACTGTATCGAATAATTATTAATAAAATTGTTTACATAGGTATTATAAATATATTATACTTACATACAAATGAAAATGTTTGATAAAGTTCATATTATAATCAAGCTGGTTTATAAATTATAATTATCGATAAAGTGTAAATAAACATTACATATTAAAATATTTTATCTAAATGAACAATAAATTTGTTTATTAATACTTATATAAATTTGTTGTAAGATTAAACTAGACACTACTTAATAATATAATTTTTAGAATCTAATGAAAATGATATTGGTATTAGAGTAATTTGGTTTTTTATTACTATTTTGCGACATATTAATAATATTTTTAATTTGTATTGTAATAATAGGTCCGACATTATTAATTATATCTAATTGTATAAACTTATGTGCATATACATTTTTGTATACTTTTATGTCGCTATATATATATATATGTTGACACCTCTTATAATTGTGTAGTTGTCAAAGAAAAATCTTGTACTTATAACATTGGACAATCGCGATGACATGTTTGGGATGATTTTTGAAAAAATGGAAATATAATAACAAAATTAGTACAACTAAAACTAAGTATTGCATAATTAGTTTTGTTGTATTAAAGTATCAAATAAAAAAAAAAAATGTATTTTGTCAAAATGAAAAATTTGGAATATTTTAAATCGACAGTCGATTTTGTAATTAAATCATTTTTAAAACAAAAAAGTCCTGTCAAGTATGACGTATCAATATTCTCATTAATATGGTTTTACTTAACTATTTTGATTCTAAACTATATTATCAAAATGTTAATAGTTAAATATATAACTATATAAAATAAAGAGTTTATAGTTTTAAGATTATATTTTTAACGTGTTTTTAATAATTATTATGATTACCTACCTATTACATTTCTTCAACATACATAATAAATATTATACATTAACATAATGATATATAATAATTGGTATTTACTATATTAATTAACTTACTGTAAATAAAAACATTTAACAATTTTTATTTAATTACTACTGTGTAGGTAATAGAGAGCTTTTAAGTCATAATTTTTTTTTAGCCACTGGAGACTGGACCGTATGAGATAAGTACATCTATTTTTGAATTAAAACTATAAAATAATAAATGCAGATTTATTAAAATTTCAGTTTTTGAAATATTATTTAATTATTAAATGACAATACGCACATTAATTAAGTAAATATTTGTTAGTTATTATTTAAATTGTTGAACTAAATGTATAAATTATGAAATGTACATAGGAGTACTACAATGAATAAATGTTTTCGTAGTTGCATAATAATGATATTATCAGTATATCAAAAATCAAATCAATTGTTGTCTTGTCAATTATTATATCGTGCACAACGTGATGCATATAAGTATTTATTTGGCACAGTATTCTAAATTTATTAAACATAAAAGAAATAGTTTTTTTCTTCGTGCAATAATATATCATTTAATCATTTATTCATATATAGATTATACAAAATATAATATTTTATTTTTACAATCGATATTATTTTATTATGTATTTTATAATTTTATTTAAAAATGCCAATTTTAATTCAGTAAAATTGAAATTGAAATTGTAAAAATGACGTATACAATTCTATTTACACGTACTAAGATCTGTCTCGATTTACTAATAAACTTAGGATAAGGTTATATTATATTATGTTTAACAAATAATAAAATATATAAATTATATAAATAACTTAATATTATTATCTAAAATAATATAAGATGGTAAACTAAATTGCATAGATTATACATTTTCTATTCTTCAAAACGAAATGATTCTTAATTAAATTTTAGATTAATCTTTTTTTTATTGATTTTGGAATTACATTGATAATATAATAAATGTATTTTATACTCATAAATATATTATATAAATTGACTGTGATAATGAATTTATATTTGTTTATTAAAGTTATATTTTATAAAATTATGAATCCCTAAATATATTATTAAAATATTGTAAATAAACATTATTAATTAAAGCTAACTCTTGTTATTATGTAAAAGTTAAATAAATAATTTTATTTACCAATTTCAAAATTAATAAATTATACCCAACCTAACATTTTCTTCCTTTAAACAAATGTTTATTTTTTAGAATTTAGCTATTAATTGAGATAAATAAAAATGTCGTAATTTATATATACCAACCGAATGATTAATATAACTTTCTATATTTTTATTGGTAATGTGTTAAATGGTTATCGACAAATGAAACACAAATGAGATTTTATAAATTTTTAAAAACACTACCTATTAAATATTTTTATTTGGAAACACGGATTAATATATTTTACTAGTTCTAAGTATATGCCTTATGGTTATAATAATTAAGTTATTCCAAATAGTTTTCCGAATGTCACTACATTACCTTACTTACATTTTTATAAATATTATAAATAAACTAATTAATAATTAATAAATATAATTTAGAATTACACAGTTAATATGTCCACGAACGAAGTCTATTAAAATAATAAAAAAGGTTAATATATTGTAGGTCATGAATTAATTTGAGTAGTTCATGTAAATTAATGGATATTTTCTTATCAATTAATGAAAATGAAAGAAACAAATAAAATAATAGCAGGCAACACAAAATAAAATTATAAATAAATACAATAATAATATAGAAACTATAGATAAATATATTTTTAAATTAACTCTTTCGTTGTATTTTAATTATAGCCATAGTGTAAATTATTTCACAAAAAAGCGAAAGCATAAAAATAATATAAAAGTTTAATTATTTATTCAACAATTTTACACAATTCAAGACAATATAAATTGGTTAGGTTAGGTTACGTAAATTATTTTTTTAAATTTTAGTTTCTAATTTGTAAACTTACTTTCTTTATAAATTAAAAATTGAATTGAGTTATAAATTTATAATCGATTTGTTATTTTTATATTAAATTTATAAATTTTTAACCTCTCATTACATATTTTAAAGAGATACCTAACCTAACCTAACCTAACCTATTATGATTAGTAGTTTTTTTTCTAATGTAAGTAATAGTAGGTAGGTAGATAACAGTATTTTATATTTTCGGGTGACTAGTTACTATTACTTTTTTTCAGTTCTAACATTTTTGTCAAATTATGATAATGTGAAAATATGAGTGACATTGAAATGGTGCATTTATAAAGGCATTTAGAATAATATCAAATATAAGTCGGATACTAAAGTATTATAATCGTGACTAATAGGTTTAATTTACTATTTTTAATAGTACTTGGCTGTCTACTTACTGGGCTTCCAATAAAGTAAATACTTATATGATGACGGTAAAATATAAATAATAAATATCAAATAATAATATTTGAAAATTACAGAATTACAAATATTCAAGATTTATAGAAATTGTTAAGTCGCTAATAATATTTTTATCGTAATTTTAACATTATATTTTCTATTTCGAACCTCATTTATAATTGTAATTATATTTATTTATACAATTCTACAAACCACGTTGATATAAATGCGTTTAACACACGGACTGTATTTATAATATTATAAATATAATACTATTATCGTAATTTTTACAATCCTATTATTGAAACATATTCCTTCATATCAAGGTATTTCGTTTTTCATCCTTCAATAATGTATTGTCCATATTCGTTTATCAAAGCATTTAACAATTTTAACGACATTAAAACGTGAGACTTGACTATTTGTTTTACACTTTTGCACATATAATATTTGTTATCCCGACAATTTTGTTATCGTTTATATTTTTTATTAATTTTTTTTATATTGAATATATTAATCTCTTTCTCTCTCTCTCACTCTCTCTCTTTTTTTCATTCTCTCGTGTGTGTGTGTGTGTGTGTGTGTGTGTGTGTGTGTGTGTGTGTGTTCCGTTAGGGGTGAAACGTCTGAAAAACTAGAAGAAAACTAGACAGATTTATAGTATTTATTTTACTCTCTTCTCGGTAGATCATCCACCGCTGTTGTTGCGTACAGTTGAATATAATATATTATTATGTTCGTCGTCGTGTCACGGATCGTGGAGCGGCGACATTATAAAGACCGACGAGCGACTTTATCGCCGGCGGAGGTGACTAAAAATTTAGTTTTCAATCTATAGGATGGTATCGCGAGCGCGTTTCGTTTTATTATGACAAAATAAATAAATAAATAAATAAAATAAAAAAACCGATGTTATTAAATTTGTTATTGTTGCAGCGCGTGCACGTTCTCTAAACATTAATCCAAGAAACGTTCCATAACTGTATTGATAAACAATATTATTACACCTATACACAGTGCCAGTTTTTTGCCTAAACACACACACACACACATACACACACGTTACAAAATACTATAGTGCCAGACATTTAAAAAACATTTTATACATAAAAAAACAAAATAATACACTAAGCGCATCACGTGTCACAGTGCGTAAAAAATATACACACAACAACTATATATAATATTTACAATATCCAATTGGCCAAACGTATTATTATTATTATGTGTTGGCAGTCGGCAATTGTACGTATTATACAATTATTATGTATTTCTATGGGCGTATAATATATATTATAATATTCGATATTGAATTGTTTACGTTTTCGGCGTGCGTGTACGAATGGACGTTGACACCGTGTGGCTCTAGGTATAAACGTACGCTTAACACGTGTCTCTATAGTGCAGCAGCCGTACATACATAATAACACAATAATATTATGTAAAATGTAATTGATATCGTAACCTTCGGTTAAAAATCTATGACTGCGTGTACACGTTCATAACAGATCTTTAATTAAATGAGAATTTTCAATTAAATTTTTATCAATTTTTATATTCGTCCGCGATTTTTACGCCGCGCGAGCGTTAACGGAGATTATAATTGTGATTGAACATATTATATTTTAAAAGTTTAATTTTTTTTTAATTTTTTAATTTTTAATTTTTTTTTTGCTACATTATGCGTTATACCGTGCGAAAATCGTAGCGCCGGGATGATCGATTTTCCAATCACCCTGTATGCCGTGATAATATTACGAATTACGAGCGGAGCAAACGCGACGTCCGGCCAACGGGGCGAGCGCGCCGGTCCAGCTGTGTGCGCAGGTACAACCGCACCCGGTAATATCGAACTCTCTCCGCGCGGGGTTGAAGGACTCGAGCCGGCGTCGTCGTCGTCGCCGTCGTTGTCGTCGTCATCGTTCCTCCTCGTTCCGTCCCGTTCCTCATCGTTCCTCCACGCCGCTAGTCCATCGCCCTCGCTGTAGTCGTTGTTGTTGTCGCCACCGCGGTCGCCCTCGACGCCGTTTTCGCCGGAGCGATTTCGACGCGCGAAAGATAGTTCCTCGATTCCCGGCGATCGCGCGCGACACGTGCAGCAGCAGCGACCGTTTAGCCAACGGAAAGTTGATCGTCATCATCGGCGGCGGCTGCGGCGGCGGCGTAAGGTAAGCCCTTATCGTCGACGGCGATAGAACATTGTGCCGATCGGTTTACATTTTGGTTATTTAAATCATTTATGTCTTTCCGTTTGTTGTAAATTGTTTACCCAATAAATAAGTATCGGTCCGTTTGCACGCTCCGGCAGCGAGATCTTATCGATAATATTATTATAATCTCGTTGGAAAATCGATAAAACGTGAACTCGAAATACGTTTTATAATGTTATTATAGACTATACAGTATAGTGAATAGCAAACACCGATGTGCCGTTGTCCGGCTAAGGCGGATTGAAAAATAAATAAACGAAAGAAAAAAAAAGAAAAAAAGAAAACTAGATTATCGTGTGCTTGTAAAGTGTACGTTACATGTAAGATAATATTATGCGTGTCGGTCAGATTATCGACGAGAAGTAGGTGTATATGTAAGATGTCCATAAATACACATTTATGTATATTTGCAAAGTTCACGACACGAACTCGTCGTAAATTCTATCTGCATATCATTATTATACTTTGTTTTATAATTATAAACTATAACGTGACAAGAAAGTCTGCGTCCTACGCAATAAATATTCTCTATTCATGACCCAAGAAAACACACATTATTATAAGGGAATACGCCGGAACGTGTCTATATACACGTGCGTCATATCCATCGCTATCCATTATGATTTTTATTGCAGTTAAACTTATTAGTCACGATTAATATTTATTCGGCTCATCAATTATGTTTCAATGATAATAATTTTGTGTGTTATCGATAATTTTACATTTCATATTATTCAGAAACGTATGATGGATTGAAACAAAAACAACTGTATTCGAGTAATGACCGTTAATACTATAGTAATTACATCTTATATGTCAGTTTGTTACTCGAGTAAATTAAGATTTATACGACGAAATCATTCTTAAATACTATAATATTCATGATGATAGACGAGAGATATTGATATAATTAAAGTCAAGAGAGTTGTTAGGATTTTAGTTTATCAAATTAAAATGTTTACACCGAAATTAATAATAAAAAAGTCAAAGTATACTTATATATATATATATATATATATAAATAAAAATGAAAAATAATGTGTACATGATGTAAAATTAATTTTTTATATTAATTTTCAGACTTAACTTGAGATTTGTATACCTCTCTCAAAATATATATATTATTATAATATGTAAAAAAAAATAATAATAAAGCACATGCATGTTTCACATCTAAAGAATAAAATATTATTTGTAGTTTATATTTTATACCAATAAAATGAAATTCTTTTAAATTATATTTAGAATTTGAAATAAGTTATATAATGTTAAACATTAAGTATTTGGTTTACAGTTTTAAATTATATATTGAACTTTAAACAACATGACCTTTTGCTTGTTTTTGTATATGCATGTGCTAACAGCAAAACTTCTTGTAATCTTTAAATATTTGTATGAACTTACTCTGTTTTTATTCATTCTCAGAAAATAAACTCCAAAATATATTCTTTACATTTTGGAGCAAATTGTTTTAGTTTTGTTTTGTTTTATAATTAATAAGTTTTATTACAGACTATAATTTTACCATATTTTTTTAATTTTATAAATTTTCTGTTTTAGCGAGAGATGTACAAATTTAATGTTAATATCTATGTATTGGTATAAAATATAAACTACAAATAATATTAGATTATTAAGATGTGAAACATTATGTCCTTTATTATTATTTTTTATTATTGTTTTGTCAATAATATGTGCAACAGGACACACCATTTATGTATATTTCGAGAGAGGTATACAAATCTCAAGTTAAATTTAAAAATGAATATAAAAAATTATTTTTACCTCATGTACACATTATTTCTCATATTTTTTTTAGCAGGCTATAATATTTTCTTATTGCTTCTGGCAATTTTTTTATTACTGTCTTATTATTTTAACAATATATTATATATTCAAAGCTACATCATATACTTATCTAAATCCTAATATTCACCACATTCTTATTTTATATTATCTACTAGGTATTATATTATGCTATACAACATTCTAAATTTTATAAAATTACCACTGTGAAATAGTCTATAATATTATATCATAAATTAACACGTACAGAAAAATATATAATAATTCAGTACCTCGATAAATACAATAGATATGAAAAATATACTAAATTAATTAGTTATTAATGTTATTATTGATAATTTAAAATCGTACAATATGATCTTCATTAAAACTAAAATTTATATAATTGATGAATATATTTATATAGCTATTAATAGAATAAGTACATGAAGTATGATTCATTTATATTTTATACCTATTATTTCATTTAGATTTCATTTAATTTCATAATGAAATCAAATTATGGTAATCAAGAGTGCGACACGTAGACAATATCTCATATATAGGCATATTACTACGAGATATAAGTAATTTTAAACTTTAAAAATATTTATAAATACGCTGACAATATTGCAAAACTCATGCCAGGGTCCAAGACACCGCAATCTTCATTCTTAACTATCGTATGAACAGTATCTGTTCAATAATTCATAAAAAAAACCCACAAAAGTAGAAATGTGTCTTTTATTTATTATATGGGTCATTTTTATGAGTGAAGATATCACGTTTTAGTTATATTTTAGTTGTTTATTCAGCTCATATTTTTTACTTTCCAAAGTGATAACTATAGCAATTATGGCAAACGACGTCATCGTGCTTAGTGTTTTGATATTATAGCGAATAATTGTTCTTTTTAAATAGATAAAAAACAAATGTATTTAATAAAACAATTGTACATTGATTATATTTAGCTAACAATTATTAATTAATAAATATTAGATAGTTTTATTAATTGATAATCAATTATTTCATAAATTCGTACCAAAATTCAGATTAACTGAAACAAGACGTGGCTCTATATCAATATCTTTATCAGAAAATTTGATTTAAATATTAATATCAACATAATTAAACGTTATCAAGTATAAATTGAAATGTAAATATATTTAAATATCTGAATATCGATATCAATGTTGTATACTGTGTATAATGTTGTACACTTACCTATTTTACCGTATAATTGAATGTTAATAATATTCTAAACCTCTATTTAACTTTATATCTAAAGGATGATTATTTAAATTTCAATTATTATAGAGAAATTGTTTATTTATTTATTTTTTGTCAGTAAAGATATAAATTTTAATCATTTAAAAAAAAAATGTACAACACATTATAATATTTTACTCGTTTAGGGCCATACTCTTTAACCATTATTTATTATAATATACCTCTGTAAGACACAAATCAAATTAAGATTATTTATGTTTATATCTATAGCAGGTACCTAGGCCATGATATGTATAAATCTACATCAAATATATTTTTGACCGGATCTCATATTTTACAAAAGTTACAATTTAAAATATTCGGTTTTCCTGACTTTTATTCCATTCGACTGTTATTCAGTGAAATATGTAACGTTTCCAAAAATGGTGAGAGGAAATTACGGAGAACCGCATAAATTATTCTAACGATGGAAATTCTCCAAGGATAGTATATTTTAAAACGATAAATGTAGAACTCTGAGGTAATTTGCAGCGAGTAAACTTTTTTAATTTATGAACAAACGTCCAGCTGCATATCGACGACATTGCAGTTAATTTTTTTAACTAAATTGTATATCCCAATACAGCAGACCTGTCACGAGTAGTACGTAGGTACAAGATACTGTGGTTTAGCGTATAATATGTGCTTGGCTCTATTCCAATGCAGCAAACACGATAACAACCCACTTGAGTGAACAAAATTATTATTACTCCATAACGGTTAAGTTCAGTTAAGTCAACCTAACCGTTGAGTTGAATTTTAATTTTAATTTCGCGGTAAAATAAACAAAATATTTAATGTTTTGAAAATTCGTGTTTGAACGTAATACAATAAATTATCAATTAACATTAAATAATTGAATTAATTACACCGTGTTTCTTAATCAATTAATTATAAAATTACTAATTAGTTCGTCGTTCAATTTATCGTATGTAGATATATTTATATGTTAATGGATAATTTGTAAATATTTAAATAATAATTAAACAAAAAAATTGTAGGCTTTGTGGTTTATATTTCACAAAACAACGAAATAATAAAAATTGGATAAAACAATTTAAAACAGTTGCGTATTATTCCGCGAATGTCGGTTTAGTAGCATTTTCCTTTTAAGCACAATGTTTGTAAAGGAAGGATATAGTAATTCCCACGATGCCATATGACTAAAAGCTCATATTGACTTACCTACGTTATAACTTTTATTAAGCGGATATTAGGATATAATATAATATAATATAGCGTTCCAAAATAGCTATAAAGAGACTTAACATTACTACAGACTAAAATATTTAATGTGCATTATATTATATAAAGCCTTGCCTTTTTTCCTATACAAAATTATAAGAATAATTATTATTATTATTTCGTCTTGTATTAAATATCAGATAAAAATTATGGAATACTATTTATTTTTACTTAATATCCACATAAATATTTCTTACAATAATTAGAAAGATGATAAGTAATTAATTAAAATTATATTAAATATATGACCCTGTGAGTCACTGCAATTAGTTATCATAAATTAATTTAACGTCGATAAAACCATGATAGAATATTGGCAATATCGGATATGTATAAATTGATATTTGATATGTATTCTATTATTGCATTTTACAACGTATTATTGCACTGTTAAATGCTAATCAAAACTAATGCTAATGCTATAAATTAGTAGGTGTACGAATTGTATTATATAGAATATACAATAATTACATTGGAAATTTTAATTGTATGATGAATAATATCGGTTATACATTATTATACAAAAAAAAACATTGAATGAACCTTTATTAAAGTTTTCATAACATGTTCTCTTTACTTGTTAGTTATTTTAGTTCATTTCGTACCTACATAAAGCGTAATAAAATATAATCTATTGACATACTTCATAGTAAAATATAACCGATATTAACAGTATGATATTTATAGACATTTAATTAAAACGAATAGTAAATGAGTAGCCATACGAATAAATAAATAATTAAAACGAAAACAAATAATCGTTAATTAATTTATGATTAAACATAAAAATAGAACGTGAATGTATTTTTTTTGAAGAATAAACGTACTTATTCGTATTACATTATTATATTTGTTATTATACGTCTGTAAAAGGAAATAACAAGTCATTTTATATAAAATATGAAAACGACATACATAAAAGTTAACATATATTCGCATGTAAATGACATATGACAGATTCATAGATTTATAAATGTGAGGGAGAAAAAAAGAAGATAAGCTTATATACTTTCTTGGACCATGATAAATGAATGTGAGACACTGAGATCAGACGAAGATTGAATGAGAAAATGCAAAATTATTTAGATCCAGAGAAGAAGGGATGCTGCTTTGTGCATAGTTTCCGCTGCGTTGAAAAGGCTTTACGACCCTGAGTCAACGATTTTGCCAACAATGCGTAATATTGTCGGAAGGATACCATCACATATTATTAATATAACCAATTATTTTCTGAATAAAATAGGAAAACTCTAAAATATTTGTATTCGACGGTCAAGCAATAATAATGGACAAGGATTTATATGCCATCCGGATGTTCACTATTCTCAAGCTACCATGCTAAATTGCTAGCATAATATTTTAGATAGATTTATCATATATATTATTTAATAATATGTTCAGTTTTCATTCACATTTATACAAATTAAAGAGTAATTATAATAAGAAGACCCTTTAAAGATATTCTTATGAATGATAACTCAAGTGATAAGTGACAAACAGCCTAACTTATTGTGAGATTTTAAAACTATTAAACAAGGAATACATTAAACATAAAATATTATTTTATTTTAATTATATTACCTATAGAGATTTTATCAACAAGATTCCGAAGCAATAGTAATCTATAGGTACCTATATCGTGATAATAAATAAAAATAAAATTTTCTAACTATAATTATTTACTATAAATAAACTATTTTTACTACAGTAAAAACAATAAAATATTTTACATCAATACATTGTTCAATTAAAAAAAAAACCAAAAATTAAAAACATGTAAAAAATTCCATTTTTCATTTACTTGCCCTGAAGAAAAGACTACTTTCACTTATATTTTTAAAAGTTTAAAACTTGGATAATTCTTCATGTAAAATTTTGAAACCTAAATAAAACAAAATATTTAAAGAGTATGGTAAATATTCGTAAAATATATAAATAGATACCCAAAGATCAATAACATAAATATCATATCAAATTCATAGTAGTACTATGAACTTTCATTTACTTAAAATGTACCACTCTTAGAAACTAAAAGAGGACACATTGTATATTATTCACAAGTTTCTTTTGTAAAAATATAAGTAAACATTTTATATATTCTTGAGTGTTGAATTATGAATGTATACTTTCATTGTATTTGTTCTTCAATAGCCATTTTGATTATCCTCGTAAATTATAATTGTGAATGTATACCTTCTTAATACTATCATATTTTCGTATTATTAAGATACAATTTTCATTTTATGATTATCTACCAAAATTAAATCACGTACTTATCGCAAGTACCACATTTTAATAGCTTCTGTTAATGATAACACATGTGTTAAGTAAACATATTGTACTATATGATACTAGGTTTATTTTTGTAATGTATAGGTAATGAAAAGGAAAAAATGTATTTATTAACAATTTTTATAAAAAATATAAATGATAACATTACAAGTTCAATTTAACACAAAATAAACAATCGCTTATCAAAAAATGAACTTAATTATCAATTTGATGTTAAGTATAAAACCAATTATAAATTATGTACTGATAAATAATTAAATGAAACTATATAATTAAAAATTAATAACGGATATTAAAATGTATTATTATTTTATTTCATAGTCGTTATTTTAACTAAAAAAAGTTGTTTTTTTGTGAAATGTAAATTAATTTCGTTAAATTAAAAAATTTACTATAGATATCACTGAGCTTAACGAATCTAAAGAAATGTATATGAATGCATGACATTAGTATACAATATGAATCAAAATTTAAAGTATAACATTTTTAAGTAAAATAAAAATAATTTTATTGTGGTCTTTGACTATATATTATAACTGAGTTTTTAATAATTATAAATGAACATTTGACTAAAAATTCAATCTTTATAATATCAACTGATTTATTTTCCAGAGAAATATGTAATTTTCAAATTGTTTCAATATAAGTTACAAATTTACAATTTTCATAAGAACTTAAACATAATTAAATTGCTCTTGAAAAAGTATTTCTTTATAACGTATGAACAATAAACGAATACCTTATATTGGAAACAAAAATTTATCAAACATCATCCTCTACATGTAAAGTAAATGGTAATTAAAACTTATATTTTTACTTTTTTTGCTTAAGTTATATAAAGTACATAAAATACATTAAGTATTCCTTACTTTATATAATATATTTTATTATGCACATGATAATACTTTGATATCGATATTTTGAATGTTTAAAATAATTTTTAAAACTTTATGTAGGTACTTAATAAAATTATCCACCAATAATATTTAAAATTAATTTCACTATTTAAAGAGTAAACATGATTGCATTTGAATTTGATACAGAGTACACAGAAGTAAATATTATTATATACGGTATTACGGTAAAATAAAAGGTAGTTGAACAAATAATATTTTATAAATTTTTTAATAAAACAAAAAATTAACATTTATTTGCTAAAAGAACAATACAATTTATCTCTAAAATATAATAAATAAACAAAGTAGTTAAGTAATGAATTAACTACTAACCATATCTATTAACTTTATGTGTAAAACAATAATAAAAATATTATAGGTACTAAAACTAAATAAATTAAATACACAGTATTTCACTAAATAATATCTCCTGTGTATTACGAATAAATTACTAAAAAAAAAAAAAAATAGACAAATAAATAATTTTAAATTAATTTGAGTAAAATTACTTAATATCAAAAAACATTAAACAATTCGATTTTTAATTAAATATTTTAATTTTTAATAGTTCTGTAGTAAAAGTATATTACACACACCAATGACATATTAGATTTAATTGTGTTTTAATTAGCGCCATGGAGAAATGCGCGATACAATTTCTCATCATATTTTCATACGTAAAATTTTCTTTATGATATCAAACTGATTGAATCCATGTAATCACTAGTCAGTTAATACATTTCCATATTGTATTAGATATAATCATATTTTTCTATACATTATATATATATCTAACAACAACTTCTGGCTAATAATTTAAAATTCTAATAATCAATAAAAATGATAGTAATTAGTAATGCTACATCGTAATATAAAATATAATATTTAACAAAATTGAAAGAAAAAGGGAAGCATTTTAAATGTTTATAAGTTTAGTTTTTCTATTCTATTAGAAATAGAATTATTACAAATAAATATGATTGCTCATTGTTAAATGAATTCGTAGAAATTTAATAATGTTTCATTTAAACAATAACAAATTACTAGAAATATTCTTAACAATAAAATTAATTACCAATTATTAAATACCAACAGAATTATTCGTCATTAAATGTTACACAAATTTTGAATACGGAGAAAGATTAATGATTATAAAAAATCCTGTTTATATATAAAAAAAAAGTAGCATTTAATAATATATCAAACATGGTTAAATTGTTCTGAAATTAGTTTAAACAATGACATTTCGATAGTTGCACATATCTATAAAACGCGACAGTAAAAGTGATTTCTTGTTATCTCGATATAACTTAGCGGAATGTAGACGTTCAGTGTACTGTTCAGTGTATACTATATAATTGTTAACGTCAAGTGCGAAAAAAATGCAAGAAACAAAATAAAAAATATACACTAGATTATTTTAAATAATATTTTATAATTTGTAGTATAAATATTTCAATAAAAAAACCTTGTTAAAACTATAATTAGTTTAGAATAAAATTCTTATTTCATTTAATAATTTAAATTCTTAAATAATCTCTAATTACTTTATATAATTAATAAAAAAATATATTAAATATTTACATAAAATATAATATATGTAATCAATGTTCGTTCGAATAAACAAATTAGGTATACCAATTTAATTTTAAAAAAATACATGTATATGAAAAATTGATAAAAATGTAATATTGAAAAAAAACTATGTATAAGAATACAATTAATAAATATATAAAGAAAATATTTTATAGGATTAAACTATATGATATTAATCCACTAACGTATAGTACTTTTTATATTATCTTATTAATAATATAGTTTATGCATATTTATAAAATATTAATATTTTAACAACTATTGAATATTATATAATATATTTTATAAAAAATGTATAGGTTATTAATAAGTTTAGTATCATACTATACAACAGTCTACAATTGTATTGTTTTTAATTATTTTCTAAATAGACAAATGACTCACGAATATTGACTAAATGAACACTGATGGACTCGTTCAAATGTTGTATCATTAATTTTCTAAATAAAAAAACAATTTCATACAAAAATTAATTGGATATAAATACAATAGAAATCGATGAAAATAAAATATTAATAAAGACTTTTTTTTATTTTCTATAATTTTCAATGTCAAAAATAAAAATGATTAGTCCAATTTAACTAAAAATGAAATTCAGATCAAAAAATGTATTTAAAAATTATTCAGTGTTTTGTATGAATTTAAATTAAAAGCTCTAAAATGACAAAACACGTTGGTTAATTATAGAAAAATCGGGTTAGGAATTTTAAATTGTTTTTTCAATCATTCCATTAAACAGGACAATCCTTTTATAGTTGTTTTTAATGTCCAGTGTATATAAGAAGACACCAAATTGGCATATATTGCCTCTATCTAATCAACGGGGATTAGTATATCACAATTATAGATACGTACAACTTAAAATTAAGCATTAAGTTTAAATGTTTATTTTAAAATTTAAAGAATTAAATATCTTCAAGTTTTTTTCTTGTCTTTTTGTCAAATGTCATTTGACAATGATGTTAGAACTATTTAAAATATGAAAACGTTACAGCGTATACAAATTTATTGTTAGATAATTAGATAATATTTTTAAAAATCCTTGAAAAAAATGGTATATGCTCCTTTCTTTCAATTTAATAATACGTTTAACTCTACATTCATCCTAAACGTCATAATTTAAGTTCTGCGTAGATGTAATTTTGATATATTCCCTGTTGGAATCGATATAGCATATGACATTAGCTGTAAGTATCATTTAAGTGTGACCAATTATATATCTCATTAAAATGATTAAGTAATAATTATTATTGTCAAAATAAAAAAAATAAAAATTGAATTATATTACATTATATTTAGTTTTAATTTAAAGCCATTTATCATTCGTTTATAAATCTGTTCTATTTATACTACTATTTAGTAGAACATATTTTAATTAAGTTTCAGATTATTAAAAATAAGTATATTTTTATAATTTTATTCTATAATTTGCATTAAGAATATTAAATAATGAGAATGGATAACGGAGGAATATAAATTAAAGTAATAATATAAATATATTATTGAAGAAAGAAACGATAGAAATATAGTATTTATGTGTACCTAAATTGCCTATATTTTTCGCCGTGTTACTAAATTTATAAAATATTTAAATATGTATTTTTGGCAAAAAAATGTTGGTATCTAGGTAATATTATAATATTACGATGTATTGATAAAAGTATATTATTTTATAATTAATAAAAATATATTTAAACAGTTATAATACACAGGTAAATATTACATATTTTATAAATATTTCCATTCAATAAAATGGATGATAATTATACAAAATTTTAAATGTTATCAAATTAAAAAATATTATTTTGGCTATTAAAAATTAATTTCATTTATTATAACAACGAAAACTTTATTATTAAATTTCTCAATTTATATAATTTATTTTTGTTTTATAGAAATATTGATAATTTGTTATAATATATAATATCATCCATCACATACATCCATTGAATTACAATCGAATTCTGGAAAAGTCCTTGAGTTAAAATTAATATTGTTTATATATATATATATTGTAATTTGTACATCTAATTTAATTTATTACTCTTTTCCCCAAATTGATATTCCTCATATAAACGAACTAGATATTTTGCATTAAATTCAGTATTTTAAAATGAAACATTGAATTGACCATTATTAATAAATTCTAAATATTATACTTATTTTATTCACAAAGTTAATATACTTATTGATTTTCAGTCAAATGTTAAAAATTAATTTATTTTATTTTCTGTTAAAGTTAGTTTGTCAATTCGAAGTTCAGGTAATTGACGTTTAAAACATTGATTAAAAATTTATCCAATAGTTTTATTTGATTGTATTTTTTGAGAATCGGTTATTTTTTCATTCTGTAATTTAAAAAAAAAGTTTATAAAAACATACTAAACATTTTGAGTTATTGGAAAGCAAATCACGGGAGACCAATTTATGCAATTTTAATTTTGTTTGTAAATTATTATTATTATTTTTGTGAAACGAATATACTTAATATAATATGTGGTTTCACTTAATATCTAGTGTGAAAATTTATCTACAATCATTTTTATATTATTTAATATTGTCGACCGTCAATTGATTATAATGAGTAATGAATATATATTATAGAACATTAGTATGCGTTTCAGACTTTCGGTATAAAAAGTCTTATGATACTAAGCTGTTGATAGCAACAGCTATCAACGAAAATTAGGTGTAATAAACTGTACGATTTTGCAAAATTACAATAATAAAAAAAAAAAAAGTATTTACCATCTATTTATTAATTAAACTTATCTATTTGACATTAGATACTACTCTGCTTACGAAGAAATTCTGGATATGACCCGGATCCCGCTTCTACGGGCTTATATTGAGTTAAAGGTTACTATCGAATTCGTACCTAATCAATCGAGTCGACGATGAAACGAATATCATTATACACGTCGTATATCGTGAACGTTCCCTAAATTCGATTGTAATTCAGTGGGCGTCTACGATGGTTGCGCGTACGATACAAAATATTTACGCTCGTACAATTTAACGCGTTGCTCCAGATGAATACCGATTTTCAGACATTTAAATTATACACACACGCGAGTATTTTTGTATCATTAAAAAGATCGGTCAATACGCTGCGAGTCAGAAGCGAAATAATAACGTATACATAAAATAAATTATATTATGTTCGAAATATATAATTGAATGAAAAAATATCAATCGTTCTTTTTTTCTATTTCAATGACGACTTTTGACTTATATCCAGAGTTGTGCATAGACATAGATATAATAGCAAAATATGTCGCAAGCACACGCTGCTATATGACAGCCGTTGTGAGTAGTTACCTATACAAGGTAAATTGTTTAAACAATGTCTAATTCGTAATAATATTATAAACGCAAATTCCTGTAAAACAATATGACATTATAATAATATATTCCTATCGATTTCGACGCAGTTTCCATAGTAACGAAATAATACGCATTCTCACCGGGATTATTATTTCAGGTATTATTTTTGGTACTTTACTACATAATATTATAATAATAATAATACCACACATCGTTATTTCGTCAGCGCGCACTCGTGTCCGACCGAGTGGTTTTTTATCGACCCATACCTGTATGCATCTACACGTCATTATATTAATATACCTACGATCGTTACACATGCACACGTTTACACAATACGTTGGTACTTGTTATCCAGTACTTGGTATACAATAATATTATGTTTTCGTCATTGACTTGGTCGTATAATTATGCGATAATATTATAATAATATAATGTAGTATACGCCGACAAATATTGTAATAAACAAAAGCTGCTGTATAATAATATTATGCAGCGTAGTGGTACGAAGTACAGTAATAATATACAAAGGGTCTGTCGTACGGTGTTGGTGACATACTGACAACCACGGGGCATTATTAAATATTTATTCCACGCTAGGGGGTAAAACTCGCCTCTTTTTCATACGCATCGGGTCACATTGTGCGAAGAATTATATATAAATATATATTGTTATGTAACAATAAAAAGATATTTGTCTGTGCTTTGCACGTTTGGTGCTTGGAAAGAAAACGATACGTGAGCGAAATTTGCACCGCTACTTTGTGTTAAAACTAAAAAGATAAGTTAAGAATTTTTACACACTTTTATTATTTTATACAGATTATTCGTGAGAATGTTATATCGATTGTACCTCTTTTGTAATTTTTTTTTTTTTTTCACAAACAAAATGTTCGTTATAGTATTTACATTTATTTTCCGAAATTCGTATAGTTTTCGTATGTACGTACATTGTTTATAAATAAAAACTATTATATAAGTCACATTATCGAATTCCTATTTCAGTGGCTTCATTCACACGCGAAAACGGTGATTTTTTTTAAAACATAATTCCACCACGACGATCAGCAACGTTCGCGTCACCGCTAACGGCGCTACCTATCAGCAATAATGTAGTGGTAGCAAATGAAAAAAAAATATAATATAATAATTCAATAATTCAAACAAGTTTAATTTTCTGCACTGCCACCGTAGTTTCCGCGTAACTGCTATTTTATTGTCCCGCACCGCAAACTTTATTATCGTATCCGATGGAAATAATAGTTTATTTTTCAATACCTTCTGTCTCTTAGGAAAATTACATTTTTCCCAGTTTTAATTCGATAATAAAAATTCGACGAAATATAATCTAAACTATATTCTGTATTCAGCCTATTTTCTTTTTGTAAACAACGTTTTTAGTATGGTCAAAAAACTAACCACTTTATAACTAGTTACATAAAACACAGTAGGTATTTTATAATATTTTAGTTGAAATTTAACTTTTTAATTAACTTAACACGTTTCTAAAATATATAATGTATTTATACCTAATGGCTAATGTTTATTAACTAATTAAATTTTAAACCATTGCATCATTATTCTATTATAATTGCACTATTTTATAGTAAACGATTTAATAAATTAAAATTAAAAAACAAAAACAATTTTTTTTTTGTAAAATAAAATTGATGAAAAACAACATGTTGTTTATATTTATTGTCTGTTTATATAGTTGAATTTTCATGAACCAATTAGCTTTAAAACTAGTATGATGTCATTTCTTAATCGTAGGATAAAAAATTCAGGTAATTTATTCGGTATTAAAATGAAAAAAAAACATTACCAACAATAATAACATACGTATTGTTATTATAACCATAAAGATATGAGGTTTAACATATTTTTCGTCTCGCGTACTATCGCGTTTTAATTGCCCAATATACGAGTATAATCTAATAAAATAATGTAATAATGTACCTATATGCTTATAATTAATATAAATTTTAACAATTGCACACTCTATACAAATGTAGGTACTTCCTACTTTTGAAACATTTTATAAACCAAACATGGGCAGAAAAACTTTATAATACATTAGTGTTTTTTAATACAATATAACTATATATATATATATATATATATATATTTATATATAACCTATTAGCTTCTTTTTTACATTGGGCATTGTGTTGTGTTGTATGAATCGACTACATACGTTTCAGAGAATAAAAGCGGTAAGTTTATATAATAAAATAAAAAAGTAAAATATCATTAAAAAGATAAAATTTTACATACTATTTTATTGTTATATACTATACCTAAGCAGTAATGCAGAAAATATTTTTCATGTAGGGAGGATAATAAAATTAATAGCGTTTATAATTATATTATAAAGGTATCTTATATAAATTTAATGAAGAAAATTGATAAATGAAGTAATACTCTTATGTGTAGGGTGTCAATGCCCCTCCTCATGCCTCCTTTCACCAACATCACTGGGTCTACTATAATAATCGCTGCTATATCTAAAACTATAATTCATATCAATAAACAAGTACGTCTAAAAAAAAAAAAAAAAATTAAATATCTAAATAATAGATACATAATGGTGATTAATGATTAACTAACATGCAAGTTATATTATGCTCGTACGCTTGTGTCATAACAAAAGACAAATCAGAAACAATGTAATAGAGCAAATGTAGGACATAAGTAAATGTATAATTTACTTATACTAAATTTGTACTTATATAAATTATAAAATAATAATATTCCCTATATGCTATAGCTTCAAATATAATAGTATACCTAATAGATGCAAAAATGTAATTTTAAAACATTATAATTTTATGAAATAATATATTATCGTATTACGGAGTAACAATTATAATATAGAAGTAACAGGTAAGTTATACTATTACTTTATATTCTTAAACGCAGTTGAAAGCGCATCAATTATTCAGAAATGTGTTATTGTGCACATTAAACATAACATTAAATATTTAAGTCTATCTTCAGGGGAATATATTATGTAGGCCACTAACCACATAAATGATATATCGCACTAGTGAAAATAACGATACCGATTATAATGCATTAACGTATTATAAAGCACTATATAATAACAGACTATAGATGTATAAAAATGTTATTAGAAATATTAATAAATTATATTGATTATAAAGAAAAACAATAGTTACTTATATCAACTTTCTAGAAAAACTGAAAACATTTTCAGTATTACTAAATACTAGTAATTTATCAAACATTATAGGTACCAATACGTTTTAAAATATAGATTTTAAAATTGTTTTTTTATATAATATCAATCTATACTCTATTACACTTGCATATTTTAAAATGAAAACTACACTATAAAACTGACTTTATATTATTACATTATTCATCCTCCAGGCAAACGTTTACCGAAATTAATCAATCATTTTATTTGATCTTTTAAAAACTACAAAATATTAAAATAGACTGTATAATATTTCGGTATTGTACAAAGTATACTATAAAAATAATAATTCACAAATATGTTGTAATTATACTAAATTAAAAAATTCATATACAATTAAATTTTTAAATATTAGTTAGGTAAATATGTAATATATATGATAATAATTAAGTGATAAATATAAGTAGTAATTAAATGTATGCATTTTAATAATGTCATTTATTTTAAATATTAACATATAAGTAACCATAAGATTGAAAATTATAAATTACTCAATATAGGTTATTTAATATTAGTTAAATAAATATGGAAACAAAACTCTCATTACACAGTAAAGAGTACTCTTGTAATTGTATTATACTGTATATTTATTTTTACACGACGTATATTAATAGTTGTATATTAGTACCTATTAAAATTAATTCGTGTGTAATGTATTAAATGTATATTTATATATATAATTAAATTTCAAGAAGTAATTAAGTAATTAAGTAATTAAAGTAAGTAACTTTTTACTTTACAAACTATACGTTATAGACTTGTATTTTATATTAGCGAAAATATCTTTGCTTGGTGGAAAATTCATCATTTATAGTTTATAAACTGTTTTTACATAAGTACGTATATAAGTATAAGGTACAACACATTTAAGTATAATTTTTAAATATTATTTTAAATGAAAAATGAAAATTATTACGTTAACATTCAATCCCACACATAATGTATCCACAAAATACTAGTTTAAATAAATTCACGAATTAAGATTAATTGATCAAAGTTACAAACTTTAAATTCTCATTTCTTCATCCATCTTTAAGAACCGAAATAGGTATATATATATTCACTCTAAACATATACCAAAAAATGTATTATATTTAATAGTAAACATAACATTAGACAATTGAATAGCCTTTCACTATTTAATATTTATTAAATATCCAATTAATAAATAATTCAAATTATACAGAGTAATCAGTATTTATTATTTCATAGGTGGTAATTACTAATTACATACATTTTCCATGTTATCTTAATTATTATTTTTACTGCACACTATTCTGATCTTCTTCTATATTATTGTATATAATTACTATGTGAAACATCAATAAATATCAAGAAAAGGTTAAATTATCATAGTATGTTAAAGTGATGTATCACTCAGTTTACTCTTAGCTCAGAATAGAAAAATAGAGTATGTTTTCCTTTGTGTAACCTATCTTGAGGTAAGAACCAAGTTTAAAGTAAATGCATTTTATGTGATAATGAACACACGTTTACACAGGAAATAAAAGATGTCTGCCTATTTCTCTTTTATCAAAATATACATCATGCGTATAGTGTGATACATAGAAAAGAAATAACAAAAGACACGAACCATATAAATAGAAATTGGAAATCCTATATCGCTCATATCTGAATGTTTGTATGCCTATAAAAATGAAAATAGTGATTTATTATTTAGTAAGCGCATTCACCAAAAAATATTATTGAGTATTAAGCACATACCATATATTAGAAAACACGCCATGGGTAGCCAAAACCCACGTACTTTTATGGAAAGGACACTAATGACGTCAAACAGAACCATTTATTCGATGACCACTTCATGTCAAACATGAAGTGCTGGTCTTAAAAACATATTAGCCCGTTGCCATATTATCACAATATAAAAAAAAATGCTATTTGGTCTAAAATCGATAAAGTTAAACCATATTTTTTTTGTAGAAAGGCCATGAACTGGCTATTAGGGGAAAATGAAACACTCTTTCATAGAGAATTTGGAAAAAAAACAATGTATTGGACCATGTTTAGGACTAATTTTTTTTTTCTTGAAAAATAATTTATATCTGAGATAAATTATTATTTGTAATTGCGGAATTTAAACTATATTAATTCATAGATAAATTCTATTGTAACGTTTAAACTATATAGGACTTATTAACAATTTGACAATGTAAATGAGAGTACAATTTAGCGTGTTGTGTATTAAACCGTATAGTTTATAATGTCGACAATAAATTTAAGTTAAATTATATTATGTTTGATGAAATATTAAAAAGATAATAATACTATGAAAGTATAAAAACGCGTAAATCTTTGTTAAACAAATTGCTTTTAATATTTAAACATTTTAAACGTAATCCACATCAGAATACAATCAATGAACAATAATATGAATAAATTTAATTATTATATAAATTAAATTATATAAATATTATATTTTTAATATATATTAAATTATCATATTAATATACTAAATTGTATTTAGTATGTACCTATTAATCTAATTTCTTTTTAACATTCATATATAATAGTTAAAATATTATTTTCAATATTTACAATCATAAAATGCTTGAAGTATTTCTATGGTGTTTTTCCCGATAGTTAACTTTCAAACTCAAAATGTAAACCACCTGTACCTAATTACCTATATAATACAAAATATTATTATACTGACCATAACAATAGATATAAGTTATAATATAATTGTGTGATATGCGTATTATTTCAGATGTAACGTGAGCGATATCGAATAAAACACAAAACAAGGAGGAAAACAATAAATTATAAAATCAATTCAAAATGAAGAGAACCGAACGTTTCCAAACACGTAGTCGCCAACAATCGTTATATCATATTGGCGTGATGATATATTTAATTTTTATGCAATGGATATCTATTGATTCTGCGCTTGGTTAGTATTCAAAATTGCATCAAGTTTTAGTATAAATACAATCTATATGCAAATGTATACGACAATATGTGTTGTTTTGAGTAAATTTATTACCGTTTAAAGATGGATTAATAATTTATTTGAGAAAATTCACCATATTTAGTCATAACTACATACATATTATAGTATTACTACTATCGTAATCGTTATTTACCCTGCACACGATTTATCGATTAACTAAGTAATTTGTAAAATTTCACTTTATTACCGCCTTCTACTTATGAACGTTTCATCAGTAAAATAATATATTCAGTTTAATGTTTAATTTTCATCAAACTAAAATATTGTACGGTAATACTTACATATTATACATTATTTTGTAGAAGCGCACATTGCATTGCTAATATATAAATACAAATTGTTCAAATAATTAAAATAGCTTTATGTTTTTTTAAACAGTAAACGGTTGCTATCGTAGTATTAAATATTTTTCTCATAAAATATAAACTTTTTAGAACACGCCTTTAAGATAAAATATTATTTTTTTTATTATTTTGATTTTTTAATATATATTCACAAATGCTTTTAAAAGTTTCATTAATAGTCTAAAAATGAACAAAAGTATAAAAGTTCCCTTTATTTAGAATGTGTAAAAACATGATAGAATTGTAAATTACATTTACTTTTCAAAATAAATCATTGCGTTTAAAATTAAAAAAAACTAAAATCCTAAGTTGTTGAGACGAGAATTTATATTACCTGTAGTTTTATTAAATCATATTTTTATAATTGAAAAAGACAATACCTAAAACGAAAACAAGAAAGAAATGTATTCGTAAACCTCTTTTAACAATTAAATCCGTCCATGCGAATAATAATAATTATTAATGTATTTCAATTTAAATTGAACAAATGAAATAAAACTTCCTAAGATTGCAACAAAAAAACGTATTTGCTTGAAATGTTTTTCTATTGACGTACATATCTACTCGTATATCTTAATTAGTGTTTTTATGTTTTCGTTTGGTAAATTATAAATGTAGACAGACATATTAATCAAACAATAATTTTTCAAAACTACTAATATTAAAAAAATTTGTATCAAAATTAATAAAACGTTTTTTATATTTATTTATATAATTTTTCTGCTATCAGATTTAAATGTTAATATAAGTTACAGCCAGAAGGAGAGCTAAATAATATTGAAAAAAAAACTGTAGAAAATATAATATAGATATTTTATAATATAACAACAGTCAACAATAGTTAAATTATGTATATTTATAGCATTTTTTTATTTTATGATGCCATTTTAAAAAAGTTTAGGAAACTATAATGTATAAATTTAGCGTCTTTGACTACCTAACCTAAGCAAACATTTTTTTCTTTATCATTACGATGGAAATCGCTTTTACCTAACAATAAAAATGTATTAAAATATGAATTATAGTAAAACCATAATGATAATAAATGTATTTTTCCGGGTATTGTGTTAATTTTAGTGGATACAGCTGCCGTTAGAGTAGCGATCGAAGATAAGGTAACATTGCCGTCGAGGAACGAAGCGACCAATCCGTTGAAGGAGCCTACGCCGAGTACGTTGCAGGGCACGTTCTTGGGCAGCAAACTGACAGATTCCAACAATGGTAGCACTAGCACGCCGCCAGCCGATGCGCCGCTACAGCACTTTGACGTCGGCGGTGATGTGGGTGGAATTGATGGCGGGTCTACGACCACAGCGGCCGCAGCCGACGAAACTGTTTGGAACGTCCGAACAGCCGCAGCTGCTACCCTACCGGTCGATGGACGTGATCGCAACGCGTCGTTGGCTACAGCCGCAAAATCTGACCCGGCCACCACCACCGACCGACCGTTGGATTCGTGGGAAAACATCGTTCACATCTCGAGCACCGTCGAGCAACAATCATCGTTGCCGCGGTTATCATCATCATCGCCGTTGTCGTCGTCGTCGTTGCCTACGGACTACGATTCTGCAACTACGGCTAGTGGTGTCGATTACGGTCCAGGCGCGTCAAACAAAAATCCAATGGATAATATGTTGAAAAGTTGGTTCGACCACAGACCCAATTCGGCCGCCGTCTCCAGAAAGTACTACGCGATGGCCAATGAATATCTGCAGCAAAAGAACGGAGTGGAAGCTGGTGGCGGAGGATTAAACGGAGCTGTTGGTGGAGCAGGTGGAGTTATACGTGGAGCAGGAGACACTATGGGGGAACAGTTCAAAATGAACCCTTCGTCCAAAGCCGCAATGGCTGCCGCGGTGGGCAACAACAAGAACTTGTTCGAGCGGTGGGACGAGGCGAGCGAAGAACAAGAACGCGTGCTGGAAGACGCAATGCGATCCGATCGACCTGTTGTCGATGTTGCAGGCGACAGGTCTTCATCGTCCGTACTGGCCGCCGACCAAAACACACCCAGCCGATGGTTCGTGTTGTTGTTGTCTGGTAACTCGACGGTGGCGCAAATGAGGCGCACCGACTTCGCCAAGTACCTGAAACTGAACCTCGCAGCCAGATTGTCATTAGAATACGACGAGGTGAAGATTAACCGCGTCCTAGTCGTCCCACCACGTCTCATGGTCAACGTGAGTGTGGTGCCCATTTCCGAACGGGCCTCGGCTGCTGCGGCTGCAGTTGCCGCTGCCGCCGCCGCTGCATCCTCTTCATCACTGTGGTCATCATCAGCCTCCGACCTGGCGGCCGCAGCCGTATCCGATCGGGTGATTGAAAACGATGACCCGCTGCACAACCTAGTCGAAACTAACGCCACGCTGATGGAACTGTCTGGAGAAGAATATCGGGTCAGTATAATAATATAGTGCATTCGTATCATAAAGGTTAGGTTGACGGGGTGGGTAGATATAAAATTAGTAAATAATATTATATTTTAATGCGCACTTCATAGCTGTTTGATAATTAATAATTATACCAGGGTATATAAAATGCTTACACGATATATTATATTACACGTTAGTCTAAAACACGCATTTACAATTATAATAATAAAACAATATTTTAAATATTAATTATAACACTGAGTTTTTTTTTAAATATTTAAAATATTACTCGTACCTACTTATATGCTAACGACCTAAACTTAAAGAATATCATTTTTGTTATTTTTTAATTTCTATAACTAATAATTAAAATTTACTACCCATTGGAAAATGTGGCATGAAATTATAATATAATATAGTCCATCATTTTAAATATTAGCGGTGGTAATACAGGTTATACGATTATATAATATTATAGTTAATAATATTTGGTAGCGAGTCTAATCAATACTATACTCGTTTACAGCAGCGCTCTTTCGACACAGTTATTTCTAATAAATACTACAATGGTCAATGCTGGAAAATAGACAAAACTGTAATATGTTTTATTATTCTATTATTCGTGTATTTGTTTTAAAGTCATATTGCTTTGAAATTAATTTTATTTTTAATATATTTTTTCATAATAATTTCAAAGTTTAAAACATTTCAATTAAAATAAAATCCTAATTATTGTTTATGTAAAATAATAAGACAATATTATAGTGAATTATAATGGTTTTAATTACACAATAATTGAAATGACAAAATTAAAACGAATAAAAAATTTCCAAAAATTAAATTTCATTTATATAATAATATATAAAAAAACAATTAGCAAATACGAATAATAACTGCGTATTGTATTTTTTTTTAAAAAAGAGCTAATTAAACAAAATAGTCAACAAGTTCATAAAAATATATATGTACATTTATAATTATAATAATGTTTAAATAATTAACTGAAAATATTATATAAAGTAGACAGTATAAAATATTTTTAAAATTACACGGTTCTTTCGAAAATAAAAGAATATATTTATAATTATAATATTATTAAATATATATATAATCGTACTTTTAATTGCACTGTTTATATCCATAGGGTAATCTCGGTATTATCATTTTACTGTTGAGAAACTTCATTAATAAAATATTATTATTATTCATAAAATTTGTCGTTTTATTTTAATTCTTTTTCCCCAAGTCAAACAATATTAAATTGTATATTTTTATGTATATAATATACATAATTCATTACATGTTTAACGAATTTATTATGCGTACGAAGTACTTCCCAGAGATTTTTACTTAATTTTTAATATTTTCATTATTCTGGATCGTACCTATTACAATAAAAAAAAAAAAAATATTATAAACTTTCGTAGAACATTCTACATGACTGTATATAATGTCATAGGTCATTTGTAAAACTCATTTTTACGAAAATAACTATAGACCCTTTGTAAATTATTAACCTGTTTGAAACATTTTATTATTATTTTTAAATAGACTATATATTTTCTATTTTTTTTTTGCATTAGAGATCAACGTCAGTTAGGCTCTTTGAAAAAACAATATTTAAATACATAATGAAATTTATATTAGTTAGGTAGGCATAACAAGCAAATAGGCTATTTGAAAATTAATATATACATGTATACTACCTATAGGTATAAACATATTTCTTTTATGGAATCAATCTAATTTTAATTGGCTATAAAACTATAAAAAAAAATACTTATATTATTATATAACCTAAACCTATATTATACCAATATGATAAATATCATAAAACCATTATTTTATTTTTTATAATAATTTTGTGTCCATGGCACTTAAGTCCGTACAAACTATTTTTTTCAACAAGCACAACATTTATTTATTTGTCTTTCATTAAATTATCAAAATAAAAAATACTTAAAGATATACATTATTATATTTATACCAATATATTATTTATTAAATTAAAAATGATTACTTATTTCATTTATTTGAAAAATTTCTTTCGTTACATTTAGAGTAATATGAGACATTTTTTTCTCAACAAGCACATCTATTTGTCTAGTTCCATCTATTTTTTAAAGTATTTGTCATTTGGTCACGTCCCTCGTATCCGATTTTACAGCCAATTTTTTATAAAATCTCATAAAATTTCTCATATATGAAACTATCTGATTAATTGGATCATTGTGGTTTTCTTTTTTTCTTATTAAACATTTTATATCTCCTACTTATATAATGTCATATTTTTTATTACAATTATTTTTTTTAATGTTTTGTTTTGTTGTTTTTTTGCGACATATAGGTTTTAACAGGATTAATTCTATCATCATACGATTATAATCTAACATAAATTAGGTATAATATTATAGATAAAACTAATGTTGAAAACATTAATAATTTCCCGAACGATTATCGTTGTTATACAATAATTAATAATAGATATATTATATAATGTTCGCAGCATGTATGATGATTTGAAGAGGCTAGAATTTGTAAACACTTATCATTTGTCTCACATATAGTACTAACTACAAATTAATGTTTTCGTAGAGTTTGAAATCAAATAACGACGTCTTACTTTCCAAAACATTCTATTCTTCCCTTAATGTGAAAACACATTTCGTTATGTCACTCGATGCTTTCGAGATCATACTTCATGTCAACGGCACTGATATTGCTGACAAAAACAAAAAAAGTAAATTGATAAAGTACGCTAATGCACGTCAAGCGTATATATTTTATGAGAATCAAATATTATAAAAAAGAATGAACAAAATTACAACATAATCATAGAGATATAACTTGTTTTTAAGTGAAATTAATAATGAATCATACGATAATAGTAAGTACAAGTAAGTATGGTAGATTTCCAGTAATTTTTCATGTTATTTCGAATTAACGCAATATTATAATTTTCTGTGTCATAATATATCCAAATATTAAATTCATATGATTTAAAATTCAATTAAATATTACTGAAACTGTTAAATTAGATTATATTGTGTGTATGATAACTATTAATTGTTTTGTATAATATATTATTCTTTAAATTTGTTAATTCATAATATAACACTATTAAAACAAAATATAATAATCTATACTCCAATAAACTTTTAACCATTTTATAAAATTACATGTAATACAGTTTAAATTCAAACCAAAAATAATATTTGATTATTCAAATAAAATCCATAATAATCTGAAAAACTTTAAAAATAATTAGAATAATTCAATATTCAATTGCAGTATTTTTATGTTAATAAAATGTTTATTATGTATCTATATATTTTAAAAACGCGTGTTTTTTATGATTTCATGAATAAATATATGACTTTTAATAATGGAACATTTTTTAAAGTAAATATTATCAAAAGAAAAATGTGAAAAGTGCATTTCTTATTTCCAATTTTGTAAGAATTAAAAAAATAAAGTGTCAGAAAATAAACGCAGTAAATACTATTTCAATTTGTATAAGCACAATTATATGTAAGAAATTCACTATCATATTAAAAAAATAATAAATCTTGAATAAAAATGAATTTCATATTGTCCGTTGATTCTCTAATCTTTTACTAAGTTTCGGTCAATTGTCATAAATGGAATAACTATTAATATTGGTATTTACCATTATATTATTTAATATAAATTGTACGTAAAGATTTTAAATCGTATTTAGTTTATAGCAATTGATTGATTAATTAATTTTATTTAAATGAAGACTTTATCATCTGCCTCATTAGCCTGATTATATTATTTTGTAACATGATAACAGCATGTAAGTGACGTAAGTGTTTTTTATAATCTATACATCAAAATAATTAATAATAAAAAAAAGAACGAAAAGAAAGCATAACGATTATTGATTACTATTTTATCAGTATGTACAGCTGAATGGTTAGGTATAATAAAAAGAAATGTGTTTTTTTTCTTCAAAATCCAATGTAAAGTTCATTCAGACAGATAACGATTGTCTATTATCCCGTTTAACTACTCACCAGATTAAATTTTTAATTAAACCCTATGAGCATAATGAGTTAAACATTTCAAGTTTTCAACTGTATCATAAACAATATAATAAGCATATATTCTAATAGTTTTAAAAATATATTTCCGTGAAAAAAAAAAAATAATAATGTATTAAATGCGTCGTACAAGGAAATAAATAATAATCGATATTATATGAAAAAAATAAAATATTTAAAAAGTAATAATAATAACATATTATTTTCGTATTTTTGAGTAGATATAAGTGTTATATTACTATATTAGTATAACAAATTATACGAAAACTAACATATATACATAGATTATAATATTATGTTTATGTATCAAGACATAAAACGTGTCACGCAAAATAAATATAATGTTTAATTGTTTTTTTCGTGTGGAAAAATTACAACTATATAGTTGGTGAAAATATGTTAGATACGAGTAATTATTTCACTAATATAAACGTTATGACCAAAAAAAGATTACCTATTTTCTTTAAATTTTGCAAAAATGACTTGAATTTCGTATGAGATCTAAAAATTATTATAATATAATTTATTTAAATTTGACCAATACGAATGTTAGTACCTAACAATTACTAATATTTTGTTTGTTTTAATTTTTCTGTGCGACTGCCAGGTGGAAAGATTCATGTCACTGAAATCGCAAAAACCGCAATCGATGGAGGAAGCGGCAGTCATGGTGAGCAACCGGCACGCAGACATTGATTATTTCATATATGCGACGGTGGGACCGCTGTGCTTCATAGTCGTGCTCGGGTTCCTATTGTTGACGTTTTACAAGTACGTGCGCAAGCATCCGGTCCAATGGCCGTGGAAACGCAAGTTCAAACATCCGTCTTTCTGGCCGGGTGGCCGCGGCGGTGATCATCATCACATGCACCGTCACCGTAGGATGATGGACGAGTGCAGCGGAGACTGCGGAAGCGGTGGCGGCCGCTGCGACGCAACCTCCGGCGACGAGATGGGTGGCGGCGGTTTAATAAACGTCATTTATTCAGGCGAATTCGAACAGAGCCAACAGCAGCAACTGTCCGGCTCGTGGTTGGACGACGCCAGTTTCGTACCCGACGACAGCCTGGACAGGATACGTACGCCGACCCTGTTACGAACACCGCCAGCGGCCAAGAACAAGACGTTTACGGAGATGTTACAACAATGTAGTGACGGTGGCGTCGTGGACGTCGGGGCCTGTGGCGCCGAAGATCACGCCGGCCGCCTTTTGCATCATAACCGCTCGTCACGCAACGGGCAATGTGCGGCCGCTGCCGCCGTTGCCGTCCACGCGCAAAGTCCACGTCTTAGCAGGGACAACAAGCTCCGCATATTGGGATGCAAACAGTCTTGTCTTCTACTGCCCGCCGTACAACCGGTTAATGCCGACGGTAAGTCGGAGTTAACCAGAAACCTGTTGTCGTGTCAATCGACGGAAGTGGTACGCGAAAACGACTGCGGCCAGCCGTAAACATGTACACGTAAATTATTGACACAGGGTGTTCTAAAAATTGAGTTAGAAAACGTTTATTTATCACGGTTGTGCATTGTACATGCACATCGATATCAGAACACGTTTCCAAACTTATTGTAAGTACACGCCCGTGGACACCCGGTATAAGATTAAATTATGCGTGTCTTATACTTACGCAAAAAATATTAAAATTAGCTGTTTTCGATTTTTACATATGCATGTAATTTTATTATAATAGTATATAATACACATACATCGATAAATTTACCGTTTTCATCGTCGTCGACCAAAGACAACTATTATTGTATAATTATTATATTACAGTTTTACAGTACATTAGTCTACACAAAATAACTAATTATTAATAGCTAAAACCATAATGTGCACAAGAATACCTAAATATAATATGTATATATTGTCGTGATTATTATTATTATATAAATTATAATATAGGTTAAACATTTTAATTTTTATGAATTCAAACAAAATGAATATTTTTTGATTACAATTTCATCCAATAATTATTATAACAAATTATTTATTCCTTTAGCTTCTTCATAAATGCAAATAAAGAATACCATCTTAAAGGATTTGAACCAGAAATATATTCCATTTATATAATAAATTGTAATCAACAAAATACATTTAAGGATAATAATTATGTTAGAGGGCAATATTTTCGAATACTACCGTTTTGCAAATTCCAATTAAGAACTCATTTAAGTTTGATCTAATTTCCTTTTTTCAAATTATTTGATAACTCAAATTTTTGGAAGATAATCTATAGCTATAGAAAATAAACAGTTTCAATATTCACATTACACTATTGCATTTTATAAATCAATTTTCGCTATTATTTATTTTAAGTGTTTAGCTTATTTAATTATTCATTTTTATCAGATTTGACTCAATAACACGCGTTCTTATCAAGCATACTTGTATTAGTTATAATATACCATTGCATTTCATTGTTGATCGTAAAATTAAAATAAAATTCACATGTCTACATTGATAGATGTTGAATGTCGTCTAGTACCTAATTAAAAATGTGTGTATAAATAATAAATTATTATCCACACAAATGTACGTCCTTATATATAGATATTATATATTACTATTTAAAGAGTTTCTAAAATAATTTTAATTATATAATATATTTGGAAAAGAACAATACTATAATAATTTTTACTTAATCCTTCACTGTGTAGATGTACCAATGTACCTACATGTATATATGTATGTAGTATAATAATATTTTGTGTCATTCAAACTGTTTAATTGTAATAAGGTGTTAAGTGTAGATACGTCTTTAAAATAATTTTAAAATAAAATTAAGTTTTATGTTGTGTGCATAAAGTGGTGAATGTGGTATAAAAATAAACATAGTTAATATTTATAAATATACCTACTCTTAGATTAAGTATAACGTATAATATGTAATAATAAAAAAATTACGTTACCTTTATTATTTATTTACGATATATAATTCGTATATCTACTATGAGTATTAATACTAAATAGTAATATAAATTAAACGTAGATATTAGTAGTTCTCAATTATCAAACTCGTTTTTGTTGTAGCGTTTGACCTGTAGTATTTAAAATAATAGTGGAGTGAACAAATTATTATTCCTATATTGTTTAAAACCCTATTTTTATTTTTATTTGTTTGTGTATTTAATTGTTGCATATTTTCAGTCTCTTTTATAAATTATAAGTAAGAATATGATTTGATTTTTAAATGAAAGAAAATACTAAAAAATAAAAAATAATAATAATCTAATTAGTAATAATATATAGGTACCTATTATATTGTATCATAAAATATTATATTAATATTTGTAGTTTAGAACTTAAAAACTATATATATCATTTGATATATATTAAATTATTAAATATACCTATATATTAAATATTATATGTATAATGTTAAAAATAATAGTTATGAAACAAAGATTTTATTTATTAAAATTATGTTATTCGATTAGTAAACAGTAGACGATTTCCGCCATAAGAATTTAATGTCTTCCTCTTTCTTTTTGTTATATAATAATGTTAATACATTTAATTTATATTCGTATAATAAATAATTAATTATATATTATCACACTGATCTAAAGTGTATTTATAGTTTTAATATTATCTATATATAGAAATTATATATAAGCATATTCAGTACCTAGGGGGCTTTAGCCCCCATCCAATTCGTCGTATTATGGTATAAATAAATTATAAACTATTAATCCGTATTTCTAATATACCTACCGTACACCTACTAAATGTCTACATTATATTATTTTACAAAAAATTGTTCCTAATGCTTCGAGTATAATAGTACTAAAAATGTATATTTTTTAACACCTTAAATATAAATAATAAAGTATAAATAGATATAAAAATGGTTTTAATTGTGCAGTAATTGGTTTTGCCTACACATGTAACTCAGTATTTCACTATAGAACAAACAAGTTTTTTCTAAGGAAAAATCCGACGTCATAGTGTTCGCAGTGCACTCTAGAGAGCTTTAAAAAGGTGTAAACGAACACTTCAAACAAATTTTTAAGGATGTATCAAATTTAGCGAATATGGCTAAACGTTGAAATATACATCCCGCGGGTATATGGTAGGCAACCACATAGAGTAAATATAAATCTTAAAGATCCAGAGATATATTACAAAATATCTGTGTTTCATCCTTTTATTGATTTCATCGTTCAAGAATTGCATGTATGATTTTATCAACGGCTCAGTGATATAATACATTTACAGGGACTCATTCCATAAAATTTTTATAAATATATATGACAATGATATCATTTTAAAGGTGCTCCTATCTAGGCTCAAGATCTTCCCAGTAATAATTGTTCCGTTCTGAAAATAAAGTTGGAAAGCTACGCATTTGGAAATTAAAAAGTAAGAAACTTAAACCAGATTGGATTATTGATTGGCCCATTGTATACAACTGTTATACTAAATATTAAAATAATTTTGCAATTATTTTTAACATTGCTGGTTACTTAAACCACACATGAATGTACGTTTTAACATTAATTCAAATAATTGAAAACTTATCAATGATCTATCATATCAAATAAACAACTAAATTGATTGGCTTTGACCAATATTAACAAAAAAAACTACTTAATGAGATTTAAATAGGCAATTCAATTTTTTTCCAAAAGGCACAGAATAATGCAATTAGATAACTAGACCAAGTAATAAAATATACTAGAATATATTTATTATGTTGTTATAAAATAATTAAAAATAATAATTTATATAATTGATCGTATTTTATTTATCATCAATCAGTACATATTAAAAATATATTTAATATGTATAATTTTAATAAAACGTATATAATCATAAAATATTACAATAATATTATTATTAGGCTTTTTAACGAAACTAGTTTGTAAAGGTATGAAATTATTATTTACTTTATTTAGCCTCCACCCCTATTAAAAAATTACATAGTTTTTAGTGTGTTGTTATTAATTTATTATCTATAAAATTCTATTAGTTTATTTTATTTTAAATTATTTATATATTTTATGAAAACCTTATATTATATATATTAATTAATTATAATTAATGTTATATTTTTCCGCGGGAAGTAATTGTAAATGGATTTAACTAATTTAATATATAATACCTTATTATTCATTTGGTAAATGTGTTTAATACGATTATGATAAATTATTATATCATTTACGTGATTCAATGTGATTCGTTGACCGATATTCAAATTTCAAGTATTTTACTGTTTACTATTCACTATTCAGTATTTAGTATTTACATTAATTATGAAAGATTTTGATAAGAAATATTCGTTTGTATTTAAGAAATGTTGAGTGTTTAGCTTTGGCTCTTTATTATTCACCGTTCATAATATTAATAAAGTATACCTATACATATAGGTAGGTACACATAAATTTAATACCCTCCTCACCACCCCGTGAAAAAATCCTAAATCTGCCACTAGGTCTCATCATGTTATCATAATATAATATAAATATTAATCTCGACAATTAGGTAAGTACATTTACATGAATTTCACAAGTGACGTTTAACTAATGTATAATATGTATTGTATATTATATAATAAATAATAATGTATTATTATTGTCTGTAATACGAATTAGAAGCCACGAGGTACTGAAGTTTAAACCATAATTGTTATCTCGGTTGGACCAATATGACTCTATCTGTAACTCTATGAGCATAGTTTGCTTGAGGGTAAGATGAACTACAATGACGGATTTAAAGTTAAGTTAAGTCACCCTATCGCCTCACCCTTTAAATCAACATTTTTAAATACTTTACTGATTTAACGAAATAGATATTAATAATGATAATAATCAAATTCTAGAGTGCACTGCATTGCTACACTTCTGATAATTTGTAACTATATTAACAATGGATAAAATTAAATTATAGAAATACTTTTAACTTTTTAAGTTACAAACTTTAACTTTTTCTTTTGTAGTCACTTAAATTTTTAACCTAAAAATTGCTATTAATCTAAGTTTATTATATACTCATTACAATATTTTCTACTATAGCCCCTCTAGATAATGTGTTCAAACAATGTGTATGACTCTCCTCAAATTACTCATCCCCCCTTAAAATAAACAAGACAATTAAGATTCTAAAGATATTTTAATGTGGGGATAAAACCTCCCAAGATATTAGTACTAGTTGCGCCAGTGGCAGATCTACAGGGGTGATATGGAGGTCATATATCCCACATCCCTTGCTGGTAGATAAAATAAACTTTTTATATAATATAAATGTATTATGTTATGTCTATATTAATAAAATATACCTACATATATTTAATACCCCCCCCCCCCGTGAGAAAATCCTATATCCGCAACTGTCAATAAGCTATATATATATTGTATAAATTTGTTTATAGTATTGTCAATTGGCATATCGAATGTATATATTTATAATTAATAATTATAGTATCAATATATTAAGCAAAAGCCAACATTGAATTATAGGTACACTAATAGTACTATATACATTTATTCTATATATTGTTAAAATATAATATTTAAATATATAGTAAATACCTACCTACTCACTAGTTACTATGATATAGGTACCTAGTTTTATTCGTAGTAAAAAAATGCTGACAAGTTTAAAATAAAATATTATCTGACGACGTGTAAATATGTGAATAGTGGATACATAGAAGTCGAACATTTTAAACAGTGTACCTACCATATTATGAATATTATATAATAGTTATTATAGTACCTAAGTAACATTACGCCCAATACTTTATCATAGTAGTTTTTAAATATTTAAAACAATTGTGCGTGGATTTATCTTACACATATGTAAAAAAAATTACATTGTAATGTACTCGACATGAACATATTTACATAGTTATGTAGACGTTTTAACGCAGTATATTTTATGTTATAGGTACATATAAAAAGCATAAAAAAAATTCGGTTTTAGGTAAATTTAAGCGAAATATGAATAGAATAATAATAATATAACAGCAAGAAAACATTATTCGCACGTATAACCGTATGTGATTAGTAACAATGATTATATGTATTATCTTATACATAGATAAATTGATGTTAGCTTTTGATTGACGATCGACTGACGATAGGGTGATTAATAGTAGAAGGAGTAGAGTACTCATAAATTAGGTGATTGATAGATTGCCGATCGAATAAATATAATAGGAGAATAGGTTGATAAGAAAAATTAAAAGTTACGGGGTCAATGATAATAATATTATATGAAGGCAAGATCTATAAAGTACATTATAGATCTTTATAAGAGAAGGTATATCGAAAAATAATGTTGAGATAAAATATACAATATACTAGATAGCGAACTTCTAATCACTCGTGCACGTAGCACGATATTATTTTATAAATTTTAAATAATTGCAAGGGAAGTAGTACGCAATGACGAGTGCATGATTTGTGTGTAGATATAGCAAATTTACTTGATATTTAAAATAATATTCTAAATTATATGGATAAATTAAGAGAGGTGAGTGAAATATTATTATTTTATTCTTTAGAACCTTAAAATTTTGAAAAAAATATTGCATAGGGAGTAGTTAGGAAAGACGTATGATTTGGATGAATACAGAAATTTATTTTATATTTAAAATTTTCTATATTATTTTTTTAATATTTAGGTCATTACATTTTTCAAAAAAAATTTGCGGGGGAGTAGTATGTAATAACGTGTTTATGATTTGGGTGGATTCCAAAAATTTACTTTATATTAAAAATATTCTATATAAATTAATTGAAAAATTAATGAAGCGAAATGTTGTTATTTTATGTAGGACTTCAATAAATCTCAAATAAGATGTAAGTAGAGTAGTACTTAAAGAATTATTTATGTTTTAGTTGGATACAAAAAAATGACTTAATATTTAGAAGATAAGTGCAAAAATATGTTCTAATAATTTGGTTGAACAAATTACTTTTGATTTAAAAAAGTTAATTATATCACACGGAAAAATTAAGGGATGGGAGCAAAATTTTTTTTTAAAAATATTTAGATGTCTTTATACCTATAAGTAACGTTCAAATACTTTGTATGGATAAATTTAGAAAGAAAAATCATAAAACTTAAATATATGATAATTTATAAACAAATACCAGTATTAGAACACAGATATGAGTAATACATTTATTTTTAATGTTTTAATAATTCAAAGTTGTTTTTAATTTAGTTTACTCGTTTTAGTTTTGTTATTAATACAATAATATGAAATATAAATTACAATATACTTCATATATATAAAAAAAAAGAAATATTTAATATATATACACATAATTATATTCACATATTTTAAATAATAGTAATAATAACATATAGGTATAATAAACAAGTTACAAACAATAAGTACAATAACCGTCCTAAACAGGTGAAAATCCCATGAAAAGAGGTACAAAAACCGCACAAGAAAGGTACGAAAGGTAGGTGCGGTGAAGACATTATTAATTGAAGCATTATAACATTATAACTTATTCACTGAATAAGTTATGTATGAAACTTCGGTTCATTATGTCTAACAAGTCAAGTACCGCGTTTATTTTGGCTGCCAGTTTTGAAGTCCCGCTGCCATAGCCTAGAACGATTAATTTTGATTAGAAATGTTACGAAAACGTAAAATGTATGATAATAGAATTGACAATACATACCATAATTATTTTCATATCGTGCTTAGATTGTGAAGAAAGGTGTACCAGGATGTTTAACAGTGTCGGACAACAGTACGTATACAACTTTCCTATCGTTTCCCAATGCATGGTCATTTAAAACGGGTGATTTTTCCACGCTAAAATTGAAAACTTGTCTACCGGCTCCAACTACTTTTACCGAACCTATAACCGCAACTTCGTCAACGTCAGCAGCCGGAGTGTCGTCGACAAATTTCGGAATTGCGTCCGGTGTTGGTATTCCATTTTCCGATATAATATTTCCTGTTTCCTCGGCATACACATTGTCTGATGTGTCTTCGGGTTTAGTGGAAAGTTCTATTTCAAAAAATGGTATAACATTGGTTAGGGCGGCATCGGTACAGTTAACATTTATCGCGGATTCGTCGTTTGAATCTATTAGCGGTATGGTCAGCGGGTTCACAGACGTAACAGGAACCGTGGAGGCCAACGAATTGTCTTTGTTACGCCATTTACACGCCATTCTCAATAACGATAACTTATTTATTTTCTATAAATTAATAATGTTAACTATTTATTCCATGCAACAGTTTTTTTTTAGTAATTTATGTCTAATGATCAATATTTCTAGTTGTAAAATGTGGTTTATAATGCCAAAAATGTACGATAAATTATAAATATTCGTGATTTTCGTTTACAAATGCAAAAAAAATCATCACTAAACAATTTATACATCGAATAGTAAAATTTGATCAGACAAAAATCTTATATAAATACTTATATATTTAAAAATAATATTTTAATAGCAATACATTTTAAATAATTTTTAATTATGTTTAATTATATACGTTATTTTTTTTATTTTATAAAGTTTTAAAATAATTAATAAAATGTCCAGTAAAGAAATTTAATTTTTCAAGTTTATGTAAAACGTACCTACACATTATAGTATAAAATAAAATATGAATTACAAATTTAATAACACAAATTAAAAAATTAATTATTTTCTATATTAAATGTTTTTAGCTGTGAATTAATAAAGATATTTAATTTTATTTAAAATAATAATACTATTTTTGTACATCGTTAAAACTAAGTCTACAGAGCTACATTTTTAATTTAACTTAATGTTATGTTCCCGCTGCGGTGTTAATTAAATTGTTAGGTACCTTCTTATCCTTCACTTTGTTTTTAACGTTTTTTCCGTGTAGCTCTTGCCGCTTTGGGACAAAAATTAATGAACGAACATTTATTACCCATTTTAATCGAAATAATCAATATTAATAGTAATATAATAAATATATTAAGTATAATAATAGTCAATGCGTAAAGATATTGATGTGTTTTAGTCAACTTCTTAGTGTGCAGGGAGGCAATCGAACGGTAAATCGTATTCGTACACAAATTGTGTTTAATAATTACGTTTCGATGAGACCGTAAAGTATTTTAAATATATATTATGACCTTTTTGTCCAGCACATATTAACATATTTAATAAAAATTAAACAATAACAAAATGTTTGAGTCAAAACAAATAATTATTGCTTTTTAAGTGTGTTTATTATTATTATTTTTTTTTTTTTATTTAAGAGCTGGGAGGGAACTGTTTTCTCATTATTTCCCGGGAAATCTGTTTATTTATCCCCGTAGCGATTTTTAAATACCAACATTAATAAAATTGGTCGTATAATAATTTATTATTAAGGTGTCGTCATTTTAATTGAGGCCTATTTGCTTAAAATCCTTATTCTTTAGTATTTACTATTTACTGATAAAATGACGACCGATAGATACAACTTAATATTTTAATTTTTACAATTAGGTACAAATTTTCAATAATATTATGTTTTCAGGTTTTCTTACTACATTATATTATTATAATATTAATAATTTTATATTTACATATTATTATAAAATAAAATGATTTTGTTTAATTTTTGACGTACTTATATCAACAGTTTTTTGTAATTAAAATAGTCATTAATTGGTTTACTAAATGCATGTAATCTCTCACATTCAAGTACACTTTTGTTACTTTATTAATTCATTCAATTTTTTGTAGTCTAGAAGGTCTGGTTATTAAATCAACTGAATCCCAACAATCGTCACATAACACATTCTAAAACAGTATCCTAAGCGGTAATGAGGAGGGGCTCGGGGGGGAGGGCTAAGCCTCACAATTTTTCTATTAGCCTCCTAAAAATTGTTTGTGTTTTACATATATTTATGAATCTTCCATGTCTTATATTGATCTTAAATATATTAACTCCCCTAAAATTTTAATGAAATTTTAGCCTTATGAACAATTTGCTAGATGGAACTTAAATTGTTTTAATCATAACCATTATTTTGAAATCCCTATTTTTAATAAACAGTAGTTTTAACAATTACATATTTGAATAATGTTTGTTAATGGTTGGAATAATAAAAGTACTGAGAGTACAACTAGTAATTTTCAAAATTAATCTACCAGAAGATTTCACAAATTCAGCTGCAGTAAAATATACATTACAATATTACATGGTCTATTGTATTTATTTTCATAAAATAGTTGCACCAGTTTGAACCAACGAATTTTTAGACTATTTAGTTTCATTTAAATTGTATAATGTATTATACTTATCAAATCTAACAAATCGATTTGTTATCTATTTTGTCACGTCTATATTTATCTGTGCTACTGACACAGATATCTATATTATACGTATTGTATGTATAATATAGATATCTGTGGCTACTGACTAGCCAATTAGATAAGAAACAGTCAGAAAATATTTTCGATATCGACAGTACACAGATATAGATAATTTATTATCTATAACTGTGTTATAAATAAAACTATTGGCACACCAAATGTGGTTTTTCTATGGTATACGGTATACCATTTACCGCCAAAACATGACTTCTTATCTGTTCACTTCGCCGACGGCTGCCCGTATTATAAATTATAGTAGGTAGTAGGTACTTTATTGTAAGTTTCTAACTCTGTGATTTCGTCTTTATTACTTATAATGTGCTAAAATTAAATTTTTTATGTTTTATTTCCTACTATTCTTTTCTTTTTCAATAAGTCGATGTAAAAATAAATACGTGTGTGTTGTTGATGAATTTTGTATATTAAGTTTTTTATAGAAGAGCTTTACTAAAATTCATACAATTTCGATAAAATAAAAGAGGTATTTAACTTTCTCACTCGACGTGTTCAATTGTAATTTAAGCACTTATGACTTATCCTAAATGTACCTACAATTTTTTTTTTTATGTGTCATAATATTAAAAATTATTTCTTGTTATTATTTAGAAAATGTCTATGTTGCAAGAAATATCAATTCAAGGTATTAGGAGTTATCATCCACATGAAAAACAAATTGTAAAATTTCAAAGACCGCTTACATTAATCTTGGGGCAAAATGGTTGTGGAAAAACAACTATAATTGAGTGTCTTAAATACATTACATGTTCAGATCAACCAAAAAACACAAAAACTGGTGGTTTTGTTTGGGATCCTAAACTATCAGATCATCATTCTGTAATTAATAGAACATTTATTATATTTTTGTCTCATTCTATGAGCCTTTTATAATGAAGAATATGGATTTTTATTTAAGGTCAAAGGCAATGTAAAACTAATATTTCGCGATACTAATGATGTTTCTGTGGTAGTTTCCAAAACATTAGAATCAACTCAAAAATTAAAAACCGTCACTACTAGAACTCTTGATCAAACAGTTTCTAGAAAAGTTTGTTAATTATTAAACATAAAATATTTTATTGTATATATATATATATATATATTATTAACTATTTATATTAACATAAACACTTAGGGCCAAAGTACTTCACATAAATGTGCTGATGTTGATGATGTTATGTGTACTTACTTAGGAGTTTCAAAATCAATTTTGAAAGATGTTATTTTTTGCCATCAGGAAGAATCTAGCTGGTATATAATATAATATAATATAATTCAAATTATCTAATAAACAATTATATATTTATAATCTGCAAAATGTTACAGGCCTTTAGACGAAGATAAAAAAGTAAAAGAAAAATTTGATGCAATATTTGATGTTGGAAAATATGACAAATGTATTGAACAAATTCGTAAAGAAATTAAATCAATTCGAGAGGGTAAGATAAAATCTATAACTATAGTAAACATTTACTAATTTAAACCTAAATATATACAGTACAATTATAATTTCATGTTACAAAAATGGTAGGAATTACACATTTTCAATCACTAAACTCTGTTTATTATACAGTTTAATTAAAAAGTCAAATGTCCCAGCAAAATTATATTCATTATAGATTATATAACTTATCGTAAAATTATAAGTATACTAGATTTAATTAATTTTTTAAAAATCAAAATGTTTGAATTAGAATAATTTCTAAAATTTCGAAACTTCAATGAAATATTATAATTTAAATATTTTGATTTTATGTTACCGAATTAATTACTATTATACATATATTTTTAGTAGCATAATTAATATGTATAATTCAATGTTTTATTTTTCTTGTAAACCATATGAAAATATTTATAGATAAATAAAAGTAGTCAGTATACGCTAGAGAAGCTATAGAACTTCAAAAATATAGAATGTAAATTTAAAATTATCAATATTTAATTCTTCCATAATGCACAAAATAACTAAAAATTTGTATTATTTCTTAAATGGTCCAGATTATTAGTATAATTATTACTTCAAAATAACTTTTATATACATATTTTATGTTATTATTATTTTTAATATTGCACTTAAGTAATAATAATAAAATATGTTTAGATAAGAAGAATGTTAATAAAGATTTAGATTATTTAAAAGCTTATCGAGAAGATGCACGTAACAAAAAAGCATCTTTAGAGGATAAAAAATCTAAATTGGCTGAGCTGCAGCAAAAAATGAATAAAATAGAAATGGATATGAAGCCATTAGAAAAACGATATAATGCAATATTGTATATTGAAGAAAATTTGTCTACCTTAAAAAACTCATTATTAACTTCAGAAGGACATTTGAAATCTATTGTGTTATCAAAAAGAGAATTGAAATCAGTAATTAAACTAGACTTTGAAGGAAATGATTTTGAACTTGAAGAAGCATTAAACAATTTTAATAATAATTTACTGTAAGTTTTTTAGATAATTTAATTATTCATATAACTTTTATAATCATATCATATATACAAAAAATTATCACATTGTTTCTTTTCTTTTGTGCAAATTATAGAAAATTCTTTAATGCTATAGAATAATGCTTGTATAGGTGGATCCTAAACACATATAAGAATATATAATTTTATATGGACATACATCGTTTCTGTAGTTCCCATAGTATTAAAAAAAAAAAAATTTGTTAAAAAATATAATTTTTTAAATATAAAAAAATATAATTTGTTTTCATGTTATGTTAAACTAGATTTACCCCTGACATAAACATTTGGAAATTTTATGTAATCTTAAAAAAAATATAAAATATCTAGCTATTTTTCAATTGTATTAATATTTAATTATAGAATTTCACTAATTAAAATTTGAGAAACTATTTGGCACAGAATACAATTAGTAAAAATTAATTTATTAATTATAAAGTTTACAAGTTGTTTTTTACCACAAATATATTTTAAAAAAGGTTTCAGGAGACCAACTTCACTTAGTAATATTTTTATAATTAATTAGTAAAATAAAAATGCATTTCATTGAAAAATGACTGGTGAAAATGATGTTTTAAATTGTTCTTACCTTTAATTTCTTTAATATATTAATAATTAATTAGTCAATTTCATATACCTAACTAGAATATTATGTTCTAAGGAATTTGTTGATATTTTTTTTTTTATTAAACTTGCTTGAGAAATGATACTAATTATTACATACTTTTCAGTGATAGATTTAACCATATTACTTTATTGCCCATGAACTAAAATAAAGATTCATCCTATTACAATATATAACTCTATTATAATCATAAAATTGTACTGTGTTTATACATAATGCACTTGTTGAATGAATGTTGGTAAAATCCATCACTCTTAATACTTATACTTCTAGTTCATATTTAAACTATTATGTATATTGCCATAAAAATATAATGCTTTAATTATATATGTATATATTTAAAAGACAAAAAGAAGCAGAAAAGAATAAATTGATTCAAAATAAAAATAATGCAATTATTAATGAAAAAAGAATTCAAGAAAATATCAGTAAAGAACAAATTAATTTTGGACGGTATCAAAATGAAGAAAAACAAAATCTAAACAATTTGCAAAAACAAAATATAAAAATAACTGAATTAGGAAATGCAATGGAAATTATTTGTAAGTATTAATGAACCTATTACAACAATAAACACTTTATTAATGAAATGAATTGTTTAGTACCAGCACTTTCTGAATTCAATTGTACAGAAGTAAAAGGTGATTTATTAAAGAAATTAAGTTCTATGAAAAATAAATTAGAATCTACCCAAAAAGAATATATTGAAAATGAGATTAAGTTACAATCTAATATTGATTCAACACGAGTAGAAAAAGCCAAATTGGATCAAGAAATTAAAATTCAAGAAAAACAAATTATGGCAAATACTTCTGAAATAAAAAAATTGAAAAAAGTTGTTGAACAAGTAATATAAAATTATTATTATTTGTATTCTAAATAATTTAAATATGTTTTGATATTTTATTTAAAGGTAAAATATTCATCTGAAAAATTAACTGAACTACAAAAATTAAAAGATGATAATGAAAAAAAACTTAATGCATTAAAAGAATCATTTAACTTTGATAAAGTTAAACTGGAAGTAGACAAGAAGAAGGAAGAAAAATATAAGTTAATAACAAATATATTTATATTATATAAACACTTAATAAATTAATTTAATGTAATTGACTAAACTTTTAATAATTTATTATTATTTTTATTCTTTAATATGTTTAGTATAAATCTAAAATTAGATATGATAGAAAAGGAAGTTCAAAAATTACAATTATTGAGTGTTGAACAAGCAGAACTAGATACCATTAAAACAAATAAATCTGGAATTGAAACTAAACTTCAAATACTGTAAGTGCAATTATTTACTGTTTAAAAAAATTAATTAGATAAAATTAATTACCATTTTTTATCCATTTAGTAAAAATAAAGTGAATGCTATATTAAAAGATCTGTTGGGAAGTGTACCACAAGAGAAACTCAAATTTGAGTTTACAATGTTTTTAGATAAACTAGTATGTAGTAGTATATTATAATAAATATTTCATAATTAATACTTACATAATTTGTTATTTAATTATAAAATGTAATGTTTGTTTAGTCCAACACAATCAGATCCAATCGAAATAGTATAGCTGCAAAACAAAAACAATTGACTATACTTGAAGCAAATTATAATCACACCAAAGAAAAATTACATGCGCATCAAAGAAATGTCTCTGATGATGAAAATGCTTTGAATGACATGTGTCAAGGTCAAGAATATGAAGTAATTTTGAAAGAAGTCAATGAAAAAATAGAAGAATTACAAGTAAGTACAATTCAAAAATCAGGAAATAAAATTTAAGTTGAATTAATTATTGCAGCTTTTTTAAGTATTGTAATTTCAAGAAAAATCTTTCTTTTTTTATTTCTTAAAAATATACAGTAGTAATTTTTGTTTTGTTAGTTAATCTGAACATTTAAATTTTAATTTAATGTTTAAAATTATAACAACAGACAAGTTGATAATAAATAATAATAACATTTAAGTTTAAATTGTAATATTAAATTTAATAATAAATTGTATTATTTCTGAATAAATTTATTTCTATGTATTAGTATTACAATCATTATAGTTAGAAAAAAAATTTGTTTTACCCAAAATCTTAAATATTATACTCTATAATATCTAAATATTAGTTAATAGTTATGATTTAGTTTTAAAATTATTTTGTTATTCTCACTAATTTTAACTATGATCTTATTAGAAAAATGCATCTATTTACATATTAATTTTTATTCTTTAAGGATCAAAAAGGTTCTCTGTCGACATCAGGTCATCTTTTTAGACGATACATAAAAAATTTAGAAATTCAAGATCCTTGTTGTCCATTATGTCATCGCAGCTTTAGTACTATCGACGAAGTGACTGAACTTATTAGTGATGTAAGATTGATAATTATATTTCAACTAATTTAACTTATTTTTTTTTTTAATTTATTAAAAAAAAATTCTATTAATTTTTTTTTTCAGTTAAATGTAAGAGTTCAAAAAGTTCCCAATGAATTAGAATTAACTATTACACAATTAGAAACACTTTTAGAGAAACAATCAAAACTCCAACAACTTAAACCTACATATACAAGAATATCAATTTTGAATAAAACGGAAATACCAAATATTAAGTAAAACTGTTTATACTTTATTTTTTATTTTTATTAATAACAAAAATATATATTGTAGAATTGAATTGGAAAAAATTGGAAATAACTTAAAAAATAAACGTGATGAGCTTTCTAAATTGTTAGAAGAAAATGGCAAATTAGAAACTGATGAAATGAGTGCTAAAAATATCCAAGCTGATGTAGTAATGATTGATAGTTATCACAATGATATTAATAGACTTAAAAAAGACGAGCAGAATTTAGTAGAAAAAATTAGTGAATCTGGTTCTACTAGGAATTTTCAGGAAGCAATTGTAGAACAGCAGACTTTAAGAAATACTTCAAAGGATATCTGTAACATTTTGGAAAAAAGACAACATGAACTAAATGAATATAATGAAACATTATATAAATTACAAACACAACAAAATGAAATTGTGACCAATGAATTAAATTTGAAACGTGAAATGCAAGATGAAAAGGTCATAATGGATAAGTTAAACGATTTACAGATTCTTGAAATAACATTAAGTTCAGAATTAGAAAACTCCAAAAAAACCGTTCAACCTATTCAAAAAAAGCTGGAATCATTTGTTAATAATTTGGAACAAACTAAAAAAGAACAAAACAAACAAATTGAAAATGATAGAAAAAAAGTACTGCATCTTGTAAAATGTAAATGAAGCATGTCTTATATAATAAGTTATTAATTTATTTCAGATTGTGTCATTTGAAAATAAATTTCAAGAAATAACTAACCTACAAGCTTCAATTGATGATTATGAAAAAAAAGGATGGTCATTACGTATTAAAGAAACAAATGAATTGTTAGACAAATTATCAAAAGAAAAAATGCAATATGTGGAAGCTCAAATAAACATTCAAAAAGATATTGATTCTATCAATGATTACAATGCGAGACAAGAGGTTATTATAAATTTATTAATATATTTTTTAAAAAATAAAAATACATAAAAGCAATATTTGTATTTTAAATTCTAAATTCAGATAATGAATTTTTTAGTTCTCTTACTTAACTAACAAATTAGTGTGTAAACAATACTTTCTTATTTTATAGTGTAATATTATTTATGTAACAAAGGAACATATGACACTAAATTGTTCACCACCCGAGTCATGTTCTTATTCCACGTCAAGTATATGTACATTTGCACTTTATTTATCAAAATATTACCCTACCATAAAGTCATATATTTATATTTATTAAATTTTTATTTATTTTAACTCATGAAGTACTTTAAAACTTTGCTATTAAATGGTAGTTTTGATTAGAGGTAGGTAAAAAACATTAATGTTTTTTTATGAACAATATATTAAAGAAAACATTAATGTTTAAACATTTTTGTATTTGTTTTTTTTTTAAAAATTATTTATATATATATTATATCAAATTTCAGAATAGAAAACTTACAGAATGTTTCGATGTATTCTGTAATGTACAATATATAAAATATGGGCGATTTTTATTTTTTTTGCTTTATATTGTTATAACATGTTTTTAAAAAACATCTAAAAGACATTAATGTTTTTCGAAAATCCGATATATCGATGCTAATGTTTTAAATTTTTATGTATAGATACATCAATGTTCAAAAAGTTTTACCTATCTCTAATACTTTCTGTATTTTATTATTATAAATTATAATTATGATAGTGAATGTTAATATAATCCTTTCTTAACATAATTTAGATACAAAAAATAGACTTAGAAAATAATAAAAAATTAAGACAAAAACTTAAAGAAGAAATTAAATGTTCATCTGAAATAAATAAATTAAAAGAAGAAGTTGGAAATATGGATGTAAATAGTTTGATTAAAGAAAAAAGAATTATCAATGAAAATATGGAGACTTTATTTAAAGAGGTACTTTACTGTTTTACTTTATCTTACCAAGATATTTTTTAAACGGTTACGGTTAAAATGTATTTTTTTATTTTTTTATATAGAAAAATAAATCTTTAGGTAGGAAACAAGAACTGGAAACCATTATAGAAAATGCTATCAAAGAGTTGATGGATAGTCGTTTTAAAAATGCTGAAAATAATTACTTGCATAAAAAAGTAAAATTTGAGATTTTGAATCGTGTTGAAAATGATTTGACTAAGTATATTAAAGCTCTTGAATACTCATTGAATCGGTTTCATGCTGAACACATGCAAAATATTAATACTATAATTAAAAAGTTATGGAGAGATATTTATATGGGCAACGACATTGACTATATTCAAATAAAAACATCTGATGATGACAAACCAATTCAAACTGATTCAAGTAATCATATTTAAAAATTATTTATTTATGAATAAACTTATTAAGTACATTATAATTTTATTGAATTATATTCGTTTGTCATCTTTTAGGTAAGAGAAGAGTTTTTAATTATAGAGTTGTGCAAATAAAAAATAGTGTGGAATTGGACATGAGAGGAAGATGCAGTGCTGGTCAAAAAGTAATAATACTCTTTTTAGTTAATGCATTTTTAATTTTGTTTATGTATTTATAGGTTTTGGCATGCTTAATTGTAAGAATGGCACTAGCAGAAACATTTAGTAAACATTGTGGTATACTTGCATTAGATGAACCTACGACCAATTTAGATGAATCTAATATACAAAGCTTAGCTGAATCTTTATCAGAGTATGTTAGATAATTTTAGATATTATTTATTTTTAATTTATATTATATAAATTAAAATATTATTTGTTATAGGATTATAACGCGTCGCAGTTCACAAAAATCATTTCAATTAATCATCATCACTCACGACCCTAATTTCTTGCGTAAACTGTCTGCCAGAGACATGATTGATACCTACTATGAAGTAGAAAGAAATAATATGTAAGTTAATTTATATTAAATAACTATTAAAATTCTGTCTAAATAACAGGATTGGTACAAAATTATAGCTACATACTATAGTATTTGAACTTAAGTGTAACATTTAAATTGGAGTTCAACTTAAATACATATATAATTAAATTTAAAGGGGAAAACATTTTCAATGAATTTATAGGTATTTAAAAATATAAAAACATAACACATAAATTTGTTTTCAAATAAGTTTGTATTTTATAAAAGCTAAAAAGAACAATTTTTATTTAATATTAAATACTAAACATTAGTTAAATGTGTTGGATAAGTGTTTAAATGTTTAAGTCCGCCCGATTACAACTATTTATTAATCCTATATGACTGATGAATAATTTGAATGTTTAAAATGTTAAATCTATAGTTAATTTTATTTTATATTTTTAGGGGTATTTCCATTGTGAATGAAAGAGAAATTAGACTTTTGACCTAAAAAATAATTAAAATTGTATTTACACAAGTATGTTATATTTATATTTGTTAAAAATTAAGTAATTTTTTTTTTTTATTACCATAAATTTAATTTAATATTTAGTATTGAATCTAAGTTATAGAATACTTTATACAATGTAATATATATTTATTTTGTTAATTTTTCCCTTTTTAAATTAGCAATTACAATGATTTTTTTTTATACAAATTTAATTTTTGTAGTTTGTCTATTTAATTACGTATTGTATTACTTATAATCAACAACCATATGACTAAGAGTCAAGAAAGATGTGGCATTATCCTCATATTGTGTTTTAATGTGTGTACATTATACAACTATACATAGTACACAATAACGACTATAGCCTGTCATTCCAAAAGATGCATAGAGTATACTATTATCTATACTATTAAAACAAAAGTGTAATATGTGATTGAATACTTGAAAGTAAAGACACAATTGTTACATAATTGAAAGTGTAACCAAGTTATAAATTATTTAGTTCAATAAAATAATAAATTAAAAAATGACTATTACAATAACTTTTATTAATAATTTTGATGCAATTTTAATATAAATGAGTAACTACCAGACTAACTACCATTCTGCTGTATTTATAATTATTATTATTATAATTTCCAGCCCAAATTTGGGTCACAGAGGTTAATAGTGGATTGTCAAAATTATTTTAATTTAAACTATTTGTTTTAGCTAATTTGCATTCTTAGCAAAGCGAGACATGTATTGGTAATAATTTTTTTTTTATGTCTGAAGACACTTTCGGGTAGAAATAATGGTCCGATTACAAGAGAGTATGCTTTTAGTAGCAAATTGCACCTACTTGGTACTTTAATTAGGTTCATTCAATATCTCAAAAGCTTTTCCTTGGGATAAGAAAATCTACCAAAAATGACATTAAAATGGCTAATTCATGAAAACTGTAAGTTTAACAAAAAATTGTTGAGCAACCGGTAGATATTCTTTAGATAAGATTTTTAGTACGAAATTCACAAAACTGAGAAGCCTCCGTTGCGCCCTTTTTAACTGGCTAATATCATTGGAAGTATATTATAATAGCCCCATACTCCAAAATTGGATGTACTGGTACATAGTAAAGGGTTTTAAGTGAAATATGAAGCTTTAATTCCTTGGACAATCGTAATACAAAACCAAGCATTTTGAATGCCTTACAGCTTATCATTCTAATATGAAGTCCAGGATTGAGGCATTTAGAAAATTTAAAACCTAGATCTAATGTACTTATCTTTAATGCAAATTAGTTTGGTGTATCATATAAGTTTATACATAACATATGTTTATTTATACATATTTCAAATATAAAATTTGGCACTATTTTTATTATCTAAACCACTCATAATACAATACTATACTAATTATAGTTATGTTATAAAAAAAATTTAAATTATTGTTTGAAATTAAATTTTCGTATTGGAAAATTGCAAGTTGCTACAATATTAAAATGTATTTATTAAAAAAAAATCTTATTTATTTCGCAGATAATGCCTGCACCCATTGATCATAATCCACCTATAATTCATAGGTCTATATTGATAAAATTTGATAGATTTATATATATTCCAATATAGACAACAACTAGAAATTTAGGACCTCCTATTTTTATATAAATCTAAATCTAAAAATACTATTGTACAAATTAGGTCCTTAATAATTTCATATACATCAATATGCCCTTTTGGATGTTAAATGATTTATAATATTCAATTTTTAAACTATAAAACATAAAATTTCAAATAATATTAAACATTTATTTTATTATATAATAATTTCCATAAAACAAATTATTGTAAGGCATCTCCTTTCGATCATGTTTTTCACACTTTAAATAATTTGTAAACATAGATATTTTTCATGATCCTTTATATTATATTTTAAGTAAATTATAATGTTGGTATTATTTATTTTTAATTTTTAATATTATCGTATTATTTTTCTGTATAATTTATATTTTAATTTAGTTTTTTTGTACTTTGTAACCTTTGGGTGTTGAAATTCAAATAAATAAATAAATTATTGAAAAAAAATTACATTTTTAGTCAGATTTCAAAGTTCTATTACAAATGTGTAATGTGTGTCATTTTTGCCAATATTCTTTGTATAACGGTTGGAAGGCGATAGAGCTTAACAAGATTACTACAATCACATCAGTTGTTTTCAAATATTAATACATGCATATTATATAAATAAATATAAATAATCAGATGAACTTGATTGACGTCTATAACAATATTTAAATAATTATATACCTATGAGCAAAATATATGTATTTATATATATTCATTAAAAATATCTTTGACTTATGTGGATATTATCCACTACATTACAACATATAATATTTTATATAAGTAATATCAAATCATAAAGATTTAGGATAGTATGAAACATATTATACAAGCATTATAACAGTTTATGGTTATTAAACAATTTAATAATGCTTTAATTTTGATTAAAGTATAAATTTTTTACCTAATACAATTTTAAAATATACTAATTAAATTTAATTAGTTTTTAATTTTTTTGTTAAATTACAATCTTAAATTAAAAATGTTGAATACTTTTACTTTAAATATTGATATACATATTGTTTTCTAGTAAATAAAGCAGTAATCTTTTTCAAGTATCTTATCTTCAATATTTTGTATAAAAAAAATAATTAATTCTACTTCATTTTGTTTTTGTTTTCTTAAACATTTCATAACATTATTTTTCAATGGTCTAGAATTATAAAAAAAGGTATATTTATATAAAATAGTAATGCCATTTATTTATAACAATTGTTTAATATTCATACTCATAATAGTTAACAATTTTTTTAAAAACCCCAAAAAACTTAACAATAAATAACATGAAACATATCAGATTATAATGTAAGTGACAATTATGTGAATATTAATTAATGTTTATACATTTTTTTTTAAATATATAAATATATATATATATAAATTTAACACATTAAAATTGAAATAAATAATATTCAGATTATTTTAATATTTATATTTGCTTACTTAAGATTTACGCTTAGATTTTTTTGGACTAGGAATGGTAAGAGTAACTGGTGAATTTGGCCTTGACAAATAATTTGTTTGCTTATTCGTTAATTTATTTCTTTTCTACAAATATATTTGTCAATAATAAAATAACAATTAAATATTATTAATAAATTTAAAACTAAATATTAACCTGAACTGGTATTATATCATCTGTTATATTTAACACTTTCTTTGTATTCAGATTTGAACTCACATTACTAATTGAACTTTTACTTTCATTATTCAAATCATATTCATCTTTTTGTCGTTTCAAAGTTGAATTACTATTGTTTTGCGAAAAATTATTTTTTACATTTGGGTTCATATTTTCCTATTGATTAACAAAAATATATATTTTATTCATATACCCTTTTCATATTTTTATTAAATGCAATAGATATTATTATTATTTTATGATTGTGATGAATAATAGTATTATGAAATGTAAAAAAAAAACTAATTCAAAATAAATTGATTAAATGAAGCACCCACCCTATGTATTATATTATTATTTGTTTTTTACATTTCTTCAAATTTCTCTCTTATTAGTCTTTATTTCAAAAACTAGTGTCCAGATTTAGCTGTTCAGAAACTATTGGGTAGGTAGGTACTTTGCCTATTCTGATTTTCGGTTTATTGTTTATTACTATTTATTTTATTTATAAGTAAAATAGGCATACATTAATGAGGTAATTGGGGGTGAACGAGGTGTTCTCATAATAAATAAAAGTTATGTTATATATAATATGCATAGTCATGTTTCAAAAATAATACAAATTTTATAATAAATTTTTAGATTTATACGATACAATATGATCAAAATATTACTATACAAAAATTGTGAAGACAACACTAAAAACGTATGCAAATTACATCATATTTGTAACATGAAATTCCAATTACTCTGTAATTATACTATATTCATAAGTTATAATATTACTCTCATCATTACTAACTATGCAAATTAAATAATATGTGGAAAATACAATGTGTGAGTGTCCCATTATGTTTGTTCATTTGAATAACTTTTTATTTATTTAATCATATTGTCGGAGCCTGTAGTCACATTAATTTAATACTAATACTTTTTGGTTTACTTAAAATAAAATGTTTAATTTTTATTAGGTAGTTTAGACTTTATTAAATTGTAAGAAGTGTTGCATAACTGAATTTATAAACATTTTCTATGGTTACCTAAAAAGTAAACGTATACCAAGGTACAATTATTTTGATAATACAACAACGTCAATAATTCAAATTAAAAAGTTTCAAACAAAAATTTATAAAATTGCCAATAGGTATTATAGAATCACTATAATTCGAAAATGACATTGACATTTTAGTAAAAATACTGATAAAAAAATATTTATATCATTAAAATCTTATTATTTTAGAACCTATTTGTAAAATTAACCGAACTAAAATCGCATCTGTAAATTACAGGTCTGGTAACGGATTATTTACAGATCTGTTAACTTTATTGGGTGTTCAAGCAACACTCAATTTTATTTACCGAACCGTTAGTCCATTAAACGTTTTGTAAGTCACTATTGAATGTGTATGCAACCTGACCTTAATAGTTAAAACAAAATACTTTTATTTGTGTAAAGCTTACTTGAGAGGCAAAAATATAAGCAGACTTACCTTACATTTCTTCATTTGATGATTAATATGTTTAAAAGATGTAGAATTTCTATTTAAAGATGTGTTAATCGCGTTTTTATTTTTAATTGATTGTATACTGGTATTCATATTTGAAACACTATGGTCATTACATACAATTACACTTATATCCTAAAATTATTAATCAATATATCAATAAATTTATCATATAAATAATAAATATACAATGAACTTACATCGTCAATAATTTCCTCTTCATCACTCCTTATCTAAGAATTTATGAATATTAAAATATATTCAACCATACTTTAATATAAAACTAGTAACATACCTCAATAGTTTCTAGTTTTGAGGGGTGTTCAGAAGTCTTTTTCTTTTCTGATTGAGTACATTGGTAGCGAAGTCTTAGAACTTCTACGTACAATTGTTTGGCTTTTGATTTATATTTCATCTAGAAGTAAAATCACAGATTGCAAATAAATGATGTTTGTATTCAAATTTAAATTTAATTCTACTTAAACGCCAACAAATATTTAATGTACATTTTACAATTAAAATAAATAAATAATTATTTTTTATTCAGAGGAATAAATATTTCATATTTACATAGTTAGCTGTAAGTTTTTCTATTTGATTAAAATGTTCTTTGTTTTGATTTTCAAACTCATTTTTTTCATTTTGCAATTCATTTTGTTTTGTCACAAATTCTTTGGTAGAATCTTGTAATTTCTTGTTAGTATTGATTAATTCTATATTTAAATCCTAAAAAAAATTTGTTAAGTAATAATATTTTGTAAACGGGGAATAAAACAATAATTATGACAAATTAATTTGTAGTATAAGTATAAGTACTGTAAGTCATATTATAAAAAAAATTAAAGCATAACTTTTCTACTTACATCAACTTTATTTTGTAATTCTGGTATTAAAATATAATTATCTTTTACTTTTTCTTGTAAATCAATTATTGTTTTATTAGATATTTCAATTTCTTTTTTTAAATCAATTACTTCATTTTGAATTGCATTTTCATTTAATTTTTGTAATTCTAATTTTTTAGTCATGTCTAATAATTTTTCTTCGTGCATTTTTAACAACTAAGAATAAAATGAATAATAAAATATTTCATGAAAACAATATAATTTATAATTGTAATAACTTGTATAATAATTATACTATAATATGTGTATTTGAAATATAAAAGATAAGTATTCTTTTATTTTGCCTTAAATTTTCAAAGTTTGTATATTTATACTTCTATATATATATATATTTTTTTTGTGGAGAAATTTATTAAAATAATAAAATATATTTTATACTAAGAGATTGACTAACTTACAATATCAACTTGATTCATTTTGTAGTCTAAAATCAACATTTATTGGGGAGGGTGGAGGGAGGAAATTAGAAATTTCCCATATATATGTTACTGCTTAATCTTACATTTCCTCCAACCATACCTACTATTATTATATCATTCACCATCTATCACTTCTTCTTGAATTTTCAATGACCACTCTTTCCTTTTACATTCATTTCCATCACATTTCACACTGCCTCTAAATAATTTCTATTCATAACCTGTATCTTCAACTATCTCAACCTATTCTGTCTTATTTACCCCAAATTGATGCATCTCCTATTTTTCCCTTATGTGTTCATTCTTATTCTACCTCTTAAGTCACTCTGTACATTATCTGTCCCATTTTTATGTGCACTAATCAACATTCTGGTCCATACACTTTGCTAGCTTTACTGATAATCCTATAATATCTACATTTCTTATTGCCATCATTTTATCACACATAACCCCATACACAACCCCCCCCCCCCCCCCCACCACGGCTATACAAAACGGTTAATGATGTAACTAATAACTATTATTTGTTTTGGATATTCAGGATAATTCATATAATGTGTTAGCTATTGTGGTAAATTTATTAAAAATTTTTTTTATTATATAATATATCTTAGGAATAAATTATATCACACATTATATTGATACCATAGTTAGTTAGCTACTGGATATAATAGTGTAAATAGAAGATGATTGAGGATATCAAAGATATAATTGCAAATTTAAATGTAATAAATGCAGGGCTTAAAGTGGGAAAAAATTCCAGGGGGGACTAATGTCTCCATATAGTTTTAAGCGTTCCATATATCATTTTATGTCCCCAGAGCGTTTTGTAATGTGTAATTTGTTAAAGGGGACGCTTTTTAACCACCATTAGAGGTAGGGGGACTGAGTCCCCTTACGTCCCCCCCACCACTTTAACCCCTGAATAAATGCCATGTCAACTTAAGGGTATGTTGTGTGATTCTAAATGTCATAATAATTCCAAATAGCATCATTGAACATAACATACATATATATATATTTTTTTTAACCATAAAAAAAAATACTTACAACATCATAATTTGCACACATTTCTTCAAATTTATTTTTATTTTCTTCTTGGATAGCAATTTGAGCCAATTTATTATTATGACTGTCATCTATTAAATCATTATTGACTTTTTCAAGGTATTTATTGTGTTCTTTTAAAGATGAATTTTCTCTTTGTAATGTATCATTTAATTCCTCAGATATTTTAATATTATCCAATAGTTTTGTTTGTTCCTTAGTTATATTTAATTGCAATTCTAATTGTATTTTGTTTTCTTCCCTAATATAAATTTTAAAACATAAAAGTATTATTATATAATTTATTTTAAATATTTATATATGTATTAAAGGGAAAGTTGGACGTAATTATGCTGGATGGTATGGTCTTAAAGGCTGAAAACCACGAAGGAGAAGAATATGTATTTCAGTACAAATTAGAAATTACCAAGAAAATTATTTGTCACTACATTCATACAATCATACATTTGTATGAACTTGTTTTAACAAAAAAATTAATTCAACACTTTATAACTTAAGGCAGTAGTAAGCCTTAGTCTTAGTACTTAGTACACAAATAATGAAAAATAATTAATTACTAGTTTTTACTAGTAATTTCTAGTTATAACTGAATATAAAATTTTACTACAAATTTTACAATGGCGATGAACAGATACTTTAAGTAGTTCAGATGAACTGCCTTTAAAATGGGGTGGGTGCGTCCCCAGAGAAATACCCCCTTTAAAAATTATTTAATGGGTAAAAATTGAGGAGGTGGGTATCAAATAAAATAAATTTAAACTGGCTTGTTTCGGCGCCACTGTATATATATACTGTATGTATGTAAATATAAATAAAATATATTTTATACAAAGTAGTTTTCATCGTGGAAAGTTCATTTATCAAAGATTGATTTTCAATTATAATTTCATTATATTTGACATTAACTAATTTATTTTCATTAATAAGCAGCTCATTATGATCTTTTATCTCCTTGAGTTCTTTTTCAAAGTTTGAACTAAAACACCAATACATATACAAATTGAGAAAATGTAAAATAAAATTATAAAATTATATTTTAATTACTGAAAACTTGATAAAGTTTCTTTTTCTTTATTTAAATTAATGTGGGCTTCATTCAATTTTTTCAATAAGGAATTATTCTGAAAAAATTTGAATAATATAATGATTAACTATTAGGTACCATAATATCAATATCATAAAAATATTATGTTTAATAATTTTTTTACTCTATTTTATTTAGTAAAAAAGACTTCACATGTAAAAGTTATAAATTGTTTAAGCATCATAAGATCCTAAATAAATAAATGAAATTACCTCGGATTTTAAAATTTCAATTGTTTTAGTACATTCTTCTAAATTGGTTTCATAAGTAATTAAATTAAGAGAATATTTATTTTCCAATGTTTCCAATTCCTGTTTTGTTCTTAATTTTTCTATATTTACTAGAATAAATAAGTAGATATTTAAGTCTATTTTTCATTATGTTTATTATTTTTAATGAATATATAATCAAACAATATAGGTAATCTAACATTGGACATATTACACAAGTAAAGTGAAATTATAATTTGTATTTAGATCATCTATATACTGACCTTTCTCCAATGAATCTTCAATGCTATATGAAATATTTATAATTTTTTCCTGAAATGAATTAGTAGTTTGATCAACTAAATTCATTACTTCTTTTTGTCTAGTTTTTGCATTATCTACTGTCTCTCCAAGTATATTTAAACGTTCACAAATACTTGTAAAGTTTGTATTAATATGAACACAAGTATCGCTTATTGAACGTGCTCTGAAACAAATATAGGTAAATGATATGTAATAATTTAATTTTAAAAAATTAAATGTAAACATGTAGATTTAAAAATTATTTAGTTATTATTAAACTGTGTTAATATATTTTATTTGCTTTAATTTGGTGAAATATTATAATGAAACAATTACCTAAATAGGTAGGTACTTATTGAGATATTATAAATAATATTAATAGATAATTTATAATTTGTATAGAATTTGATATTTAAAAAATTACATAAAATTAACATTAATATACTTTAAGTTGGGTCAGTAAAGACTAAAAGTAAAAAGTCCAGTACATAATTAATTATTAAGGAGATATTCTGCCTTTATTTTAATACGTGTAATTGAAAAGAAGGGATTTTATAGGATTAACATTTTAAAGTTAACATGCATTTTTTACTTTTCCATAATATTTTGATACTGGTTTGAAAGAACAAAGTTGTTATTTTGAGAATTGATCATTTCAGTATTTAAGGCTTGAATGGTACAATCTTTCTCGGCCAACACCTTTTCATATTCAGACATTTTTAAAGTCATCAATGCATTTTCTTGTTCAATGGTCATATGCTGTATATCTATGTATTTAACAGGATCAATTATACTTTGATGTAAACCAGTGAATTCTGAAAAAATCTGAGCACCATCAGAGTTCTGCATATATTTATAAAACAACAATAATTAGTATGTAAATATCTACATCATTATATAAATTTATAAATTTCTATTTAAATTATCTAGTTACAAATTATAAATAGAATAATCTAATTGGTATTATAAAATTAGTTTTATAATTGTAAACTCACGTTAAAGTTATGGAAAGTTGTTTTTTTTGATGTAGGTGTTTTATTGATTTCTTCCAACTCATCAGTAGCATTCCGTTCTTGTTCAGTCATTTTGAGACAATCTTATTTTACTAATGAAATTGAATAATGGGAGTGAAGGTATAGCAAAGTTTGCTAAGGGCTTAAGAGGCAAGACGTATACAATTACGGATGTGGTTTTTATCACTTGGCAGATGTCAAGATTCAAGAAATAGAAACGTAGTTTAGGTCAGTCAACCGCTGCTATAGCGTACCATAAATTAAAATTTAAATACGAGTGTTATCTTAGGTAATTATAAGCAGCGGATGAAGCGCGCGGTATACGTATAATTAGCTCAAGGGATGAAGGGAAAATTATAGTAAAATTTCCGTCTAACCAACGTTGTATGTCGTTTTATGCAAAAAAGACAAGAATATGACATTAAAACTTATTTATTACTTTGTAATTATTTTAACTTTAAACACAACTACAAATGTATAAGAGAAAGATATATATTTATAGACTAAAATTTAAATGTTAAATACGGCGCTGGAAATTCCGGACGCTTACTAATATAGACATATATTATATATAGTGCACAACTAAAAAAATGCCAGAACATTAACCAATGGGGCATGAACATTGTACAATAACCACGGTATATAGATTATAATAACCATAACCACGGTATTATATATCGTCTTGTCTAGACTGTGACCATAACTATTACCTACGGCATACAATACGAATACTATGTACCTTTCAAAGGCGGAACCCCTTTCTGGGGGACTACAGGACAGACTCAATACTTAAATTTTAATGTTAAATTAAAGGGTGATGTCTAGAGCATAAAAATTGTACCGGAAAAAGGCAATTTGTGAAGAAATTATCTATCCAATTTCTAAAATAATTATATTGAAATTTAAAGAAATACATTTTCTATGTACCTTCATTTTTAAATATTTATTTACGTGTACCACTTTTTTATTGTTGTATCAATGTGAAATTATTAAAATGTAAATAATAGTTTATTGAAAACCAATTTTCAATTTTATAAAACGAGCATACCTAAATTACGTCAATAAGAATTTTAATTTATAGATTTATTTTAAGTAGGACAAAGTAGCTTTTTACTCAGTAAAGAGTATAGAATTCTATATTATAGGCACTAGCGACTCTTTAGCGGTAATATTTAACAATCATGAAAATTTCAATATTATTATTATCCAGCTATAATTATAACATGTTATTAATATAACATGCATATAACAGGTAATGGTACCTGCATAATTATTATTAATAGCATTATATTTATGCTTCCGCGCGTGTTAACGTATTTTAAAAATATCACTTTGTAAAATAATGATTTATTGTTTGACTAGATCTATAATATAATTAGTAATTATATTATTATTATTTTTAACTAAACTCTAAATCTAAACTCAATGACAACTTATGTTTTGATTTATTCCTCATAAAAATTAATTATGTTATGATTATTATAATCTACTATAATTTTTATGAATACGTTTGTCAACATCAATATCCAGAAAAAAAACATCTAACTTATAATTTTAAAAAGTAAATATATACCTACATTTATATTTTTTTTCTGAGGACTTTTTCCAGTTTCTAATTGACTAAAAAACATATCATGGTTCATGGCGAGTTTAAACTTTTTACACCATTATATATTATAGTTGTCCGTTTTACAATTTTAATGCTTAAATATTTCACAAATGTTAAAATGTATGAATATAATTTGTTTGGTTGTTTTCATTGAATAAGACTTGTTTTTTTGGTGTTGGTGAATAATAATTGCAGATACTGTAGTGTGAAAATTCAGAGGAAGTAGTAAATTTAAATAGTGAAGAAGAAGAAAAAAGTTTCCGGAAATATTAAACATTTTTGGAAAAAGTTAAAAGCTCAATACTTAGTCAGAAAATCAACCAATCGTTTCAAAATTTATTTCTATAATGTAGAACACTTATGTTGACACTCAAAACAAGTTTCAAGTCCCTACAATTAAAATTCAGTTAGTTATCACGAAATTAAAACATTTAAAATAATGAACCGTTATTTTGCTGATTTTCGGGAATTTTAACTTTAAAAGCCTATAAAAAATTGTCAGTCACGATTTTCAAAATATTTTGTAAAAAGATTAAGTAGTAAGTAGTATATGATTAGACTTCGATAAAATTTTCAAAGTGATAAACCAAAAATAGCCGGAAATATTAAACATTTTTGGAAAAAAGTTTAAATTTCTATACTTGGTCAAATAATCAACCGATCCTTTCTAAAATTGTACCACACTTGTATATTAACCTATGTTAATATTCAAAAAAATTTTCAAGTTCCTACGATCAGAACTCAATTACTTATCACAAAATTAAAAAATTTAAAATAACAGAAACCGTAATTTTGCCGATTTGTCAACACTTTTTGTAGTTTTTCTGCTCCCACGGAAAAACTTTTGAGAAATTCGAAAAATGAGCTGAATAAAGTACCAACTAGACATGATTTGCTACCGAAAGCATACCCTACTTGTGGTAATCGGACCATTATTTCTATCCGAAAAAGTGTCTTCATACATAATAGAAAAAAAAAAAAACATCTTTGTAAAATCAATATATTCCTCGCTTCGCTCAGAATCTAAAAGTGCAAAAATAGTATACAAAAATATTATTATTCAATATTTATTTTTCAATTATAATTAATTTATTAATTATTTAGGACTCTAGGACTAGGGCTGTTAGATTATTTGGATTAATCAAAATTTCCATTGATTAATTGATTTAATCGATTATTTTACGTAATTGAAAAAAAAACGATTAATCGTCATTTCGATTAATCAGTTATAAATCGATTTATCGTAATTTTGATGAATTGCTTTCTTCAAATAAATAAGAATAAACCAATAAACTATTTATAATACTTAATACCCACTTCCATTTAAATGTGCAGTATGTATTCATAATATTATTATTATTATTATTATTGTTATTATTATTATGAATATTAGTCAATGTATGTATAAATATGCCTGTTTAAATGCGCCTTGGTATATATAGTTTTTAGATTAACATATACATTATACGATAAACTGATTTATGAGTATATTGTTATTATAAAATATATTAAAATGTTTTATATTTATACATAATTTTAATTTAATAAAATAAAAGAAGGAGAAACAATAATATAATTTAAAATTTGGTTATGACTTATTTAACCTACCACAACCATAAAAAATTATTTTACGCGCAACCGGGCTACAATATATTTTGTACTGCCAATAATGCTCCAGTACCTTTGTGCAATAAATGTTTGGATTGATTGAATTCTAAATATTATCTTATTGAATACAATAATATTTATTTGTTTAATGCACATTGACATTCTATAAAGTACATATTAGTTACCAATTATATATAAATATGTATACAATTACAAATAGTTATATTCAGTTATATTGTTTAGAACGAATTTGAAGACTTCCACTATGGTACTATTGTACTACATTTTCAAATTAATTAATAATAATTATATTCATTACATAAATAAAAACAAAGCATCATTTTAAACAAATATTTATATTTATACAATTAAAATTTTAAAATCATAAAATTTAAAAACATTTGTGAGAAAATGTATTTTAAATATAAATTTTGATAAGTATGTTATTAAATATTATCTAACAAAGTGTATATTAAAGGTATAAATGTCCATTGTTATGTTTAAATTACTGATCAGTTGATCCACGAAAAGCTAAATTTTGATGTCCAAGAAATTGTACTACCGATACGTTGTAAAAATTCATTTCAATGTCTACTCTCAGATTCTAAAATACGTCGGTTTACATCATCAATTGTTTTTGTTTTTTTTAACCTCAATGATAACTCTAGCATTTTACTATATGCAATCAAATGATTGCTTGATGTTTCGTGTCCTTTTAACATTTGTGTACAATGCCTTCAGTCATTATACCCTTCTAAAGCCAACTTATAATTTGAATTATTAAATAGTTTACAGCAAAAACAAAATATTACGTTCTTGGAAATACTTTTTTAAATTAATAAAAATGTTTCTTCACCCAAAACGTGTTAATATACGTTTTTGACTTAAGCATTTTTACATATTTTATTATATTCTCTTATAGTAGTATCTGTAACCTGGGTGCAATTAAAATAGGTACTTAATATTTTAAAATCTAAAGTAGGTACATATGTAAAGAGTAAAATTAAAATTTTTGGTTTTAGGAATATTTAAAGTTATACAAAAATATCTATTTCTATTTATTCATTATAGTATTTATTAGTTACAGGTTAAAATAATTTTAAAAGTACGTTCATTATATACAGACATTAAATTAGTTTATTTTTCTTCCATCATAAATAATACATCAAAATACATATGAGCAAAAATAAGTACAGATTAAATAAAATATTTTATGGTACAATAAATTCATTTTATGAACGTTACTATGACGTGAGGTTGAATTTTTTTGTTTACATTTTGATATAATTTGGTTTTTGAGCTTACGGCTTACTACTATCTGGTTTTATTTAATTTGTCATCTATGGGTAGCAGCGAACGCCGTACAACCAGCAGCGCTTTACGATATGGTGGTCATGATTGGAAATATTTTTGCGTTTTTAAGCGAAAACATATTTTTGATAGGTGGATGTAAGTGATCGGACCTTATCTTCTAAGACCATGGATCTCGATGTTCTGTGATGATATTAAATTATTAACAGAATAAGTGATAAGGATAACAATATTATATTATTATTTATTATGCTAATTGTAGCAGTGTCTACTTTGCCCAGTTTCGTCTTATTTTTATCTTTGACTTGTACTCTGTAGTTACAACTTTACAAGTATCTAATATCTATTATATTCTATTTTGTATTATAAAATAAATATCTGATAATAATAGTTTATTTTCAAATAATTAGAATATTGATTATTTTATTTTTTTCATTATTGTTATATTCACTTAGAAAAAAAATTTACTGCTAATTACTAATTAAACTTTTACTACTTAGTAGTAGTACTATTATAGTAATACTGAAATATATTGTTTAATATTATTTTAATAAATGGCTTGGAGATCTCATGGTCGAAATAATATTGAACTTGTACAGAACTTAAGAGGTAAATAATTAATATTAGAAAATTTAGTAAAGATACCTACTTACTTATTTGATATTAAACTTCTGTAATTTTACTATTATAGTATGCTAATGTGCAATATTATGTTAAACATAATGAATAAGCATTGCATATTATATTTATTTAAATAATCATAATAATTTGCTATTATGTCTTGATGTTTAAATTTTTTTTATTTTTCAGCAAACAATGTTATTAAAACTGATAATGTTGAAAAAACAATGAAAGCTATTGACAGGGGTAATTATGTATCAACATCACCATATTTGGATCAACCACAAGGAATTGGTTATGGTGTTACAATCAGTGCACCTCATATGGTATAAATAATTTTTCAAATTTATGTACACACACATCTAATTAAATTTCATAACAAATCCTTCAATGTTTTCAATTATGTTACATTTTTTATTAAACATTATTTAAAATTATATACATTACTTATTCATTTTTTACCTGCAACCAAATATTAAATCACGTAGAAAATCGAATTAAAATATATTTTACTTTAGATTTTATAAATTGTTAACTAATTATTCATTATAACTATCTATAAGTTAAAATAAAAATACATGTGTTATTGCATTAATTTTAGAGGATGTAATTGCATGCCTAAACATTATTTACTAGTTTTTTTTAATACATTCTGCATACAATACATTAATTTTTCTTTCATATACTTTGGTACTAGTCAAAATTATGTATTTTTTTAAATAAAATTTTTGTATCTACTAATATATCATGTATAAAAACAAAAAAATTTAGAAATGTTTACATAGATAATGCAGATCAAAAATAAAAATACATTTTCAAATTCTGACTGAATTATGAGAACGTTAAAATTAGTATCACAAATGTTTACCAATTGAAGGGGTTAACTTACTAGCAATGAAGCTTTGATGTTAATTGGTGTTTTCAGTAGTGAATGAGTTAAACAACATATTATATATATATATATATATATATGTATAAAATATAATTAGGAACCACAAACAAATATATTATTATTTTCATCCACTATTTTTTAACAACATTATACAAATTAATAAATAAATTCATCAATAATATAATATTTATATTAATAATTAAGTATAATTTATAATTATTTTAAATAAAAAATATATTAGTTATTGACTGAATTAAAATTTAGAAATTTTTTTAAAAATTTATATTCAATTGTTTATTTTTAATTTATATTTATAATATAAATATTACATATTTCAGCATGCATATGCGCTGGAACTATTAAAAGATCAATTAGTAGAAGGTGAACGAGCATTAGATATTGGTTCTGGTTCTGGATATTTGACTGCTTGTATGGCCATAATGTTAGGAGAAAATGGTAAAGCTATTGGTGTTGATCATATTCCAGAACTTGTTGAAAAATCTATAGAAAATGTTAGAAAAGGCAATCCAGAGCTCTTGAATTCTCAAAGAGTGATTTTAGAAAGTAGGAGTTTAAATACATTTTAAAAATTATTGTTTTAATAATTTTACTTTTTTTAGCTGGAGATGGACGATTAGGATTAGAAAAATATGCACCATATAATGCTATACATGTTGGAGCAGCAGCAGAAAAAATTCCGAAACCGGTAATTTTAAAAATAATAGATTATTATGACTAATGTATTACTTTGTATGTTTATAATGTACTAATTAGATACTATTAATAGATTTAAATTGTTTACGTTGGTTCAATATTTTGTATAAGACAAAAACGTTATATTTTTATCAAACATAAAATATAAGTTATAAAAGTAATTTTAAATTTAAGAAATAACATGGACACATTTTGGTTTTCATTCTAGTGAATTTAATTTGATAATTTTTTTAGTTATAGATTTAAAAAGTTACATTAATTACTGAATACTATTTTATTAAATAAAATATTTATAAATTAATATTTAAAAGAAAAAGTACTATTAATTGTTTCACTTAATGCTAGTAATATGATAATTGATAATTGATTTTAATTGCAGTATAAATAAAATATATATTAGTTAAATATTAATTTCAATCAAATTATGTTAATATTTTAATTAAATTATATTTAAAATATATGTATAATTCATTATTTAGGCCTTGAAATGTAATTTAATATATTTATATATTATGTGATTTCTCTTTAGTTGCTTGATCAATTGAAACCAGGTGGTCGACTTATTTTACCAGTTGGACCAAATGGTGGTGACCAAGTGTTGGAAGTAATTGATAAAAAATTGGATGGTTCATTAACCAGAGAAAAACTGATGGGTGTGATCTATGTTCCTCTAACAGATGCAGAATCTCAAAGAAATGAATGCAAACACTGACTATATATAATATTTTATATTATAAAGTTATAATTTAAAAAATACTATGGATAGTCAATTTAATTTTAATTGTTTAATGTCTTAAAAAATGATTAATGTATTTTACATGGTGTCATCATATAACTTTCTCTAAATGTGGTTATTAGTCACTATTTAATTATAAAAATTTTTATAATAATTAATGATATGGTTATTAATTACCTAATATTTTATACATGCAATGCATAAATATATTTATCTAATAATGTTTTAATAATACCTACTTGTTTATAATTATTGAAATATAACCATTAAACCGTATAAAATGTATATAGTATATACTGGATGATCAGAAGTTATAAAAATGGTGAAAGTTATGTACATTTTCAATATTATATCTGTAATGCTGCATTCTGATTACTCTGATAATCTGTATATATTGTTTGTATGATTATATTAAATTATTTGAGGATATTAAAAAAATACCAAATTATGTAACATAACATTTATATCGTTTAAAGCATATGTACACATTAGTTGAATGAAATAATGGATTTCACTATTATATTCAATTTTTAATATTATATAGACTGTAGACGCGTTTTAGTATTTGATTTAAATTTAAAATATGGAACCAACATTATAAAATTGCTGAAGTATATTTTTGTTAGGTATATATATTAAAAATAGAAGTTTTTTTTATATTGAACAATATAAACAAAACAAAATATATAATTATAAATATGAGCATATCTATATGGCCTAAATTAAAATTATATTTAATCGAATATGAGAATTGGTCGCGTAAAGTTTCCATCAAGTGTTTATATTATATGTGTGTACGCCTCGCCGGATTACTTCTTGAGTATTATTTGACTCAGGTAGGTTTTCCGAGGCGTATTGTAATGTTTCGTCAACCCGACTCGTAAGCGGTACACACGGGACCTCGAATCGGACAAACCGACGCGTTAATCCGCTAAGTGACTCAACCGAGTGTCGACGATGGAACCATTTACCGTGTAGTCGCTGAAGTAGAGAGATTCGTAAGAATCTTCTACGGCAACAACACACATACCCGCCAGAGGCGAGGCAAAGGTTAGGTTTTAGTCCGTACCATCAAACGACAACCGTTGAGGCGACGGTACGGACAACCGATTCGATGTTATGTTGTTAATAAGTTGGTCCGACCGTCAACGTAATCCGACTGTATATTCGGATTTTTGAATCATTATTTTTAGTCGTACCGGAACGTTGGCGGATAATTGGGATACCAGTCCGATTGTTTCGTGTAAACGATTTTCGGATGCGCATGATCAAAATACTTATGATTGTTTGAGAATTGCGTTAAAAGATCGGTCATCGGACACATTATGCGCATTACATTGCGATCGCCTGAAAGCGCTATCTGTCGAATATGGATTATCGAAAGCGACATTATGATATGCGATCGGTAACAAACAAGCGAACCGCTAGAGGTCATGTCCCAAGTTATTCCAATTTTGTTCTCTGTCGTGCAACTTTGAATGTCTTTGACACCTCTTAATTCTTCAACTAATACATTAATACTCGGTGACAGATCTAGAAATCATTTAAGGGGGTGGGTGAATTTTCGAAAATTTTTATTTATCCCTAATTAATTGGTACTAATAATCCGTAGTGTAGCAATACAGTTTTTTCTAGCGACTAAATATTATTATTAAGATTAACCATTTCTATAAAATCAGTAGAATATTTAAAAGTATCAAGTTAAGGGAAGGCTTTCAAATCGCCCCCCCTTATACGCCAGTGTTAATACCTAAAAATTAAGATAATATTAGGTAGATAATTAATGCATATTATATATTAAGTGTTATCATAGGCGCGGGCAACTGCCCCTCCTGCGAGCTAAAGTTTTCTTTCAAATATAGTTTTAAAAAAACATAGTATTATTTTATATAATGAATAATATGTAAACATTGAGTGCGCGGTACACGATGACTTTGTATTGTTATTGTTTATTTAGGGATTAATATTTAAAATGCTAAAAATATTTGTTACTATTCCTGTGACTAGTTGTTCTTGTGAAAAGACATTTTCAAAATTAAGCTTCGTAAAAACCAAATTACGTAGTACAATGCATCAGGATCGACTAGTTGAACTACTCACTATGTCAATTGAACCGAAATTGGCTATAATCTTAACATTGACGACGTAATAGAACAATTTAAAATATTTACTCCTTTAAAGAGAAAAATGGTACTCTGAAGAAGTGAAGAGCTAAGATTTGTCTTTTAGATTCTGAGCGGAGAGAGGAATATTTTGTTTCTACAAAGATTTTTTTTTTTTTTTTAGAAATAATTGTTCGATTACCACAAGTTGGGTATGCTTTCGGTAGCAAATCGTATCATCTTGGTCCTTTTTTTGCACATTTTTCGAATTTCTCAAAAGTTTTTCCCTAGGAGAAGAAAAATTACCAAAAAATTGGAAAATTACGATTTTCATAATTTTCTATTTTTTATTTCGTGATAACTATTTGGGTTTTGATCATAGGGACTTGAACATTTTTTTTGAGTACTAACATTGGTAATATACAAGTGTGGTAAACTTTTGGATCAGATTAGTTAATTATTTGACTAAATATAGAGCTATGAACTTTTTTTCAAAAAAATTAATATTACCTACAATTTTGGGTTTATCGAATTGAAAATTTTATAGAAGCATTATAATACACTACTTAATCTAATCTTTATATAATCTTATACTAATCTTTATACAAAATATTTTGAAAATCTTGACTGACAATTTATTTTTATAAGCTTTTTATTATTATTTTTTTCTGACGTATGAAAACATTTTTCCGGGTAGAAATAATGATCTAATTACCACAAATAGGGTACCCTCTTCGTACCAAATTTCATTTAGTTGATACTTTATTTAGCTCATTTTTTGAATTTCCCAAAAGCTTTTCCTTGAGAAGCGGAAAATCGGATATATATTATATATGATATATAAAATTAAAATACTTTCATCAATTAATATAATTGAACTCACTATAATAACCAAAATAGTATTAAATTATATATTATATAATATATACATTATTACTTTCTGCCCCTCGTGCCAGCAAAGTCTGCGCACGCCTATGAGTGTTATACAATTCCTAACTACATTATTTTGTAGTTTTGTACCTTATTCAATTTTAGATTCTGAGCGAAGCAAATTAGTTTTACAATGATTTTTTTTTTGTACATGAAGATATTTTTTCGGATAAAAATAATGGTTCGATTATCATAAATAGGTTATGCTTTCCATAATAAATTGCATCTAGTTGGTACTTTATTTAGCTCATTTTTGGAATTTCTCAAAAGTTTTTTTTGTGAGAAGAAAAACTACAAAAAATGACTGAAAAACTTCAAAATTTACGGAAATCTTAATTATGATGAAATTGATTTTAAGTTTTTAATGATAACTAGTTGTAATTTTGAACGTAGATACTTTAAATTTTTTTAAAATTTTCTCATAGGTATTTTACACGTGGTAAACTTATAGAACGATCTATCAGTATTCAGTATATAATATATTGTATTATATTAAATTTCGCTCAAAATCGTATTTTCTAATGCAATATCATTGCATTCAAATATAAATTATAAATTATAATAAACCACTAATTTCTCCGAGGACTGAAGAGACGAAGGAGGAACATCCAAAATAAACCTTCCCACTTTTTGCTATTGGGAAGTACATTATTATTTTTACCTCAAAAAACATTTAAATATCATATCTATACGTATCTATATCTACTATCTTTAGTTACAAAATACTTATTTTAAAGACTAAAAACTTTAACCACAAGCAATATATAAAAATCTCATATACCTATTAAAAAAAAAAAAACAAAACACAAGGAAATTTAAACCAATAGTTATACATTATAGTTAATTGTATATACTTATATTAATTATTACTTATTTAAAACAATTAAATGATTAAATTTAAATACAAAGATAATGACTGATAAAATTACGTACCTACCATTTGATCATTTGTTAAATAAGTATAAAAAAATAAATAATTAAATTTAATACTTTACATTAAACTTACTAGCCACTCATTAAACATTTCACAATTTAAGGCATATGCAAATCCTTTATACAAATTAAATACTTACAAATACAGTTATTTAAATTTTTTATTGATAAATTTTGGTATTTCACATAAGTATATATTATGGTATATGGAATATAAACTACGCAACCATTATCTAAATTAAATAGTTATTGTTAATAACTTGATTAGTTTTATTAAAATAATAGGAAAAATAAAAATAAAATAATATTTTTTTTAGATTTATAAAAAGAATAAATTTAAAATAATAATACTTTTATGTATGAGCTAACATTTTAATATTTATTACAATGTAAGTTTAAAAAAATATTTTATACGATAATAATATGTTATACAATTTTTTAGAATACATATTTAATAATTAATAAGTACATACTATCTTTTTTATATGTAGTTATAGTATTTAATTTATTTTATTTTTTATGTATATAAGTTGTAATATAAATAATTGTTTACAAACTATTAATAATTTTTAAATAAATTTGTAATTTGTATAGATTTGATTGTTTTTCATTAGTTATGTATATTTTTGAAGTTATTATAATAATGTTGACAACCGAGTTAAAATCTACATGCACTGAGGTCAACTATATAATATCATCAAGGCTTACGTAGGTACACACATTTATTTTTTAATCAATAATATAATGTATATCCACTATATAATTTATAAAAAAATTCACAATATTGAATATTGTCATATTACCTATCGCATATAAATTACGTTATGGGGTCACTCATTTGTATAGTTACAAAACCCTCTTCATCGCCAAGGACTTTATACTTATGTCGACAACACTAAAAAAGGGTAGTGATTATAAAACAGAATATAAAAAACTTGATTGTGTTTTGATAGAAAAACATTATAATTCAATTGTTATTATATTTGGCATCAAAACCTATGTGTGGTAACTAGGACGTAGGAATACGAGTTTATTGTACTCTGAATGACAATTGACCATTACATGGTCAAATGTTACTATATAAAACGGTCAATTAGACTTATGTCTTCTATCAGTTCATATTTCGACTTTGGTGGACACACGAGCTCTTCGGCAATTGAATTCTACTACTATTTACAATCATCAATAAATATACCAAATCAAAATGAAATTCCAGGTGAGAATATTTTTAAATTTACAAATTTTAGAGTATTTACGTAATACTCGTGTAAAATTAGTATTTTTAATGTAGATACCTACAGTAGCAGCGCGAAGGGGGTTCCCATGAAACATTTGCTTCATGCTACAAAGGGATAGATATGATTTATCAAAATTACGATTCAAAAATAATTATATTTTATATTTGTAATAAGTACCTTGTACGTTTCATATAATATTGGTTAAACATTTACATACTACATAAACATATAATTTATATACACTTACACAAATTAATGAGGAAAATATAATTTTCAATAACTCGGTTAAATAACGATTTTTTGATAAATTCGAAAAATGTGTTTTTAGAATAGTAGGATAGGTTTCGATATTTTTAGCTACTTTTTGCCGTTAATGGGTATCTACTAACTAGACAGTGTACACATTGATTTTAGAATAAAATTAAAATTTATTCTTTTAGTAATCTTTATAGTAATAAAGTAATATAGTAATCTTTTAACATAACGTATCCATATAGGTATTTATTTTGTCAGTCGATATACCTTATCGCATGTTATCAAAATGTTTGTTCATGGGTATCATGTAGTATTATATCTATTCATAGAGTATAATAATATATATATATCTAAAAGAATAATATAGTAAAACTATTGTAAAAATTCGGCTATAGAAGATAAAATTAAAATACACATATTTTATTTTGGGTAATATGTAGTCATGTAGATAATTGAATATAAAAGTCAATGAATAGAATAATATATTCTTTGTTTGTAGAAACAGAATCATAATTATTTCATGTTAGTTAATAGGCCGTTTGCATATTATGTAGAGATTTATGCTTATTACAAAATAAATTATAATAAAAGTAGAAATTCGAACACAAAATTATCCTGATCGATATAGAAACGTTGATAGTTGTATCTTGTATGAGCTCATAACCTAAACTTTTACTTATAATATATTAATATATGTTTTTTCTTTTTATAATATGAGCGAACCCATGCAGTATACGTTATTATAAATTGAAAAATTTAGAAATCCAAATTTACCCATTTAAAAAAAAAAACATACCGTTATAATAAATGTTAAGACTTACATATTACCGCAGTTTATATGTATAGTTTATAGTACTTAACATTATATTATATTGCCTCGGGAGTCAAGGGCCTCATTTTAGAACCGTGAATAGGATGCAAAATATATTTAGGTACCTACATTTAGGACCAACTATAATCAGAGCCGCTAGATTCACTCACAAATTACTCTTTATTTTTATTATGATTATATTTAAACTAGGTACATTACAACATTTGAATTATCTACTAAAAAAGTAATAATACCTTTTTGTGTTTTTCACAACAATTATGGAAATATTTTTGATAGTATATAAAATTATGAACATTAAATAAATGTAAGAAAAAAACTCAACAATTATCCTACTCAATGCGTCGGAGTAGAATTTGTTGAAGTCAAATTAGACTTAATATATTTTTGACGTTATTTTTTCGCAACAGGTATCATTAGCTTTGTTAGCCACCGCCATGTGCTTTGTCTCTTCATACGCCGCTGAACAACTTACAAAGCACTCATCTGATTCGACTGCTGCCACAGCTGCAGCGGGAGACCGCAATAAGCGTGGTCTATATGCTTCCCCTTACCTGACCGCCCCCTATGCAGTATCTCCGTACGTCGCCTCACCGTACGTCACTTCATCATACAATCGGGCGTACATAGCCTCGCCATATGCTGCCTCGCCATACGTAGCCTCACCATACGCAGCTTCACCATATGTAGCTTCTTATCATCCGTACGGCGCTGTATCATCGTATGCCACTTACCCATACGTTTCCAAAACATTCTCCTCGCCATATGCATACTACCCGTAAGATACAGTTCCAGGACCATTGTAGCAGAGCCTCTATAAAACTATAATTTAGTATTAAGTTACCATAATATGATTAATGTAAACTTAACATAATTCCATCATTCCGTGATTTTAATATTTTATGTGTACTTAGGTATTCATAAACAATAAATAAATATGCACCAGATGTGTTTGAAATAAATGTTTTTTGATTTATTTTATTTATTATTAAAAATGTTATGAAATTTTCCAAATAATATTATTAGACCCAAATTATACGGTTTCTATAATTTTATAACAATTATAGTTATAAAAAAGTTTATTATTCTCATAGACTATATGAAATATTATATAATATTATTATTATTACCTATAACGTCAATCTAGGTGACTTGAAACTACGGTGGAAAATGAAACAGTTTGCGATGTGTGGTGGCACGTTCAATAAATAATATATATATATGATATTTTTTGAGTATTTGATAATATTATTCTCCATCAAGCTAATTACATATAATATTCATTAATATTGTTCTCGTTTATACAATTAATATTAATTCAGCTCATTCATTGAATTTATAAGCTAAAAGTTTAATTTATAAATTGTTTATAATTATGTAACAAACAATAAAAAATAAAAATAATGTAATTATTAATAACTAGTTCATATAGGACCCAAATGTTGTGCATTCGTGCACCAGATCAATGTGAATTGTGGATACATTAGACCATAACAATTGAAAGATAATAATTATTAATATTATTATAAACATATTACGCTGTTAGAACAGACAATTATTAATATTATTATCAAGGTCACATGCTGTTTATTGAGTAAAAACTTTGCATACAATATACAAATCATCTGATTAAACCGCAGAAAGACAAACAAAAACCGTAGCAGGTCAGGTCATTCCAATTTCGGGCATACATCTCCGCAGTGGTCTAGGTACTATTATACACGTTGTTACGTGACGCAACAGACATCTTCAAGACAATAACGGACTGAATGATGAACGAGATTCGTGTATGTTTTTGACATACTCAAATATTTTAGTACATTTATATCTATCTAATATAATGTACGTAAACTGCACCTTATTGGAGCTTTGCTAAAGAAGTCCATTGCGTATAAATTTTGTTTCATTGCAGTGAGGTTTTAAAATCACTTTAAACTCCACCCAGTTGTGTTCATTTTATAATATAATATTATACTTGTTCTGAATAAATTATATCAGATTATTATGATTGTTATGATTTTATGAGGTTAGTATGTAATATAATATTCAAGTAAAACAAAGGCCATGGCCTGATTCACCAGTTTTCTATTACCAATTTAGGAACAATATAGGTACCTACTATTTGAAATTACAAAATTCAGTTGATATGTATCTTTTAATATATTCCATCCATTAAATATCATTTGCTTGGATAGTTGAATTACATCGTCTAATATATTAATTATTCCAATTTCTATAATATACTATTTACATGTAGGTAGATACGTAGTCATATGTATGACTATTAATTTAATGATATTCATTATACGTTTGTAGCGAAGAAGAAAACATATTGTATTAAACAATATAATTAAATTTTTATTATGTATATATATAACTGCTAGGTTAAAGTAAAATGATTTCTATATGCATAAAATAGAAATTAAATATATTTTTTTTGTGATTACCTACTATCGTTATTACAATCAAATTATTTTGCTACTAGTTAATATATTTTGAAATTGATAATTACGATTTTATTGTTATTTAAATTAAGTATAAACTTTAAATTAAAACACATATGTATTTATATTTATTATTGTACAGTCAAGTTCTAGAAAATGATTTTTTGGAGAAGAGTGATATTTTTTTATGAATATTCTAAATCCAAAAATGTATAATTATATATTTAAACAATAAATTAAAATTAAAATAAAATGTATACGGAAACTTTTGTTCGTGAACAAATATATATTTTAACAATATTACAATATACTTTTAGTTTGTGCAGTATTAGGTCTATTTTTCTGTTTTTAATTTTTTCGAAATATTTAATAATGATTTTAATTAGTAGGTTTATTTCATTGTAAGTATTTAATAAAGCTCCGAATATGATTCTTGCGTCATTTTAGTCCTTAGACTTCAACCATATTTTTAATCTATAACAAAGCATTAGCAAATAGGCGTAATAGTAATAATTTAGTAATTTTAAAAGCATAATACAGATACAAAGTTAAATATAGAGTTAGTCATTATTAGTTATAGTTGGACAGTTGGTGCATTCAAGAATTAATACAAAAGCAAAGAGGTAATATCAGTATTTTGTTTATAGATACATTATTATGCAAAAATATGTAATAAGTTTTAAAAAAAATAATATAATTTCAAATTTCCATAGAACACCATAAAAATGACATTCGATCAATAGCTCAATCTCATATTAAGGCGAAACTAATCGGTTAACAAAATTATAATAACGATAGTTATACTTATATTGTATACACTGTACACTGTAATGATATAATAATAATTATATTAAGTCGAATTATTTATCTAATTTAGTATAGTGTTAAATGAAGGATAGCTCCTAACACCCCCATGAAATACGCGTCTATTATTGTAACATGCAAGGATACATTTGATAGTCTTTAAATTTTCTATTATTACGAATAGTGTACTTCAGTGGTACTTACCCAGTATTAAAAATTACATAACTAATTTTCTTTAAACAAAATATTTTTGAAATGTTGCATTTTGTTCATAGTTGCTAAAAATAATTTTATCTATGTTTAAAAGTCCACTTTAAATTATTACTTCATATTTTATTGTGGTCTTTTAAAATAAATCAATAAGTTTTCGATAAATAAAGCTTTTTTTAATTCTTCAAAAAATTTTCGATTAAAATTTTATTTAATAATATCTAATATATATATATATATAAAATATTATATATATTTTTTATCATTGAAGTTTGAATATCATGTTATTTTATTATAGTATTGAATTGTAGTAATTTATTTGAAAGAAACTTTTCAGTAGGTACCATTAAGTTCTAAATTATTAGTTGATCATATTAATTATTAAATAACAACAAATAATGAATTGTTTCAATGACGTATAAAAATACCTATATTAATTTTACTTATAATTTCTCCCTCCTCACAATATTAAATACACATCATACCGACATAAATCAAAAATGAAATATGACTATAGTCTTAGTATAAGGTTCTATATTGTATAATATAATTATATATTTAAATAATAATAGTATCTATGTTTATTTAAATATTTTTTTATTAATTGAATGTTGTTACGATATGCTAGACATGGTCTTAGTCATAAACATAATAAGCGTGTATAGTTCACGTACGAAAACACATGACTCTTAAATCTTAATCGGTGTGATTCATAAAATCATGCAATCTAACTGTATTATATTTATAATATGGCTCTCACAATTTACAAATATTGTAACATATTAAAGTGTAAACATATATTTGTTAGATGTAGCTGATATATTTGATGTACGTGAACGTATTTTAAAATCAAGAATAAAATATTTTTTGATTAGATTTTTAACAAAAATAATTTTTTTATGTATAAAACTTCATAATGTTTTTATAAAATGTTCATTTTAAATTATAGTATTATAATATAATATATTACTTTTATAGTAGCGTATTACTAGTATAATTGAAATGTTTTAAATAATATAGTATGTATAACTATGACGTTTTAATTGCTATAAAAAAAATTAGAATTCTACAAAAATGTTTGTAGTGGTTAGGTTATCATTTTCTAGTATATTATGTACTCTAGAGCTGAAAAACTTAATAACGTAATAATAGGTATAGTCTAATAGTTATTATTTCATTCATAACAAATTAATAACTAGTTTTTTTGTTTTATCGTGTTTATGTTTCTTGTTGAAACATACATAAATATTAATGTAGAACTAAAATTTGTATAAAAGTAATAAGTAATAGACATGGTAATTCAAACAAATTAAGTTTTAGAATTTAAATGTTTTAGAAAAATACATTTTAGATAGTATATTAATTTTTGTTTTATACTAATTTATATTTTAAAAAATATACTAACTAAAAATAAATATTATTTTACTGTCGTAGAATATATATAACAAATATTTTTACTATTTGTAGAAACAGATATTTGGAATTTGCACGATTGCATGAACCGCATAACATTGTTTATATAATATAAATGACAAATAAATACATGTATAAGTTTTAAAAGTCTAGATAGATAGAGAATAAGAAGTACCTACACAAATAATCTACTATTTAAGAACTAATATCCATAAAAGATACTAATTGAGTACAATTGTATTAAGTATATAAATGATTATATAGAATCTATATAAGTGTCCATAATGTGTATTTACGTAAATTTTTAATGAGTAATAATAATCAACAATAAACATAATATAATTATATATATAATATAATTGACATAGAAAATGAACACATGATATGATTTAAAATTTTTATTGCTTACGTTTATATGCAATCTAGTTTTATTAACCTACTCAGTTTTCACTTATTAAAATATTATTTTAGATTGTAGGTATACGTATTATTTAATTATGAATATTATTGTAAAATAATAAAGGTTAATGATTGGTTATGAGGTTATTATTTATACATTATACCAATAATTGGAAATTTTGGAAATCGACAAATATAATATGTTTAAGATTTTATATATTTTATCTACTTTGGTTATTTTTTCGTACATAAATTATGTTATAGAATTTTTTAACTATTTTTTGTAAGAAAGTCAAAGAACTTATAATAATAAATACTATAGAGAAAAAGTAAATGCATTTTATAATAGATGTAGAATATAAAATATATATTGGTAAGTATTTTATAAATTTTAAAAATGAAAATAATACTCACTTTTACATTACCTACTGAACTAATAACATTCCATTTATTTATTCATTAGAGATCGTGACTATCATCTATAATAATATGGTTAGTTACTAAATTATAATAATTTTCTGTGGGAACTATAAACGAATTTTTGTTAGATAAAAAATAAATTAATATTAATGAATATCTACCACAAAAACTAAAATCTTATGAAATATTACATGCTTTTTATCTACCTATGCACATTATGTAAATAATATAAAAATATGTAATAATTAATAATATAATATACCTACATTTAGTGATCAATTCTGTAAGACTGATTTGCAATACGATAATTATTTTGTGAAAAAGAAAACACTTTCATTAATTTAGAATATAAATATGAAATATGTATGATAAATTGATACTCTCTAAATCGGAAAGACAAATGAAGTCTTTAATTTTAATCAAGATTGAAATTCGTCATTGTATATTATTGTTGTGATTATGGGTTGTGAGCCACATAATACATAAACTTCAAAATTTTAAACATATTTTATTTTGTATTATTTTTTAACTAAATAAATTGTTTTTTTAACTAGATATTTATTTATTTTAAATACCTATCTAGTTTAAATATATATATTTATAATGCATTTTGGAAATAGTGATATTATTAAAGTTTCATTTGCTTCTAAGTAAATTATATAATATGATTCATGTTTTGTAACGAATTAAATTTAATACCTACCTAGATTAAATGATTCATGAATATAAGTATGAAGTAAATATATTATATAAGTAGGTATTAAGTGGAATATAATGCTAGCCCATAGTTCTATAAAGAATATGATTTAACGATTTTTTATGTTTTCAATTGTATATAAATACAATTTAGTATTTTCTTTATTATTGTTACAGTTAAAATGTAGTAAATATATTAACCATATTAACTTTTTAGTGTATAGCGTTTAGACGTGATCTGGCCTTCAAGGAGAAACCAGTAAAATTACGTAATTAATGCAAATTAAAACAAACATAATATACCTAATGGTCTATACATTTTTTTTTTTACAGTAATCATTTAAATTGGAGTAGATACCTTTATTTTTTTCTCAAAAACAAATTTTACATCACAATATATGAACTATTTTACAAAATCTCTGTATGTAAATCAATCTTTGACACAAAACTTTCACAGTCTATATTATTTACTTCCTTTATGTTTACGTGTCGTCCGGTTTAATTTGGCTCGGAGCTGTATACCACGGAAGGACGACTGTTAGATTATATTATCCATAGTGTTAAAAAACAGGTTTAAAAAGTGAAATGGATTGGCCACCATGAAAATAAGTCTCATCGCGAAAGTAGTAAAATATGTAGCACTTCTATTAAAACTGTCAATCCATATGCAATAAATATGAAGAATATGGAATATGAATATCACTTTCACTCATAAAAAAATCACATGGGGTATTTTAGTATTTGCTCTTCCTTGACCTCTGCCAAAAAATATATAAATAAATAAGGTGACATAAGGATAAGACATTCCAAAATAAAATAATAAATAATAAAATATCTTTTTAATATTTCATAATTAAAATTAGAGAATACAGTAGGTAATTGTTAAATCGTTTTTAATTAAACAATGCTCTTTCATTTTTTTTGTTTTTAAATTTAATTCTTCATAATTTTTTATTACCTCTTTCGTAGACTTATTCATAGTCGTAATTTTCTCATGCTTTGTACCTATATTGTTTCCATGCAATTAAAAAATATAAGTTTATGATCTTCATTGTATAATACGTGTTTTTAATTTCATTGCATCTCATTTATTTTCAGCCAGAAAACTGTTGGTTTACCAACCAACTAGTTTCTAAACCAAGCTACAATTCTAACTCAGTATTACACTATTATATTACATAGAAAATCTACAAGGTGTATTGTTTTCGATCAAATTTACAGTAAATTTTATGACTAATTGAAATATGTATATAGATTCCTTACCATATTATTTGGTTCATAGGCACGATGGGAAAAAGTTATATACGTGTTTTAGAGTTTTGGTTCAAACATCAACCGGTATCCAATTTCCTTGATATTCAACTATATGACATCAGATAAAAACATGGCCACTTTATACATAGAAACTATAGTTTTCTTCTTCTTAGAAAAATATAATATTAAAATTAAAATCAATAAATTAAAATAATAATACAGTAAATATTTATAAAAATAAATCTACTCTACGTATTAAATACGTTATATGCGTCAATATAAATTTATCTGCATAATGAATAATTGTACATTATACCTATTTTTAGTATAAAACCATTAATAATTTATCATTAATTGAACATGGATAAGACCCTTACGGCCTATTTATAAGGACATAAGTTAATCAAATTTTATATAATTGTGTAAAAGTTAATAATTTTATTATTTACCATGATTCTATGCCACTACGCCACTATATATAGAGCAGTTACATTTATTTTTAGGGTGTCCCTATGCCATTTATACCAACTAAAAATGTTTAGTATTTTTGTAATGTCATTCTATGCTTGATGACTATAGACTACAACTGTCTACTAGAGACTAGTGTGTATGACCCATGACTAATGACATCATACACGTAACCTTCATGTGCCATCAGTCAGCGAAATTCTATTATCATATTATAGTAAACTACTATATTATGAACGTTTCTATATACAATTATATGAGTAGCATATAAAACACCATCCACAGAGTATACATTATAATAGATAACCTTATAATTTTTAATAATGATGAAAATATATATTCAGTGATAAATAATTTACTTAAACACGTTATTTATGCATAATTCTCTGTACTTTAAAAAAATCATTTCCACGTACGTTATATAAGGTAGAAACACGGTAATATTACTATGTAACATAGTTGATTTTTTTTTTTTAAAAGTTACCTTAATACGTTATTATATTGTATTCGTATTATGTTTTGTAAACATTTTATAATAAATGGGTACTAAGTTTACAATCTAAATATTTCAAACGTTATATGCGAGTTGAAATTAAAATGAAATCACCGAATATTATAAACAAGGAAGTGTTCTCCATAATATTATAGGAAGTTATACCCATTCGGATTTTGGACGTTATCGTTTGTGTTAAAAATATTATTATCTGCGGTCGTCGAGATATTTTTTATAACTGTACAGAATCGCCTATGGGTCTGTCGCATTGACGTAACTATAACGTTTAATCATATGATCGATATACCTATGCGTATATATGTAAAATTTACACCGCACGACGAAGAGCGAACACACTAAAATTCGATACTATTATAACGACTTTTACCGATTCGTGAAAAGACAACTGATACGGTAAAATACAAAGTGCTCGCGGAAGAAAATAATTTAAACGAGAATAATAAAACGTAACAAACGATGATCAGAAAAAAAAACCGGTAAGTTCCCGACTCGGTCGTCCATACAGTCTACCGGACCGGAAACGTGTGCTTGGATGACGCTTCGTTTGATTCGATCGCGTGCACAACAAACGTATAATGTGGTGTTTATCGTCACTATATTATTATTATCAGTGATTGAATTAAAAAATAAAAATAAAAGAAAGGGGATTATGAGACTTAAAAAAAAGTAGCATCCCTTGAAATGATTTAGATTAACCTTACCCATGGTCGTTTCAGAAAATTAAAAGTGGGACGCTAATACAATTTTTAAAAAAGAAGAGATACTACATTCAAGAAACGATTATTATAATTAATACAATTAATTTAATTTTTGTGAAGACAATGCTGAAACGTCCGTGTGTGTGTACCCGTGTGACCAGGTGGGTTTGATGAGTTCATTGGCAGCAGCTTCGGGTGGTGCCAAGGGTAACAAAATCACGTATCGGCGACGGTGGTGGAAAGTAAAAGTGCCTTGTTTACAATTATATTATATAGTATAATTTTGCGATAATCGGTCTGGCTGTGGCGGACGGAGGGGACAAGACGTATCGTCTATCATCTACACTATATATATAACACGGACCGAGCATAATATAACGTTATGCGATTCGTATTTCCGACCGAGGAGAAGACATTGTCTTGATATAGAAATAATACAACCTGTTACAATACTGCCTCAAATAACGCATGCGGACGTTCACGTGATAGACAAAAATACTGTTACAGCTCAACAACACGTCGATTTGGTCTTTTCATTTTTTGGAATACGATTATCACCGAAAAATGTTTTTGAAAATAACACCGGTAAGTAATCAGAAAACAATATCATATATGCATTACAAATTGTTTTATTATAATTTTTCTCTTACTTTAATATTGATTATTATATTATACAAGTAGTTAATTTTCATTGCAAACGTAGGTATTGTTAAACTGGCATTAAAATTATTTATTCAACAGAACAACTAGTCAACGTCGTGATTTCTTTATGAATGTTATACTATGAATTTATAGACATTTTATAGAAATAATTTCAAGTGAATTACTATCAATGTAAACACTACTATAATATATATTTGTACCTATAATTAAAATTTTAGTTTAGTGTTGATAAAATGTAATAAATTATATGAAATAAATCGTAATATTATAATAATTAATGCTAGCTTATGAAGCACAATAGTTTATGCAATACTGGAAAGATAATTTATTATTATAATAATTGAATATATAAAGTTTATGAAATAGAAAACCAAATATTTTACTAAGGAACTTTTTTTTTTTAATATTTTCATACTTTTTTTACTATTTCAATATTTCCGTTAATTATCATTTGTTGACTATTATACAAATGCAGTTTGCAAGATACATTTAGTCATTATTTTGAAATAATTTGTAATTTATTGAGGATGATTTATATCATATTTATTATTTATATGAATAAACAGCTTCTGACTATTGTAAAACAATATAATAACTTTATAATTTTAAATAATATAACAAAACTAAAAAATGTATTAAAATGTAAAAATTTCGACGTTTTCACATAATAATATAATATAATAATAAATATTATTATAGATGAAAGATTTTTGGTTTAATTAGTATAATTTAACTAAGTAAATGACTTAAGAGACTATAAGACTATAAGAGTATGAAAAATACAACTTAATAGATTTGTTTTATTGAGTTGGGTGTTTATGTTAAATTTTTAGTAAAAATAATCTTATTCATACTATGTTTGCTACATGTAGGTATGTGTATACTGTACATTGATCCATTTACGCATATAATTATAATAATAATATTCCAACATTCAATATTATGTTTATGTAGATTAAGTCCTGAAATAGTTTAAAAATTGTTAACTCTATTTAAAAGAATAAGAAAGTATACCTCTAATTTAACAAAGAATTATAATTATATATTATACACACTAAAAAGTGATATAACATAAGACAAGGAATATTTTAGTTAATAAAAGACTTTTGAAATTGCTATTGGTAATGGTGTAAACGTGCGGTATTTCAATATGAAATATGCATATAGTAAATAAATTTACAAAAGTTCTATAATATGATTTAAAATTAACGCTAATTTTATAATCGTGTATCATGAAACAATGTTCGTTATAAAAATCTGTACCAAGGTACAATTAGAAAACATGCACTAGTTAATGACTATTTTTTGAAAATTGAGAAATGAATAATACATGCGAATTATATAAAGAAAACTAAATTATTTATTCCTAGACACCTAGTTTTTAAGTATAAAGTTGATTCAATTAATTGTACATATAACTTAGTAAATTGGTACGAAGAACATATTGGAAAGTATAGTTGAACACAACAATATTGTTTATACCTATAGTATCTTGATAGATTTATACCTAGCATAGATTAACTATCATTATAACATATTATATTGTATTATAATGATACGTTTTTAGGTGAACAAATATTAAAAATTAAAATCGAATGGACTAAATAAAAACACGAGATGATTGCTTATATAAATTAAATAATAATAAGTTTTAAGTAGTATAAGGTATAACTATAAATTAGTTAACTTAGAATGAAAAAAAGTTATTACTTTTGAAAATAAGTGCTTACACATACCCAGTTAATAACTTAATAATATTTTATACAAAAATAGGATTATCAAAATTAAATATAGTGATAAATATAGAAAGTTTAATTATCAATCAAATTTGGTGTAAATTCTTTATTCATATTATAAAATATGTAAAATACGATTTTATAGAAAATTTACTATGTTCACAACTTTCAGTTGTTTTAAGCTTTTTTTGGATGATGAATGAAGATTGTGATTAGTAATTATTTGTATAATATATAATTACAAATTCTATACCACGATGTATACCAAATTGAATAAGAACTATAATTACATCAAATATCAGAATAGAATGTTTTATTGTAACGCCATATAAGTTTACAGCAGATTAATTATACATTAATTATATGATTTATTATTTATGCAAATTTCTATTACTAAGTATAATGTTATATTTTTATAAAATGCTTTCTATTCATATCAAAACAATTCACTGTAAATATCTATAATAATGTTACCAACCTACACGTCATAATATCATGTACATATTTATCTTATGCGGGCTTTGTTAGTCAAAATCAATCAGTGAAAGGTTTAAAGCTTCACATGTTTAAGCAACCGGAATAACATTTACATTTTGCTTAATAAACCGGAATAATAAATTATTAGTTAACGGAAGAAAAAAACTAAATGATTTCTTTTTTTTGTTTTTACTCAAACAATTATGTAATATAATTATTCCATAGCTAAGATCTGACAAATTTCCAACTAAAAGAAAGTTTTATAAGTACAAAATTCACATATTATACGAATGAATGCAATTTGAATAAGTGTACTATTTAGAATTTTATCAAGGGGGGATATGCAATGGTGAAATTTCATTACAGATATATAAAATAAATTCTTTTATATCAGTTTTCGATTAATAACCCTAACAAAAAAAAAAAAACAAAAAAAATGAAGAGGAGTCTATCCCCCATATCCATCCCCATAAATAAGTCACTGATCAGAATTACAGCTAGTAGGTATACCGAATAGATTATTGTTTAAAAATTTATAATACAATTGATTAAAGTGATATTATATTAGTATTATATGAAATTCATGACAAAAATACATACTTTATTTTCTTTTAAATTTATAATATAATTAAATTCACATACTCAAATTAACCACAAAACTTTATCTAGGTATATTTCCTAATCAGTTAACATATAAAAATGTATAGAATATAAACATATATTATACATAAGTAATATAATATACAAACATACAGTAATAATTTTAAATAAATATAAAAATAAATTAGAACATATAAATATTAATTAAAGTAAGTTTATTAAAAAGAAGTTGAAAATTGTTATATCATTATTAAAAATAAAGAATAAAGATATTATTAGTTGTATTTTAATAATTTAATATTGCACCTAATTTGTTACACCTCTCAGTTTTGAATAACATGTGTGCTACGAGACTGAGTTGTAAGCTTAGTTATAAGTTATAACTTCGAAATTAAAAACATTTACAAATAAATAAATAATTATTATCAACAGATTCCCTTTTTATTACAAATGTATTATCAATATTCCAATTTAATCTATATAAAATATCGTCGACCAATTTTAAGTTATATAATAAGTAGGTACATATTATTATTATTTAGATTAATAATTTTAATGATATGCAATTAGACAATTTGGTGGTTTATAAATTACAAAATACCATTACGGCATTACGGCAATTTAAATTAGAAATTAAATAATATTATTTTAACATCAGAGCAAATTATAGTATATCTAGGGGTAATAGATATGCAATAAATGTACATAGATGTGACAAGTAACGTTTTATTTTGTGTTTATAGTTTTTGGCTGCGGTGCTTTTATGTACGACAGTCGCAGCAGAAGCAACAGATAAACCAGAGAAGTCAATCGAAAAACGAGATAGTACCCAAGGTTACGGTTCGTATGTCGGATACGCTCCGTCTACGGATTACGGAACTACGGTCGGCCAAGACGCGCCTGCGGCCTACCAGTACGCCGCCGCGGCACCGGCTGCAGCCTCGCAATACGCCGCGTCACCGGCTACAGCCTCACAATACGCCGCAGCAGTCCCGGTTGCGGCCACACAATATGCTGCGGTGCCCGCGCATGCTTCCCTCGGCGCCCTAGTGCTGCCCACCAATCAGCTTTTCTATCCACAGCAACAAGTGGCGTACGGATATCCGACGGCCGGAGCTCACAGCGCCCCGCTGACATCCGTCGCTTATAGCTCTCCGGCCACGGTCTATGGATTCCAGTCCCCTGCTTATAGTGCAGGACAATCGCCTGCTGCTGCTTTCAGTTACGGCGCGTACCCGGCCAGTCAGGTCAGCTCTTTGTCCGAACAGCCGTACAAATCGGGACCAGTGACTTTTGGAAAACCGGAATCCATCGATGAGTACGTTTCAAGTTCAAAACCGTCGTCATCTGCATACAACTCACAGACTTATACGGCACCGTCATACAAAACGTCACCAGGACTAGGATCTTATATTTCGTCATCAGTTAAAGCCAACAATTATCCGTCGTCACCATCTACTTATCCGTCCACATCAAACGAGTATTACGCAACCCAACAATCATCATTATTAAACAAACCTTCCGGCTACTCATCTTCTTCGTATTCATCTGATAGTTCATATAATAAGTATAAGTATTCACCTCAAACATCATCATATAAACCATCCCCGTCAGCATTCTACAAACCATCATCGCCATATTTATCATCAGCACCATCATACGGATCGTCTAGTCCACCGTCATACGGATCGTCTAGTCCTCCGTCATACGGATCGTCTAGTCCACTGTCATACGGATCGTCTAGTCCAC
>CM023358.1:34952858-35144415 GCA_013282895.1 Eriosoma lanigerum
GTCATACGGATCGTCTAGTCCACCGTCATACGGATCGTCTAGTCCACCGTCATACGGATCGTCTAGTCCTCCGTCATACGGATCGTCTAGTTCATCGTCATACGGATCATCTGGCCCGTCTTACGGATCGTCTGGACCGTCTTACGGATCGTCTGGTCTGTCATATGGTTCGTCTCGCCCATCATATGGATCGTCCAGCTCGTTATACGGATCGTCTAGCTCATCATACGGATCATCTGGCCCGTCTTACGGATCGTCTGGCCCGTCATACGGATCGTCTGTACCTCCGTCATATGGGCAATCATCATACTCATCTGTACCGCAAAAATACATAAGTAGCTCATACGGTAGCCCTTCGACTTACATTAGTTCACCATCTTCATACAGACCGTCATACGGATCATCGTCTTCGTATAAACCATCATACGGTTCTTCAGAGTATAAACCAGCGTACAGCAGCTCCGAGTCAGCATACGAATCATCGTCTCCATACAAATCATCACCATTCTCTATTGGTTCACCATCTCCATACAAATCGCCTTATTATGGCAGCTCGTCGTACGAAGGTTCTTCGGCCCCATACAAATCATCATCTTACGGCAGTTCGTCATATGAAGGGTCTTCGTTCCCTTACAAGTCAACTCCGACTTATTCATCTGGTTCATTCAAACCAATAATTTCTTCCTACTCACAAAGTGAATATGATTCACCATCTTCTTCTTTATATAGTTCTAAACCAAGTTCATATGAATACAGTTCTAAATATTAACGTATATAATTTATAAAATGTTCCTTTTTAGAAAAATTTATTTTATGATAAATTATATATTAATTTACGTATACAATTTAGAATTTGTTTTTATTATATTTTTAAAAGTAATTATATAAATAAGTTATATTTAAACGTTTTTTTGCACTTATTTTTTACAAATATTTATATCTATATTTGTGTTAATATTTAATTACCTATATATTAGTATTATCTATAATATCTATTATAATTTTATTGTTGTAATAATTATAATGGAATAATATTTATTGGTAAAAAATTTAAATTCAACCATAATAAAACATTATTTAAACTAAGTACCTATATATGACAATATTAATATGTTGCATTTTTAAAATATAATATCAGGTTTAAACAATGCATTGAAAGTGAGATTCAAGAGTATAGATGACTTTTACTGGATTTATGGTATTTTTAAGCTGTTATTTTCGCCTTTATCGAATAAAGTCAAAAGGATATCAGTTGTCTAGTACTCTAGTGAATTATATACTTACAAAATATTAATAATGTTTACAATTATTGTGAATAAGGTAAGGATTAATTAGGTAAAAATAAAATAAACTTAACTTATTATTATTATTCCAATAAGAAGAAACCGAAGAAAGTTAGGTTAGATCTAAATTATAAGTATAACTATATAATAAGATAAGATAACTATACTATAAGAGTAGGTGTAAGACATAACTATATTTTTACAAAATTGTATAGACACCGCTCTAAATTAGTGATATAGTTCATAGTTGGTATCAAACTCCTTTTTTCTTATACTTGCAGTTTTGAATAAACTCCCAAATATAAACATACAAATAACTTAAACTTACAGTTAATAAAAATAGTTTTACAGTATATTACGGTTATTTAAGTATTTATAATAATATAAATAATATAAATTTATTGTATAATAGACATATACAAATATATATATTGGTTGTATGTAGTAGACATGGTAGATAAGTACATGTATATATTATTATATCAGAGTAGTAACTAATGTTAATACTGAACCTCTGATGTTGTCAGTTCAAATGGAAAAAAAAGGTAAGTATATATATAAATATGCACACTAGATATAATTAAATAACTATGTAGTATATATAGATAATATATTATTATAATCACAATTAATATTTTATTAAAAAAACTAATTTTATTAATACCTAATAATTTATTATAAATAATAATTAAATATGTCAAATTATATGAGTATGTATACTGATATAATATTGGTCCTTTGTATTCTAAAATAAACAATAAGTTGATATTGTATAATATTTGTCTATTAATTAATCAATATTTTATGATGATTTTTCGTTAAAATTAACGATAGTTTATCTTAATAGTTAATACAATACTTTATTTTTAAAATAAGATGTTTTATACATTTTATTGCCTCAATCTCTTAACAGATTACGTTTATACTATAACCATATACCTATTGAATTAAAATTTATTATTATTAAAATAAAACAAAAGGCTATGTTATAAAAATATAAAATAGTTGTTGGAATGACAGTTTAAAACAGTGTGGAAATGTCGGGGGGAATTAAGGGGAATTAAGTTTTACATACCTGTATATACAAAATACCTTATTGAAAGACAATATTGATTTTAAAAATGTTAGCCCACCTGAAATTTTAATAGATTTACGCTTATGATTAGAACATAAACATATAGTGATATCTTTGTATTATGATATAGATAGTTAATTTTATAATATCCAATCAATAAAACTATTTAATGTGTACATACAATTTAGTAATTACTAACACTTAATAGTTTAGTTTGTTAACATATAATTATTGGTATATTTTTAATCGTATAACTCTAAACGTTATTCGTTTGGTATTAAATATTAAAAGTAATAATGACCATACAAGTCTAAATAAATATAATATTTAACCGTTTGAAACGCAATATTTGTTTGAGTATTCTGATTTTCTTTTCTTTAACGATCCATTGTTGTTTTGTATACGATACAAGCTAATATATAAGTAACAACTAGTTTCAGTATCATTTGTTAAATTAAGATAATTATTGAAAATAGTATGGTAGATAGGTATGTATACAATTTACGATTTACTAACTATTTTATTTCTTCGATACTTCATTGCTAATATCAATATCGTCATATGATGATTTAATTATTTTTATAATATATTTTTTAGATATATTAATATAATTACAAATAAAAATAATAGTAAGTTCGTTTAAAATCATATTATATAAAGTTAATTTATATATTATGAACTACAACATATTATGCAATATGTACCATAGTATCATATGGTAAGTAATTCATTTATACTTCTTAAATAATATTATAATTTCTTATTTTATAACATCAAATGTTATACTTATAGTATTTAATGATTTAATGAATACAAATAAAACAAAATTATTCATTTTATTGCAGAACTAACTTTGAATAAAATCAATTAAACCATCATTATTATTTTATTTATGAAGAATATATTTATAAGTTATAACTTAGGTTAGGTTAGATTTTGTTTGATACGGTTTCATTAGTTCTTTAATATTTATTAGTTATCTAGCTGATTGTGTGGCTAATTTGTAGAGATCAATGACAGTTTCCACTTTCCTGCCACAATTAGAGACGCGTAAAATAGAATAAATATAATTTTATTATTTTTCTCTAGTTTAGATAATTGTATATAAAAATTAACTAAAATATACTATAAATATTAAATATTTTTAGTTAATTCAATGTCAGAAGCAGAACGATATAATTACATTTATTATTTTACCAATAAATGAACAAATCAGAAATGATCTACATATATAAAATTAAGTAAATTTAATGTAGTAAAATTAATGTTATTATTGAATATTTATCCAAACTATAGTGATATTTATGATTTTGAAAATAGGTATCTTGTTTCGTGTTAGGTATTTTTTTTAAAATTATATTTCTGATTTACTATGCTTTTGTTTCTATGAGTAGAAATTGATATCGCATGAAAACAATATAACTAGGACAGTTCTAGCAGTGGTACTACTTGATATTATTCAATAGTAAAGATGTCAAAAATACTCATCAATGACCTTGTCATTAGAAAGTAAATGAATGCAATATTGCAAAAACCAGTTATACACCTTTTACTTCCCAGTCTTTCTTCGTTGTTGGCACGGCTGCTCTGCTCGAGTTTCGAATTTAAATGCAATCATTCAATGCGAAAGCCTAAAATGTGTGTTTGCTTAACATATCGATTGTTGATTCTTTAAAATGTTTGTTGTTATTTTATTATAAAATATTTTGTTAAAAATAAGAATTTATCTCGTCGGATGTTGAAACCCCACAAAATAATTACGTTATTTATAAACCTACCTAAATGTATAATAACACTAATAATGGTCTTTGATACATATAATTTTATTTGTATAAGCGAAATTACCGTCAGTAATCATATTAATCTAGTAACAATGGGGCGGTAATACGTCGATGGAAAATACGTGTATTCCCGCACATTGTTCCGGTTGCCAAACTTTAAATTACATCATAAGAAAAATAATCATTGTATATTTTGCTAATTTTTTTTTTTTAGTAAAAAATATTTTCTTCATAAGGAGTTTTTTATGTCCATGAAAACAATGACTTTTCTCTTTTAGTTCCTCTTAGATTCATTTAATATCTTGTTTAAAATAGCTAGCTCTAGGGTTTGTATTTTTTTTTTTTTTAATTTAAAAGCGAAATAGTTTGTTAAGATAAAAATAACAAATATTAGTTTATTAGAGTAGTCATATATAAGTAGTTATTATATAATGTTTACCTAAGAATAATATTATTTAAATTTTTACTTTACTAATGTTTATTTATTTGAAAAAAAGTTATCTAATTCGCCATGTAGGTGTATAAAACTTACATGGTGATATCCGGCTTTTATGATTGACTATCGTTTCGACACGTGTAAATGTTTAAGACATGTTGTCGCTGTGTCGTTGTTTCTAAGGAAATACCACATTTAATGTTTTTGTACCTACTTAATAATTTAGAACTTAATTTCTTATTGAATATTTTCCAAGACATTTGCTACAACAATTATAAATTGTATACTTTTTGTAACGTATTCTATAATATGCATTATTGTATAACTTTGGTACGTTTATTATTTTTAATTCTTTCATACAAATTTGTTTTATTAGTTTTTGCGATCTGTTAAGTAGCTAACATTTTATTGTAATAAAATAATTATTAGTTAGAAATAATACTGAAGTCTATTAATAAGATTTTAAAATTCAATGTTCTATTTATATATGATTCAATATACAGGATAATTTTTATACGAACTATACAAATTATAAATAAATAGAACACTACACACATTTAAAATATAATATAAAATAAATTATATGAATATTTAATTTATATATATATATATATATATATATATATATATAAATTATAAATCTAGAAAACAAAACAAGTTATACTTTTTTATTCGAGTACTTGTAGATTATTTAAGTTATAAACATATTAAAAAATGCATTATACATCTATTCAATGTATTCAGTTTTTTATGTATACTGCATAATGTATACTGTATAAAAATGAAAGTGGTTCTTTTAGTTTTAATTTCATTTAAATGTTTGTTTTAGTAATTTTTAGTGTATTATATAAAAAAAAAAAAAAATTAATTAACTAACACATAATATTAGGCACAGTAAAAATTAAACAAGGGCAAAGTATTAAATTTGCATATATTGACAATATGGTTATATTATTGATTAGTCCAAGAACATATATTTTCAACATGTTGCGTCTTGCAATTATCGATCAATTTTTACGAACGGTATTCAGAAAAAATGACAAAATATTACTGTAGTAATGATATTATAGTAGTAAATGACATTGCCCGTGACTTAGCACGTTTACTTCGCACGATCCGTGATCATATTCAATTGTATTAGTAAATATAACAGTGGGGAAATTATCATTAAGGTGTTTCCCTATTACTTATGTACTTGGATGAAAGCGATTTAAATTTCCAACAATCTGTATACTCCCCTCCAGCCATTTTCCATGCGATTGCAAGGGAAATACAACCCGAAAACGTAACCGTGGTCATTTTCGCACATTTCCTAGTTCCAATAGTGTGTAGAGAGCCATCACGAAAAAATCTTATCGTCAACATGTTCCCCACGTATGCAGTAAGTACATATTACAATTAAATACGTATTTATACAACTTAAAATATAAAATAATTTTCACTGAAATATATTAATTAATCTTGTAATGATGTATTTGATAAAATTTGTATGTTTGACTATTTGAATTTTTCAATGGTTTGGTGTATTAACGTATTGTATAAAAAAAATATTTAAAACATCGTACTTGGTTTTTTATACATATACTAAATAGTTCTTTAGTTACGTTAGTAATTATAATCTTGTTATTATAAATTTATTCTTTAAAAATAATAACAAGAAATAAAAATAGTTATATTCAGTCTAAATACCCAATACCCATAATTTTTTTAAATTTTACTCAATGTTACAAATATCCTAAAATTGATTATATATATTTAACAAAATAATAATAATTGGTATAAATTCAGCACTTATTTATTGTGTAATTAAATCATAATATTAAGTCATAACTTATAATAATATTTTATTAATGTAAAAAATATTTTTAAACCTATAGGTATTAACGACTTAAAATTAATACTTAATGAATAATAATTAATTTGTTTATTTCACTAAATTTTTTTCTCCAATTAATTTCTTAAATAACGAGTTATTTTCAATTACATTTCAGTTATGTAATTTTTATATAAATATAAATTTTTTTAATACTATTTTCGATCTTTAAAATATTTAATTAATATAAGTAATTAAACACGATTATAACGCAAATTAATTTGATAATTTTTTTTACATATTGCTTATAATTTATTCTGATTCTCCCCTTCAAAAATGCATCACATATCTAAATTTTAAATATATTTTAAAATAAACTTTTAATAACTTAATTTTTGTTTTGTAAACTTTTAACAAAATATAAATAACTATAATAATTTATAAAAACTATATATAATTTAAACTGTTTTAAATGTATTTAAATTAACTGATAAAATATATATTTGCATAAAAATATAAGCAAGAAAATAATTAAATAAGTTACTAAGTAACTAACCAAAAATTGAGCTCATTTGTTATAAAAATACCTATGAATTATTTACTTATATTATTTATTTTGAAAATATTTATTTTAACATTTTTGTAATTTTTTCAATTTATAATAATTATTATAAGTAGTACTGTTTTATTATATACATATATTATAAAAAAACATAATATGAGTAAATAATTGTATTATTTATAGTATTTTACATAATTTATGTTTGACATTTTGTTTTCCTCATCGAATTTCTAGTAGATACTATTTTTCTGCCTTGTTAAATAATGATAATTCTTTAATATTAAATACCTTATACTACGATGCGCAATAATATTCACTTTCCCCGATTTATTTACTAAGCCAATGTATCTGCATACAAATGAATTGTTCTTGGAAATTATTTGTCATTGCATCTAATTACGACCTAAGCATTCATTTTAAAATATTTTAATATTTATTATTTAAATTTTAAACTTTACGAAAGAAAATTTAGTGAGGTTTTAGTGAAATATATTTGGAATTAATCAAAATATTGTCTAAATATTTCCATTACATTTTTGTTATTAAATAGTAAAACACGCATAGATATATTTTAATTATTTTTCAGTATTAAATAATTTTTTTCAGATTATAAATGTGTAATAGCGTAATGCATATATTGATTATAATGTAAAAATTATATGTTAATAAACCTAATTTATTAAATTAATATTATCAATAAATTGTTATACCATTAAATCAATTTTGTATACAGTTTATTCAAATCTATAAGTCAATCAAGTAAAATTCAGCAAGATAATATGATAGGTAATAATAAACAATATTTTGGAGATATTTATTTAAAATAAACTTCTTGATAATGTTAATATAAAAATAGTGTCTAAAATAATAAAAATTAGGCACATCCATTTTTATCGAGCTTGTATGACAGACAATTACTGTACCTAGTAGTATATATATGATTATGCGATAGCGTTGGATTTGTTGCGGATTAATAAAGTTTTTATATTTTTAAGTTGAGTAAACACATTTAGAATGATTGTAAAAAACATCAGAAATCCATAAAATTCCTTTGTTCACAAAATAAAAATTATTTGTTTTGTTTTTATTAATGGCACCATTGTTCTCGAAATATGTATGTCCTGAATAAAGCAATGTTTTTTGTGTACATTCCGGTTTTATTTTATTACATTAATGTATTGCCTCAGTTATCATAATATGAAGCTACTTTCCAGGAAGCTAATTATGTTTATTAGATAATAGTAAGCTAATAATATTATGTATTTATTAATTTAAGTTTTTTTAATATTGCAGTAATACAAGTTTAATAAAATTAATAACCCTTATCAAATTAAATGAGATAGACAATCCATACTCATGATACTTATACTTTGAATATTGAAATCATATTAAAATCCAAATGATTTATCTTTCCATAGGTGATCTTTTGGATGACGACAACATTTGTGGCGTGCAGTGTTAAAACTACAATACACTACGTGCGAACAAATGGCAGGTACCCGGAGAAGTTGCAATCGCGCGTGTCATCTATATTCGGACCTCACGTTCAACAGGAGACAGCGGTTGCCGAGTTTCCTTATAGATATGTATTTCCGGCCAACCATCCAGCCTTGAATGGTCCCGTATACTCACAGTACTTGCAGCAAAACTCGCACCAGTCCGAACCATTATATTCAGCAGAGGATTTGTTCACGGCGCTGTCAACAACTAAACATCAACAAAATCGACCGCAGAAGCAGCAGCATCTTTATCAGCAGCAACAGCAGCAACAGCAGCAGCAGCAGCAACAACAACAACAATACCATCATCACCCTCATCATCAACCACAACAACTTGGCTACGAGTTAGCCGGTAAAGTACCATACGATTTCTTCGGTGGGGGTGGTAGTAGTGTTGGTGGTGGTAAGCATCACGGACAATCGCAACCATACTATAACAACATTATGACTAAACAACCTAAACACTATCAAAACTTTGAACTGTCGCCGAACATCGGTAACATGCCCGTTAATCTGCACCATCAGTCGCTTTATCCTCATGCCGCAATGTCTGTCGCTCAGCCCATAATGTTGCTCATACCGTCGTCTGGTCAACCTGGAGCCCCGTACCAGACCCTGGTGCTGGTACCGTCGTCGGTCGGTCCGACTGCAACTCCAACTGCAGCCACTTTTCCTGGTTTCCACCAGCAACAGATTCAACACTTTCAGACGCCTCCGCATTTCCTACCCGGACTCGTGACCAACCCTCGCGGTCCTCCGTTGATCGCCGGACTTCCGTCCGGTCTTGGCGGCGGTGCCGGCGGCTCCGGTCTTGGAAAATTTTCGGGAACCCAACTGTTCCACCGGTCGCACGAGCCGCTCCAGCAGCAATTGCATCACAAACAGCACAAAACGTCATCATCCTCATCTCTGTTGCCGACGTCGTATCAAAGTTCCGGGTCCGCACACGTGCCGCAGACCACGACGGTCGGGATGGCTGCATCACAACAACCGTTAGAGGACAAAGTCAGTCATAATTCCGAAGCGTCCGGAGAAAACTCGAACGTCGACCGTGTTGAATCCGAGACGAAACTCGAAGAGGATAAGTCACCCGAATTTGGAGACAAGACTAGCATAAATCCTCTTAAACGGATCGTAGTCACGTAATATGTGAAATATATTTTTGTAATATTTAATTATATAAGTTGACCGAGTATTTTTTCTATGTATTAAATATAAAATAACGAATAATTATCGCTATATGTCATGTTGTCCTTATTTATCAATTACAAAAAAAAAAAAAAAATCATAATCATAATATTATTTAGTTAATTACATAAATACATAACTATATAGCCACATAAAGAATTGATATTTTTTTCATTCTAAAATTATACAGATCGTTGAAAGTTTAAGATTAAACAAAATATTATATCAAATTAGTTTTTTTTTTTTAAATCAATTATGATCTTAACATTATATGCATTATAATATTATACTTATTACTTAGGCATCACACTTAAATAGTGTTAATTTATGTGATTTACTATGTACTTCTATAGTATAACTATATAAGTACGTATTTGTTATTCATTAGTTTACGTTTTTGGTTCCCTTTTCATACATATTATTATTTATTTTTGTAATTTTAAGATGTAAATACTACATAATGTTCAACGTTTTGGAAATTATTTTCTTAATATTTAATTTAAAATTTTTTTTTTTACTGAACATATTCATTTGTTTTATGTGTTTGCTATTTAATAACTTACTGAATCTTTATCATAAAAAATATACGAAATATGTTGGTCATTAGCTATTTTGTTTCTCATATTTTATTTATATTGTTCCATAACATAGTTAAAACAAATATGTATATTTTATATCATATTTGTTAATTTTGCATTAAATATACTCGTATAACTGTCAAAGCGTGCAGCTATAATGTAATATGTATACAACTTTAATAAAGTGAAATAAATAAATAAAATATAATATTCATCATTTATATAATAGGTAATAATAAGTAGTTATGAATAAATAATAATATTTGATTATGCTATTTCAATTACTGAAAATAATGAGTTTATATACTTAACACACATTGTTACTAGATATTCTGGATGATAGGAGTTAATATTATGTACTTAGAGAATATAGTAACTATTAAGACTAGGGTATAAAATAAGTCAACTTTTACATATTTATTGTATAAACTTTTAAACTTACCTTTTTTATTTATCTTGCCTTACACCACCAACTAGATGGAGTTAGCCACCCTTTCCTACAAAAAAATCGAACTACTCATCGATACTTTCGACATTTTGACATTTTGACAGACCTTTCATCTATAAAATTTTAAGAAAATAATATTTTGTTAAATTTATATTTTATTTTGTTCATATAAAACTAAAATTATAATATATTTAAATTTTTTATAATAAATAAATTGTTTGATTTTTTGTATTGTTAAAACTTAAAACTGTAGTTAATACATAACAATAATTAAATTCAAGTATTTAATATATTTTATTAAACTATAATTAATAGATAACAAATTGTTAATTTTGATTTTTAATTTTAATATAAAGGTAATTGAATTGAAGAAGAATGATTGAAAATAATTAAATGAAGAGGTTTAAATTTAAATAAATAATACCTATGTAATTAATTTAAAAACATTTTTTTATTATTATTTTGTTGATGTCTAATATTTGTAAATATTTACGAAATAAGTTGAAACTTAATTGTTAGATAAAATTCAGTGAATAAATATTTTATCGAAAAATTATTATCATTTTAATCATTTGAAAAATATAAAATCAAATTAAATATGAAAATATAAATGCTATGTAGTATATGCTATGATAATATTGATTAATTGTAAATAGATTGCAAAATCATGTAAGGTTTCCAAAGTTGGTACAACGTAAAATAATAAAATTCATATAATAATTAAAAATATTGACTTTGTAATTTTTATCTCAAAATTGATCCAATGGAATAGACAATACATGAATGTACGTGTGTGATGAATTGAATCGAGTTAATATAAAAAGTGTTTCAAATCGTATTCGCTGCGGAAACAGTGATTTTTTTAACCACTATTCTTCAAACAATATAATTTTTTTTAGCTCTGTCCATCTTACGAGTAAGTTATGCATATTTCTATGTTCATGATACCTGATGAATATACATATTACTGCAGATGTCGCTTTCATAAATCAATTTTTAAAAACCATTTCGTTTCTTCGATTATCTATGCCCTGACTTGTTATTAATTTTTTATACTCATTGTTTATTATTATTTTTTTTTAATAAAACAAATACTTGAAACCTTGAAGGTCGTTGGAGCAAAAAATATCACATATTAAAATCACTTCCTAAAGCACCTATTTGTTATTAAATAGGGTTTTTATTTATAACTAAGACATCAGTGATGATAAAAAATACACTATCACTATCACTATAATATATTTATTATTTTAACAAAGACGCTAGATTTCTTTATATGAAAATATTAATTTTTAATAATTTGATCTGAAAATGTTTAAGTAAAGCTTTTATAACATATTGTATTTAACATAATTTCAACAATTCAATTTATGTTATATAATATATAAAATTTTAATAATTGATAAGCATAGTTTTTTTAAAAATACAGGCAAGTTTTAAGAGTTTCAATTTCTTGTAAAATTGATTATTATATAATTTAAAACAATGTTTTGTCTTTAATATAAATTATTAGATAAATAGGTTTTCGATTTAGCTAAAGCTACTATGATAAAAAAAAAAATACAAATTTATTGGTTTATTTTATAATGAATAATAAATTAATATAAGTATTAATTAGCCAACATGTACAAAGCCTTAATTAACTAACCTTAACCTAAATTATATGTGTTATTGTGAATGGAAATTAGTAAATTAACATTATTTATTGTTATTACTGACAAATGGAATTCTATCTAATGTTTAGGAGTTAGGAGTTATGTATAGATAACATATTATACAGTTAAATTTAAAAAAACCACATCAGTTGATAATGATTCATCAGAGATCCATTAGTAAACTAGTAACTTTAATAATATTGGCTTAAGTAAATTTCCTTTTTATTTCAGTGTTTTAGTTAATAAATTATATACTTGAAGTGGGTGATATTGAATTGGAGTGTAATTGTTAAACAAATTCATATTTGACATTTATTTTTGGAAAACAAATATAATTTTCAAGTACTTGAATCTTAAACCTTAGAAATGCGTAGATACATTCATCTGAGAGACAACTGTTTATGTTATGTGATATTCAGAACTACAAAAATGTATAATGAATATTGTTGACAAGTGATTCGAGAAAACTTTGGAACTCTACTACAATAGTTATGAAAATAACAAAATACGAATTATTAAGAATGTCTAAATGCTTAAATTTTAGTCCAAGATCAGTTACTTTACATAATTTTATTGTATAACTTAAACTGTTCAGAAGTCAGAATAGAATATTTGGTAAAAGAAACAATACAATTTCGGAGAACATAGAAACTAACTGATTCTTCATGCAAACATGATATTAATATTAAATAGGAAAATACTTATTCGTTATGTAAGTACTTAAATAATATAATAGTAATATTGTAAAAAACTATTTGACCATGATTTTTGTGGATCTAATATATCTATGTATTACGGATTTTTAACATTTGTTAGGTTCCATGTATACTAAAATAAACCTTTATAACTATAATAATATGATAATAATTATTTTTAAATATATAAAATCCTAATAAATTATTTAGAGACTACATAATAAACATGAAAACAAAATTGGTTTCGTTTATTAATATTTAAGACCGTTAAATTTGTAATCATTTATTGGTAAATTTAATTTTGATTAAATATACAAACTAATATAAAATAGGTATATTAATTAATCATTGGTATAATGAAGTATTAATTAATAATTAATAATTTTATAATTAATAATTATGATAATACATTATGATATATTGTGATAATATAAATAATAATTATTATATACGTACGTAATTACTAATTATTTACAATTAATTATAGTCAATAAAGAGCTTTGCAATTTTTTCAAAAATTTTACATATTACCTACAATTTTGGGTTTAACGGTTTGAACATTTTATAGAAGTAAAATTATATACCATTTACTCTAAATATTATAAAATATTTTGAAAATCGTGAGTTATAATTTTTTTTTTATAAGCTTTTATTTTATTAAGTTATAATAATTTATAGAATTAAATATTATGATATTTTTTATATTTTTAAAAGTCTGAAAACATTTTTTCGGATAGAAATAATGGTCTGATTAACACAAGCAATGCATGTTTTCAGTAGAAAACTGCATTTTCTTGGTACTTTTTTTAACTCGAATTTCTCAAAAGTGACCCTTAGGAGAATAAAAACTACCAAAAAATGACGAAAAAATGGCAAGATTTATGGAAATCGTAATTTTGACAAAATTAATTTTAGATATTTCTTGATAACAATGCAATTTTGAACGTAGAGACTTAACATTTTTTTTGAGTACTTACATAAGTAGTCTACACGCGCGCGGTAGAATAAATGGGTTATCAGTATAATATTTTGTATAACTGACTAAGCTTCGCTCTGCAGAATCGTATTTTCGAATGTAATATCATCGCATTCAAATCTTAATTAATTATAATAAACCACTAATTTCTCCAAGGACCAAAGGGATGAAGGAGGAACGTCCGGAGTCAACCTTCTCGTTTTTTTTGTTATTTTATTATTTAATTTGTCCAAATATATATTAATAATGGTACAATTTTTCTTTATAATAATACATTTAAATAGGTACGATAAATTTTAACAATAATAATATACATTGGTAAATGTATATTGTATGCATTAAGGTATCGGAGGTAAGTCGTAAGTGACAAATAATATTATAAACTTCATTAACATTTTTGATTGGTATAGATCGATTGTATAGTAATATCTGTTTGTGTTATACTATTTTAAAAATAATAAGAATGTTAAAACATTTTTCTGAAATATATAATTACATTTTTACAACTATTGTCATTTAGTTTTCTATGATATATTAAAATTTTTCTGTGATTCGATTTATTTTATATTTAAACATATTATATAATTTAGTTAATAGGTAGTTAAAGTGTTTATATTTACTCATAAACAATAACAACTCAATATCATATTAGTGAAATTTAAATATTTGTTAAAAATGTAGTGAATGATAATACACACATTTACAACATAACTATAATTAATAGTTTTTATTTTAATAATAAAATATAAGTGAAATTGTTTGAATATATTTATTACACAATATGTTTTTATATTATGCTAGAAATATTATATAAAATACTTTTTGACGAAAAAAAGTGAAAATTAATGTTTTTATTTTAATAATAAAAATAATGTTTGGGTTGTGAAGTTTTTTTATATTAATTTAATACATTTGATAAAATATTTATTGCGCCATTGCCCATTGAAAATGACAACTTATATATTGATCAAAATCATTTAAACATATAAAATCGGACATTTTATTTCAGTATTTATTTTGCATTATTAAAATTAGCTAACTATTGTTATAATTATATTTTCAATACTTACATTTACTTATAGTTATTTGCAAATTGTAAAAATTTATATACAATTTATAAATTATTTAATTTATTATTAAATTCAAGTAGCGAGGTTAAAGTTATATGTTATATGTTATATTATAAATCAAACAAATTATTTTATTATTTTAATTCAAATGATTGTGTTTAAAAAATTTATTAGTATAATGTAATAAATTATAAAAACCCATAATATAATATTAAATTATGATGATATATAAAAAATAGAATGCCACGCTAGTACGTTATTATATTGGGTTATCAAAATTTCGTGTAATGAAAATAATGGAAATAACATTGGATACGGATGTATAATTTCCACCATTATGTATCACGAAATTTTGATCACTCTGTATATTACTATTTAGCATTTATTACATCATATTACTAAATACTTAATATTATTTCTTCTTAATTATTATAATACGCAAAATATAAAACACGTCTTATTTAATGAAATACCAACTTTTTGGTTTGTTTATAATTGATTTTAATACGTATAAACAGTTTGTAAACGAAACAGTGTTTCGTTACATTATAATACCTACCAGATTAAATACATGAATGCATTTAATCGATAGTACTTTCGAATCCACCGATAGTAAACATTAATTTTCCGTAAATGTCAATGAAATACCTTTTCGTCTGTGTACCGCCAAAATTTCATCCTTGACGGTCGTCTGATCGGGTGAAATTATTACCGTGAGCTAAAAAACAGACTGAAATCTAGCTAAATGCGCCAAGCGTATTTGTCGGATTTACTTTCACTGAATCGTGGTGACATACGGGATACAATAAAGCCGATATCCAGACTAGTTTTTCGACTTCCTTGCGGACCAGTAGTTATTTGCACTATAAAGTGGAAAGCACGTCCGGATAAGCTCCCACGTAGTTACATCATCGCATTTTTACTCAAAATAGAAACTGTCTGACCTCTAATTAACTTTTTTTTTTTTTAATCTACCATAAAAATGTTCTGGATGATATTATAAAGTTGAACTGACATTATCGATAAATGCAGATTACCTACATAATATTTTGTTTTAATTTATTTATAACATATTATGAACGATACAATTAATTTAATTAAACGACCCCGATGAAATTCTATGAAGACAATTTGAGTCGTATATAAATTAGAATAATATGCGCATAATAATATTAACCGAATGCAATTTATTTAAATGTAGGAATGATTGTTAATCAAATATACATTTTGTTGTATTTTTACAGAAATGATAGATATAATTTTAAAATGTTTTTATACAGTTAATTTATGAATTTTATGTAAGTTTATCATTGTTATAACAATGTGAATATTGTTTATTTAAATCACAATTCTAATAAATATAGCTATATTGTATATTTGTATATATTATAGGTAATTTTATTGAGTTTAGTACCTACCTAATCTTGTAATCAAATAAAACCATTTGATTTAATAATAATAGAAAATCTCTAAGTATGAACAATTCATGTGATTTTGCCGTTCTTCTGTTTTTACTTAAACCAAGTTGTTTACGCATGAACGAATCTAACCGGAAATCGATGTATAATAAGTATTATAAATAGCCGATATACTTATATAATATATATATATATATATATATATATATAAGTATTTTATCTGATTTATTTAATCGAGGGAAAATAATTTCTTTCTTGATAAACACATTTGTTTGGCTAAATATTCTATTCAATTCATTTAAATAAGTAAAATAAAAGTATAAAAGGTAATTATTTAATTTCCATATTATCATATTTCTTATATTAATTTATCAATTTTATAAGTTATATATTTACTATAGACAAGATTGTTATACAATATGTAATTTTAATTATAGCTATTCATAAATATTATCATATATTTCGATTATTTTAGTAGGTATTAAAATGTTTTAAATAACATAATTAATTTTTATTATAGTTTAAAAAAAAAATTTTAAATTTAAATTTCTAACTCTTCTGCAAATGTCTTTAAACTATTATAAAAAGTAAAAATGTTAATATACACAGCATCCCTTATTTCATAATTTAATACGTACTACCCAATGTGGTTGTATCTATACATAAAAATTGTACAAAAATGTGGGAGGCTACATAGGTCATTAATAGGTAGGTACACATATTTCATTTTTCCTTATTATGAATCATTTAGAATTTGTTATAAAATATGGTTAAGTTAAATATTATATTCATTATTATAGATGTTTTTTTAATAAAAAAAATAAAAAAAAGGGGGAAGGTCGATTTTGGATGTTCCTCCATCGTTCCTTCCGTCCTCGGAGATATTAATGGTTTATTATAATTAAGATTTGATTGCAATGATATTGCATTAGAAAATACGATTTTGAGCGAAACTTAATATAATACAATATAAATATACTGCTAGGTTGTTCCATAAGTTTACCACGTCTGTAAACTACCTATGAGAAAATTAGTAATACCTATTATTAAATAAATTAGAGTAAATACCTACGTTCAAAATTGCATTAGTTATTATCATGAAAAACCTAAAATCAATTTCATCGAAATTAAGATTTCCGTAAATTTTGCCGTTTTTCCGTCATTTTTTGTTAGTTTATCTTCTCTTGGTAGTTTAGCTTTAAAACCTTGTAAAAAAATTATCAGTCACGATTTTCAAAATATTTTGTAAAAATATTAAGTATTATATGAATAGACTCTGATAAAATTTTCAAACCGATAAACCAGAAATTGCAGGAAATATTAAACATTTTTGGAAAAAAGTTCAAAGTTCTATACTTGGCCAAAAAATCAACCAATCGGTTCCAAAATTTTACCATTCTTGTATTTCATCTATCTTAATACTCAAAATTTTTTTTAAAATTATTTAGTAGTTTTTCTTCTCCCATGGAAAAACTTTTCAGAAATTCGAAAAATGAGCTAAATGAAGTATCAACTAGACGCGATTTGCTATCGAAATCATACCCTATTCGTGGTAATCGGGCCATTATTTCTACCCGAAAAAATGTTTTCATATATCAAAAAAAAATAATCTTTGTAAAATCACTACAATCGCTTTGCTCAGAATCTAAAATATCAAATAATTGTGTATTCTTTGTTAAACGATTCACAATTTGTGTCGGGTTTCACACAACAATCATACCAATAAGGGATAATAAAGATTAAACAGAAATGTTTGTTATACATACTGTAGTTGATGGCATATAATTGTTATGCAATTTTTATCATTTATGTAACACCAATATTTGAAAATAGGTATATTATCATAATAATAATAATAATAAAATAAATAATTTACTTTTCAATCTTCAATAATTTATTCAAGTATGTTATTACATAATTTATAGTATCAATAAGTTCAAATATGATTTATATGAAATATTTGTATTTTATATAGCATTTTCCATACTTAAGTGTTTTTTATGTATAAATTAGAAACAGTAGTTTTGAAAGTCACATAAATATATGTGTACCTATATTTACTTTTACATACAAGAAACTCGTTTCCAAAGTTCATAGAAAAGTAAAACTGATATTTTTATGTTTATAATGTAAAAAATAAAAATGAATAACTATAAAATGTACATTCTTGAAATATCATTCTATAAATGGTTAACAGAAAAATATGTTTATAGTTCATTAATAAAGTAAACATGTTATCACAGACACAATATATTTTCTGGTAATGGTAATTAACATTTATTGATATGTACTCGCTGCTCATTAAAAAAAAAATACCTAGCCTTTTTAATATTATGATTTGGTTAAATACGCCATGATATTATTTTAAATATTAAATTTGGTACAATCTTGTATTTTAAATAACAATTATAGTTGTTCATATTCATACAGTTATACCTACGACTTACCTGCGTAGATACATATAGTTAGATAAAAATAAAATAATAACTTTATTTGAACACAATATTCGTTTATAAGGAAACAGCAGTTCATCGTCGGTTATGTTAGGTATTCATATTATTTAATATTATATTGTCATTCACAGCCATATTATACCAATATATTACATATTATATATATATATTATAGGCTATATTATTACTTGTATTGATAGTGATGACTACGATGACGGACAGAGAAAGCAGATTTATTATTAAATATGTCAATATAATTTCCATAACAATGTAGAATTGATATAATGACAGAGTTTTATCGTTAATACTATTTTTGGTATAACCTAATTTGTCAAACTTCAGTATCAAATCAAACGATTTATTGTGTGTACAAATATCTACCATAAACTACAATATATATGACAGTTTTAGTTGTATTATTCCTATAAAATAAATTTCTACATAAAAATATTAAATTTAAATTATATCGATTTAAAAAATAATATTATATCTACAACCTATTAGTAAATAAATTGAATTTTTTTTTATATGTTTATGCTAAATTTCATTTTGATAAGTATTTTATTTTGTAATTATTTTGAATTTAACCATAATTAGGTATAAAATAAATAGTTCAATTTAAAACTTGTACATATTTCGTAAAATTGACCCATTAACACTATTCTCATAATATATTTTGTTACTAGTTATTTGTTTTTAAGAATGTGGAATTAAAATGTGTGTCATTACATAAAATTTGTTGTAAGTAGTTCAATTTTTTTTCTAAACATAACATTTCGTGTTATTATATAAATACGTACTTGATATCTTAAATCTCTGATATTCTACAAATTTTAGAATTTAATTACTTATATATAGTATTATTTTATGTACATGTTTATGTTTTAAAATCTATATAAGTAATATGTTATATAATTTTATATATTTATGTTCGTAAAAATAATTGTGAAAAAATATATACAGTAATAAAAAAAACATTTGTAAATTATAACTCGTAAAGTAATGATTTTATTTTTAATAAAAACATGAATATGTAACTAAAATTTCCTTTTAAATTAAATTATTTAATTAGATAATTTTCAAATCAATGTATGTAATATATTAAATATTTACATATACGAGTATTTACATTTGCAACAATACTTGTGAAAAAAAAATATAATATATATATTATAATTTATAATTTATATGCAGTTATATATAACATTTAAAAATTATAACTAATACATGTTTAAATTTTTTAACAACTCATTGAAGATTTGAAAAATATTGTAGAAATAGATTTTGATTATTATTTAATGTTTTATTATTACAAAAAATATTGAGAATTTTAGTGAGTTATATAATAAAAAATTGGATAACTGTATTACAAAGATTAACTATATAGTATACAATACGTACCATTTTTGTTTTAAATATAAGTATTTAATTTTTTTTAATTAATTGTAGGAATCTAATAGATAACTTATTTTAAAAATCCTATCTATAGTAAGCTATATTATAATTATTTAAATCAACTTATTTATTTATAATTTAAATTTATTGTTATATATAGGATAGACGAGTTGATTCGACTTTATTTATTTCATATTTTTGAAAATGATCGTTATATAGAAGATACCTATACATTTATTTTATTTGAAAATATGTTTTGGTTTACTTATTACTTAAATTCAAAATTTAAACCACTCAACTGTTATTAATTTTAATAATTTAAAATAACCAGATGGAAACTTTATTTAAAATTGTAGTTTTATAAATTTTAGCAAAGTCATATATATTACATTTTTATAAAATTAAAATATGCCAAAACTTATTCTAAAATAAATGTGATACTTTTAATTTTCAAAAATATATAATAAGCAACGAATTTTTAGTTAAGATCAACTATAAATATATTTTTTCATTAAGATCTAAAATTTATAATTTTTTTTAATTATGAGTAGGTATTTATAATATTATGATTTATTTACTAAATGTAAAACAACAAAATCAAACAATGGAAAATAATCTTTGACATTACTCGCAATCGACTTTATGGCCATCGTGATGATTTTTAGGTACCTACTGTAATTTAATCAAGTACACATTTTACCTTAAAAAATTCCATTAAAATAAAACTGTTAAAAAATAAAATAGTATCTATAATCACGCAAGTACGGTTTTAAATTATTATTATAACTTATAAGTATACGATAATTTAAGTCTCCGAATGTATTATATATAACGGTACATACTAAGGTTATTATTAAATTCCACATTTTTTTCAGTTGTCGTAGCTATTTCATGAGACAATAAAAACACAAGTTAATATGAAAGTGAAATTGGACCGGTCACCTGTCCGATGAGATAATAATCAATAATCTAATCTGAAAATACCGGAAATGAAGTTACGTTACTCATCCATCCGCAATACGAAGTTTTCGCGTATATGGACAAACACCGGCGCTATAATACGTATGTTAACTAACTGGTTATCATGAATTCAATCCCACCAAACGGTTATCGGTCATAACATACGTAGTTAATGCGAACTTCGAACGTATATAACCGCAATCGATGGTTGTTAAACGTATCAGTCGTGTTTGATCGAGCTTCACAGAGCATACAATAAAATTATAAACACAAGCACACGTCTTGTATAAATAAACGAAAATGGCATTTAAGGTAAGTCGGGGAATATGTTAAAATTTTAATTGAGTTTTAAAAATAGGACCGTTTTTTTTTTTTTATATATATATTTAGATGTTCTCTACCGGTTTGGTACTCGTATTCGCTGGCATGTGCTTATGTCAACAACAACAACAACAACAACAACAATTATTGGAATCTTCGTCACAATATCAGCCTGCCGTGTCACAAGCTTCATTCCAGATAGGATCAGCGGCCACTCAACAGCAATCACAGACCAAACTTGAAGACATCGAACGAGACACCTTGGTAGCTGGTTTCGGTCAGAAAAACCAACAGCAGACCGTAAAATCTTCAGCTGCCACCCCCGGAGTATCGCAACAACAGTCTTATCAAAGTGCCGCTCTCCCACAGCAATACTACGTGCAGCCTTTCCAGGCGCAACAACCACAATTCTACGTACAACCGTACCAAATGGCCTTTGACTACTCTGGCGTGCAGTACATGATTGTCCCGAACGCGTACAACCTCAACAATCAGGTTTACCAACAATACTACACACCGTCCGCACCTCAGCCATCAGCCGTGCCACAATACGTAACCAAACAGTCATCTTCGGCTGCTGCCCCATCACAACAAGAATACAAACAACAAGAATACAAACAACAACAACAATTAGCTAACTCGGCTCAGACTCAACAAGAGTACAAACAACAATACGTCGCCTCAGCACCAGCATATCAATACGTCCCACAGCCAACTTCCGCTGTCGCCAGCCCTGCAGATTACTCTTACATTACTCGTCATCCGTCATTCAAAGCCCAAACTGCCAATGTAGCCATTCAACCACAATTCCAGTACAGCGCCATCCCACAACAATACCCACAATACCAACAACCCCAATACTACTACGTGCAACCAGCCGGACAGTCCGTTGCTGCCGAACAACCACGTATCCAACAATCAGCCAAGAGCCAATATTCGTCGGGAGTAAAGTCCACCACCCCATTCCCTCCTAAGGAACCATTCTCCTACAAATTTGAATCTTCACCATTAACACCACAACAACAACAATCCAGCGCAACTTACAGCACGATCAAATACTCCGTTTAGAATTATGTCGGCCATTTTGCAGGTCTGGAACATTAAGTATGGTGCATTCATATTCACATATTATTATTAAGAACTATTAGTGAAAGTGTCTGCGAACAAATTATATTTAACGATACGTATTTATTTTAGCATTATATTCCTGCATATATATTATTGTTGACTATTTTTTTATATTTTTAAATTGTACAATAAGTATTTTTTTTATGTTTTGATTTATAAATAAACGTTAATTTTAAGACAATAAATATTAATAGTTGTTTTTTGTAACACGCATATTTGACTAAAATTTCCAATTTACATAATGAGTTTGTAGTCATTTTAGAAAGCAATCTAATCTTAACAAATGATTTACAACTTACAGTAATCCTTAATGTACAAAATACCTATAACACGACGTCCGTTATATATTATGTTCGATTTTTATTCGTTCGTATACGTAACATAAAATATTTTTAATAAATTGTTTATATTAACTTATTTTCACAAATTAAAATAATAGTGATTACATAAATCATTCAAAAGTAATTATACATACACAAAAAATTATATAATGTATTAAATGACATACGTATAATCTGAAACAGACAATAATAAATGCAATATAATATGTCATTTAATATAACATAATAAATATACAATATTTAAATTAATGAAAAAATTCATTAGTTTATTAATTGTACTTTAGCATAATTGTAATATAAAATTAATAACTATTTATTTGTTTTTGAGCTTCAATCGCGTTAATCAAACATTCGTGCTATTTATATAAGTCAACATAATATTAGGCAATTTGTTGTCTTGAATATATTTTTAATATGTATAAATGATGTTCATTCGATGGTTTATTTGAATTATTTGAAAGTAATAAATATATTATTTTACAAATATATATAAATCAGTTTTTTATAGTAATGTCCTATTATCTAAATGAATTAAAATTTCTGGAGCTATCTAATATAATCAGAAACAACTAGTTTGATTTTTGAAAGTAATTTAGTAATTATTATTTCTTTGTTGGTATATTATATACTATAATAAATTAATGAGAATAATATGTAGTCAATTTAAAATGGAGAAATCTAATATATTACTTAAATCATAATATAATATAGACATTATTTTATATTATTATGTATAAAACTTATTGAAATCCAACAATATAATACAATTAGCATTTTATTAGTTATACATATTCAATATACTATTTAAGTATTGTGTTAAAGCTATGTATTTTTATAAAATATATGACAAAGAATTGAATAGTGTAATATAATATACATAGAAATGAAAAAATATAATATTCATCCTCCAATTCAAAAATCATTTAAATTTATTGAATCATTGTCAAATAACAATCACTCATATTATATACAACAATTAATATACATTTTAACATGTATTTATTATTTTGTTTAATTTTAAACTATTATTAATATTAGAGAATAATATTAGTATAATGTTAAAAATTAATCAATATTACGTATTATAAAACAATAAATTATTTTATTTATACTGTATATAGTTTATTTATATGTATACTTATCAAAAACAAATTTTCACTATTATTATTTGGTAAAATACATTTTATTTTAATTTAGAACGTTATCGGGAAAAATAATATAAATGTTAAAATAGAAATAAAACATAATTAAATAATTAATTTAATACGCACTATAAGTATAAGTATAATCAATGTACCATGTGGTTTTGTAGTTTTTGTTTTGTTTTGTTCAAGTGAAGTATATACACATGTAGTGTTGATTAAAATATTTTTTTACCAATGAGTAAATAACGTTTTTTTTTTTTTATAGATACCTAGGTTATACAATTTATTGTGTAACAAGTTAATATATTAGCAGCTATAAAATAAGATAATAAATGACGGTAGACTCAGACATGACAAAATGTATATTCGAATTCATCATATATCTGAAATACTTTCCCTTGTGAATTGTTCCAATATTATACAATAGTTAGTGGACTCGGAGTACTCGGACATTTTAATGATTCCGTTTTTAGCGTACCTATAGTAAATTATAAAAATATAATAGGAATTTAATAATTTCTACATTTCAGCGAAAGTTAAACAAGACAGTTAGGTATTTATTATCTTTGAATTTCATACATACAAATATAAGGACCAAGTAGTTGCAAATTTAATTCTTTTGATATATTAGGTATGATAAACTAGGTACCTTCTGGTATTCATAATTAATTAAATTTTACAAAAAAGAGCATTGGTAATTGACCTAATTTTATTTTCATAATTAAAAAATATGTTATGTTATTTAGACCATTTACTATGTATGATAATATTTATGCTCGAAAAATTTATATAAATTAAATTGCATATAGACAACAAATGTTATAAATTATCTATACAATATTTCAATTATCACATTCAAGATATGTTCATAAAATTAAAGGTAATTATTACCTATTTATTGGTAAGTAATTATTATAATAAAATACTTATATTACGATTAAGTGATCATCTATGTTGTTAATAATTTTTAATATTATTTTTTAAACCTATTTAAATAGGTACCTATATAGTATTAAAATAAATAGAGATTATATTTTCACAAACTATTCTACTACAGGTACTGTACTTTTACATAAATTATTATACGTAAACCATGTATAATATTTTACAAACATATATTTCTGTTGGTACAGAAAATATTGCACATGGCTAAATTGCTGTATTAGGTAATATTAAATTGTGTATAAGAAATCAAAGATTTGATATACTAAATATTAATAGAATAATGCTATAAGTTTTCTAAGTGTTAACAACCGTTTACAATATTAAGAAATTTTACATATTATTTTAGATTTAAAAAATTGTTCTTTTTATGTTTACTTCAAAAATTTTAAAATTTTAAGTTTGTTTATACATTTTTATTCTTTTAAATATAATATATGTCAATTTTCTGGTAATTTATTGAACCTTCTATGTTAGAATAGTTAGATATTTTAAACATGAAATATAATTATACTTTTTGATATTTTTAGGAAATTTAATGCACAACTATAATAGAGATAATTATTAAAATTAAACTATTAAATTATTTTGTTTTTCAGTTTTTATTAACTATTATTATTATTATTTAAGTATATATATATTATGAAAATATATTAATTATCTAACAGATAATTTAAGATCAATTTAGGTTTTTGATAATAAATGAAATAAATAATCAAATAAATGATGATTTGTTCAATAGGTAACTTAACTATACCTACCTACGTTTTTATATCTGTTAAATATTTATTAGAATAATAAAATATTTTACAAATGTATTAGTATATTATATGTTATATATGTATATTGTATATCAATATTACAATTAAAACTTTTATAAGAATTTAATATTAATTATTTATATAATAGATTTTTATTATATAAAGATATAATATTATCTTCTATTGAAACATATTGTTTATTCCTATACTTATTGGAATTACGCACCCATTCATTCAATTTTCTATTAATTCAATTTCATATTTCAATTAAGAATTTTATAATAATATAGCAAACACATTATAAATTAGTTTAATTTAATTTAAAAAGATGAAAGGCATAATATACGATTTTCTAAATGGACTATACAAGAGGTTTTGTCACAAACACGAGTCGTTTTGGAGAAAAATATTAATTTAACGTTTATAAAAACACCATGATGTACATGTGATACATTGCCATGAGGTAATTAGAGACGCTATGATAACACGATATATTAATTAATATTTATAAGGGAGACAAACATATTATACACATAAAACACTAGATTGAAATACCTGGATACTCTAGATAATATTTTAGATACTTTCCTTTAACATTTAATTAGCTTTTACTTAATATTTGTTTTAATTTATTGAACATGTGAGCGTTTTTATTACATTGTGATGAGTTTTCCACTTTCTGTACGTCCACCACCATCTTTACAATTATTCCGCTTTCTTGATGCGGAACTGTCTCTGATAGAGCTGACCAAGACGAACACATTCATCAGTCATTCAATCACGGTTTTCCGACACGACTATTTGTTCCTCAATGTACTACAATCGTTTGCTTTAAATCGTAATTTCAGGTTCATAATAATTTTGAACTCTCTTTTAAATTTATACAGTGTTCTAAACAATAATGATATAGTATAATTTATTGTATATACAAGTGATTTGAGTATTACACGTTTTATAAAATAAAATACATAATGGCCAATTTGAAAAATATGGTAATATAAATTTATGTGTTTTTAAATTTCATTATATATAAACCTTTATCTTTCGTTAAATTATTTTATAATATTTGTTTTTTTTTTTTTAGGTAATTTTATGCTTAATTCAATTTGCATCGAGTGAAGATCGTATATCCGTTGACACAGTTGGTACAATAACAGCAACAGCAGGTTACTCGATATCCGATAACCACTCTCCAACTGTTAAAAGTTTAACATCAAGCATAGAATTTGGAAGTGATCATGATTCTTCTAAAGACACTTCTTCATCGAGTGAAACGTATACCTCAATTCCGATCCTTAGGAACGCACAAAGTTTATCCCTACGATCCAGACAAGCTAGAGGTAAGCCAAGTCAGTGGCAGCAGAGTGGGAGTATTGAAGAAAAAGATGTTGAAATCACAACTTTTCCATTAAACGAACATCGCACGAATGAACAATTGTATAGTCTTAAACCTCAAACGTTTGATAATCAAGAATCACAGATAACAGACAATAAAAGTAATGAAAGCATCGAAATGTCGAGTCCATCAATTACATATGGTAAAAAAATGCAAACAAATGACGTTCATGACGATCGTCCAGTTTTTAACAATTGGTCTGAAGAGGTACGCATGAAGTTTGACAATGATAAATCCATTAGGTCACGGAAGAAGAACAAACACCAACAGGATAGGGGACAGGAAAACAGAAATTCACAAGTTAACAAACTAACAAATAACAACAGTGATAAAAAGGATGGTTGGCAAGAAGTGAGTCCTAATATGGAAATTGCTACTGGTTTCAGTACAACTGTTCAAGATCATGATTCTTCACAAGAATCATCTGGAAGTTCAGGTACGTCGGAAAATATTTATAAAAAATAGCCACTAAGACTTTAATCTCTACATTTTTATTGATAAACTAACCTAACCAGAGAATTTTATTTCTACTATAAAATAATTTCAATTTTAATTTAGGTTCCTATAGTTAGTATAAAATATTATTCTCAGGATAAAAACATTTAATTCGTTTAATTACTGTTTAGTTACTTTAATCTGCATTATTTAAAAACGTATTTACTATTAAATTGTAAAAAAAATCATAGAAATTTGTTATTAATTATAATTAACACATTTATAAATACGATTTAATATTTTTACGGAACAATAATATAGATTTTATAAGAAAATATGTTTATTAATGCTTAAAATGTTCAGTGGAAGTATAATTTTATAACATTTAAATGTAAAATAATAAATATATAGTTTTTTTAAACATTTTATGTCATTAAATATAATTCATAATTTATTATAAGTATCTACTCGTCAAAAAATTTTTGAGGATAAATATTAAAAATAAAAATTATTTTATATTATTTTACATAATTAATTCAAAAGTTTAATTGTAATTAATCAAGATATAGGTATACTCGTATTTAAAGATTATATTATTAAATATGCAACATGGAAAGTGTTTAGAGTCAAAACCGTATAAATGATAGTTTTTAATTCTCAATTAAAATTTTACGGACTAATTAGATTGTTCTTTTCACCTAACCTAATCTAACTCTCTCAGTGAATATGCCAAACCAGGTAAATAATAGTAAGTGCAACAATTTTCATTTTTTTATTTTATAATTTATATGTACCTACATCACAGATATTTTTTCACGCAAATGACTATTAATACAATTTACGCATTAAAGCACACGAGAAAAAAAAATGTTTTTGATGTTTAATTATAAATAAAATATATTTTATAGGTTGGGCTCATAGACTAATCGAAACTATAACACGATGCGCGTGGTTTTTACGGCGTCATTGTATTAGACGATGGAAATATTATTATTATTTATTAACCTCGCCAACGGAGAAAGTGTTATGTTATTATTTTATTTGTTTGTATACAATTTCGATTATTTTTTTTTCCAGAATCGTTTCATACCCATCCGGGAATGTATCACTCGGAAAGCATTTCCAGCATCGAAAACGTGGCTCCGGTGGAGCCTCAAAACTTCAACCATAAGCAAGTGCTATCTAAAATGAACCATTTTGACTTTAGCAATGCCGTGTCCCAGACTAATAAGGTGCAACCACCCAGGGAAAAGCGGCTTAATTACCAGCCAGTAGTCAGTGGTCTGCTACCACATTCTGCACCTATCAGGTATGCTTATAGTGGGCAACATCCACAGGTATTGATACCATCTGCACTGCCGCCGCTGAACGGTGCAATCCTCAAGTCCGTGAAAATCGACCACACCACGCCAAACTATCACAGCATCGTGGTACCGATACCAATAACGCATCAGATGTTCGCGGCCATTAGCGACGATTCGGCGTCCGCAGTTCACAGCCACCAGTTGGCCAGTAGCACGATGCAACAGGCGATGATGTCGCTGCCTGTGGTACACAATGTATTTTTTAAGACGGACGAGAACGGCGGTGGTAAAACCATGCCAGCCATAGTAATACCACTGAAACCGGAATACTTAAAACACTTGCAGCAACAACAGTATATGCAAGTCGTGCAACAACAGTCGTCAGAAGTGCATACAGGTGATTCGCAAAATGCCGCCGGTCAGCAACGGCCGGTGCATCACAGCGCAAGCGCAATCGCAGTCGGGCCCAGTACGTTGCAATATCAACAACAGGCCCAACAACAACAACCACAGTTGTTGTACCAGCAAAATCCGAAATCCACCAAGGTGAAGAAACCATTTGGCCTGAACAAAGATGAGCATCGCGTCAAACAGCCCATGAGCCTACAACAACATCAATTATACAATAACAATCAGTTCGGTCAACAGCACAGTAGTATGATACAACAACAACAACAACAACAACAACAACAACCTCACCACGGTCACCATGCATCATCGCAGCATCCACAACACGACTCGTCGGACGATTCTCGATTCGCGCAGACAGCTGTTGTACGCGGGCCGACCACTGTCCATCCGTTTTCGGTAACCGGACATTCGTTAATCGTCAAGCGGCCGAACGCGTACGGTTACGCGTCACCCAAATACGTGGCCATCAACAAGACGCCGCAGCATCACCAACATCAGCAACAACAAATTTCAGCCGAAGAACTGGCCACGGCTATTGTTCAACAGCAACAGCAATTGCAACAGCCATACAAAGCGACCACATATCATCCAGCATATGCTTACTTGAACGGCCCCGATGACGATTACCCATACAGACCCATTTATAAGGACTTGAAAAAACGAAACGATGACGTCCGAACCGAGCGACGCAAGTGATTTACTATAAATTATCTATCCTAAAAACTACGTATAGCTATTATGACTTATTTGATATATACATACGTAGCCGTTATAGATAGTGACTAATATAATATATTATTAATTATAACTAACATATAATTATTATTAGTATTATTATATTATTTTTTATAAATTAAATTAATATTTATAAGCATATATTGGAAGTTTTTAAAGTCATATTATTATTATTATTATTATTATTATTATTATTGTTATATTGTGCGACTCGCCATAGAATTCGTGAACAATAAATCGCTGTTTACTAAAGTACCTATGCCTCTATAAACGAAAGTAAAAAAAATTATCATATAAAATTTGCAAGTTTAAAGATTTTTTTCAAAAATACAATAAATTGTCGTATTCTGGAACAACCAAAACAACACAAGTCACTGCAGTGACTAAAGTCATTGACTATTTCTATTATCGAACAATTGGTATTTCACGACCAGTATCCACAAAATTATCATACTTAGGTATAGTCGGTATAGACGTTTAAGTAACGATGTTATAATTATGTATTTTAAATTATCCCAAATTCCTCTGCTATGCATAATAATATTGTTCACTGCAATATGACTTCATTGTTTCCGTTCCCCCAGATGATGATGACCCGTCACCGTCGCCATCAATAATGTTTACGAATTTAATACACGTGAAAAGTAGTGTAATCGTGTTCCTTTCACACATATATAATATTATTACAATTTGCACATTAAAATACGATTTCCAAAAGAAATGTACCAATAGTTTAGTACATACAGTAGTAATAATGTGTTTATATATATATATTTATATTATATTAGGTAGTTGCTATTGTTGTGTTTTTTTCTCTGTGTTCAATGAAACGAAAATGTATGCCCACACACACGATTATACTATTATTTATACTAGCTTCTGAATCCGTTACGATGTTTTCGTTTGTTATTATTCAATGAAATATTATTATGCAAGTCTACCCATTAATAATGAGAGTATCAATTTCATTTCAAAATCAACGAACCTTGTCGTTTTCATCTTGGAAATTATATTTATCGATTTAGTTATGATTGGGTTAAATTTCGTTTGAATTCATACAAAAAATTGAATAGGAAGATATTACATAATGTACTCGTTAAAATTTGAATTTTTACTTAAAAATTTTTAGAAGGTTAGAAGTTTTTTATTAGAATACTAAAATAAATTAAATTAAAGTTTTATAAAGAAAGACTAAAATATATTATATTTATAGATAAAGTATAAGTTATTTATATTGTGTTAAAATTAAAATCTACTTTACAATTTTCTTATAACTCTTTAAAACAATACACTTGTGTACCGTTTATTATGATGAAAAAAAAAAATAAAAAAATCAATATTTGATATTTAGAATACCATAATATATTATATAGATGTACTATTTGGTACATAGTTGAAACAGTTTTATATTCAGTATTAATACCTAAATATTATATAAAATAATTAACAATATCTAAATAGATTAAATATTTAGTTTAAATCGAAACGAATTAAATTGAAGACGAGAAAATTACAATCAGTTTACAGAATTTATAATGTTTTTTGAAATGCATAAAATGTAATTTTAATAATCATCGAGGAATTATCGAATCAATTATGTTGTACTAATGACTGTCGCTAACTATTATAGTTCAATTTGTTATCGCGGTAGTCAATAGGATTTTTTTGTTGTTGTTCATCACCATTGAGTTTTTATAATATAAATTAGATAATTAATAATATAAATTATATGTTTAATATGTATCACTAACGTCTGTGATTACCTTGACAGACTGACTTGAAATATAATGTCGTCTTGTGTTTTTCTATATTACAATCATAGTCTATTATAAATGTATTATGCGTTATGATAGTGTATCCAACGTGACGAGACGGATGTGATGAGATGTGATGATGATGATGATGATGATGATGGTAATGTTGGTGACGACCTACCGTGTAGTAAGTACAGTAATACTATGGTATCCATGGCGCCTGAGCATAAAACGTGAAATTTAATGATTTCATGCTTTCCCATGATCGTCGCCTTGAAAAATGTACAACGTCCGATGGAGAAATATTTGCGCATACATACACAGTTTTGGACGATTCACTTTCAATGATTACCTCAGCTCGATGAATCCGGTCTAAACAGATTTAAACATTGCCGATTCGGAACAAGGATCGTCGAATTTTAAGTTAATATTGTAGAAAGTGAAATTTGCGATACGGCACGGCGAACAATATTACAATTATTACAATATTTCGTTTTTAATTTAATCATAACAATAATATATTATTATTTAAATACTAATATGATATACAACAAAATGTTATTTAATGTCTTGCAATTTTTCATGTTATATTTCATTTTAAAAATATAATACAGAAATTGATACAATAGTGTAATATAATAGTAATGCGACAACGATAGTGATGAGTCCTCAAGGTAAAACTGGTTGTCACACCGTTGATTGACGACTGATATTTGACAGCTATATACTTATTGTACCTACTCTCTACTGAGTTGATTATTTTATTTTATCCATTGATTTAGGAAATATAATAATGATATTTGGAGCACTTGTCTAAAAGCTTTTTGTAAGTGACAATGACAGATAAGCTTTAAGCAAGTTCCTATTTTGTCACTGAAGAAAAATGGGGATTCATTAGGAAGTTTAAAATCTATGTACATATTCTATAGATATATTAAAATCATAGAAAACATTAATATTTAATTATATGATAAAATAGTATAGAATAATTAATGTAACGCGTAGTAATATAATATTACAATTATTATAATATAATATTAATTGTTATTGTAAGCATTCTTTAACTCTAGGAAATTTTTCATTTAAACATTATTTTTACTTGCGTACAAAAAATACTAATTTTTATTGTGATTTGGTATTTTTGTAGGTTAAAATATTCTAATAAAATATATTTTTCTAAACTAATTTTATGAAACATTAACTTAATAATAGTATCAAGTTTGAATGAATATTGTAGTTTGGATTTAAACAAATGACTTTTCATAAATCTTATACAAATATAAAAGAAGACCATATAAGAGTTTAAACATATATTTTTTTAATCTTATTTTATTAATAGTTATAATTTTTAATAATAAATAATATTAAGTGCTTACTTATTTTGTAACAATTATTATTTAGTATTGTATTATATTTGCATAATTGTATTAATATATATTATATACAATTAAACATACTATATATAATATATACCTAATATAATACACTAAATCTTAATATAGGCAATTATTTATTAGTACTTATTTTGTGACACAAATTATATTACTTATATTTGTTGTATGAAATTATACGATTAAGTGTATAACCTATCCTCGTATATTAATCTAATGAATATTTATTATTTATATACAGATTGATTTATTAAGCATTCTAACCCTTTTTTGCTTTAATAATAATTTTAATTTTTTTTGACATTTTAATTTATTCAGTGTCGTATTTTTTACTACTTAGATTTTTTTATGTTACTTAAGGTTTATCCTGTAGCAATACAAACTTTGTTTTTGTTTTAAATATGAACTATACTTTTTTTATAAATAATATTATTCAGTTAATTTTTTAATTGTAAATTTAAATCTAAGTATTGGAAAATACGGGTATAAAGTAAATTGAAATGACAAAAAATAATTCTTCCAAAATATGCATTATTAAACAAAAAATCCATTATCATTAATTTATAAACTAAAATATTTAAGAAACTATTCGTAGGAATTTTGAATTTGACATATAAAATTTTTAAAAAAATTAACTGAATAACATTATGTAGAAAAAAATAAAAAGTTCCTATTAAAAAAAAAGTTTGTATGCTACAGGATAAAACTTAGTGATATACAAAATCTAAGTATTGAAAAATACGGATATTAAATAAATTAAAATGACAAAAAAGAAATTCAAAATATGTTTTATTAAAGCAAAAAAGTGAGGTGAGCAAGATTAATAAATCACACTTTATAATAAAATGTAAATTAACTATATATAATTATATAATTTTATTTATAACTATATAAAACCATAATAATCATAGAACATTATATAAAATATTATTTAATTTATAAAAAGTACATAATATATCATACAACTTTGTTGAGGTACTTATTATAATTACTTTAGGTAAAATGAGTAAACATACCTAGCTAATCTAACTTTTATATGCTTAAAGCCTTAAAGTATCTATCAGTAATAAGTAATAGTTACAACAATCAAAAATACAATTTTTTGGTTATCTTATAAGTATATGTGTACTATTAGTTGTATTGTCCTGATTTTTAAGAATTGAATTAATATACATTTCATTAGTAATATTATTATAATTTTATATGTTTTATTAATTAATTTATTATGTTTCTATTATAAATAATTGTGTTTGTAAAATTATGTAATTAATTATTTATATAAATTATTTAAAATAGTAAAATCGAGACCGCCATTGACCGTGACAGGTAGAGAGGCTTAGTAGAAGCTGCAAAAGGCCTTAATGGCCAATAAAGCAAAAAAAAAATTAAAATAGTACCTAAATAAATGTCTAATAACGTTTTTACGATTATTGAATTTTACGTTTAGTTATAATTTTCACATTAAATACTTTTAGTTCACATACATTTAATGCAAATATTATTATGACAGTATAATTCATATATAATTGTTTTTATTAAATAGTTGAAATTTTAAAACGAGTATTTTTTTTATTTGTGTAACTTAAAATAGTCTGTATTAATAGTTAATAATTTAAATATTTAATATTATAATATAATTATTGACCATTATTAATAATAAAATCAAGAAAACAATTTAAATTTATTAAGTAAGTAATGAAATATGAATAATGTTAATTATATAATTTTATCGTTTAAGTGAAACATTTTTTAGTTTCTTTAATGTATTTAAATATCTTTACGATTATTAAAATATATGTAATGTGTTAGGAAATTAACTTATAGGTGCATTCATAGTTTATTAATAGATAATACAAGTAACATGAAATTAATTAATTGACTTATCCGTATACTACGACTATCTTCTATATAGATTTTATGATTTCAGACATGATTTTACTTATGCCGGTAATAATATTTAGATATTTTTTTAAAAAAATGCATATATAATTTATATCAAGTAATACAAAGTTGATTTTATATGATATGCAATTTTTATTAATAGTTTTATTAAGAAAATTCATAGGTCCGATTAAAAAGTATGAATAAAAAAGTCTATAGAATACAATGAACGATAGATTCTAATTACTACTACTAATTACAATTAAATTTATGAGTAAATATTAGTAAATATACTTGATCTAATAAATAATAGGGAGAGAACACGAGGTCGTTATTATCATTTTACATAAAATAGGTTAAAGGAAACATTATGAAATGCGTACCTCCGTATTCCTCGTATTCCTCGTATTCCTCGCGTATTACTTAAAGGAATATAGTAGGAGAATGATATAAGTAAATTTGATCAATAAATGTACGGTTAATGCTAGATAATCAATAAACTATTCCATCTTAAAATATAATTTAATCATGGTTTGAACTTTTCATTCCTCACGGTACAATTCAAGAATAAAATGAATATTTTCTTTATAGATTATGAACATTTTCTTGAATCATTACGTGGTAATAATAGTATATTTTTTTATGATTTATAAAGCAATATAATTTTTTTATTGATTTAATAACAAATATTTTATTATTCTATAACTTCTTTGAAATTAAATAATATTCATGAAAGAAAATATTAATAAGTACTTATACTTAATAACAAATTGTTAGTTCTAATTCTGATAGAAATAATTGAGATAAAAATTTATCGAAAAAGTCCACTTTATAATTTTATATATTCAATTGATTAATTTAATAAGTTTAAGATTTTCATTAAAACTATCTTATCTTAATATGTAATTATAACTTAAGTATTATAATATTTTAATAATTATTGCTTTACTTTATGAAGTTATTATCATATATATAATATTATTATCTATTAAAATAATATAATATAATTTACAATATTATATATTTCAATATTTGTTAATTATTTGTTTAAATTATTTTATTAATTTAGTATTAGTTAATAATAAAATTATAATATAATTACAGTAGTTTTTTATTTTTATAAATTAATTTGTAGACTATGAAATAACGTTTGAAATCATTACGTTAAGTTCAATTATTTTTATTTTAATTACTAGGCTAATTTTAATATTTGATTTAAATTAATAATAAATTCTATAGAGATAAATGCTATTTAATTTATTATCTATGTATGAGTAGTTAAAATATGAAATAGGTACTTATTGAGTCACCATAAATTTTTAATTCTTAAATACAAATACTTTACACAAATACAATAGAACAATAAATTGAAGACAAATTTAATTAAAATATCAGAATTTATTCATTTTTGTTATTACTGCTAAAATACATACTAATCAACAAATTTTTTTTTATAAAAATAAAAAAATAATAATAATGCAGTAAAAATGAATCTTGTAAACTGATACAACATGAATGATCAGTCCAATTATCGTCTTCAGTACCGTGACACTGTGTATAATGCTTACATAATTTATCTACAAGCATATATAAACGTAGTTATATATACGTAGAAAATATTTGTAAGTCATGTTATTGTCTAAAACAAAATAATATACAAAATTAGTTATAAAAGATGTGTTAACTTCGTTTATTAACGACGACTCGGGAAATTTAAATTTAGTTTGGCATGGTAACGGTCATCGGGTCAGCACTAACTGTCAATTTTAAGGCAAGTGGTGCCTAAATAACATAATAATAATAATAATTACCTGTGTCGCGTTTACCAGTTGCTGAACCACTTGGTCCACTTGGGTTCGTGGTAGATGTGCTTGATTTTATACACGGGGTACGGTCGGTCGACGGGTACCGGGACTTTCTTCTCGACGGTGACCGGGTACGGTTTGTCCACTGGGTAAGGCACTGGTTTTTCGACTGGGTACGCTACGGTCTTGATGACGGGCACTGGGTACGGCACTCGGACGGGTACCGGTTGCGGTATACCGACTGCGACCGTCCTGTACACGGGCACGGGTATGGCGCGATTGATTTCGACGTGTTGGGAGATCACCTGTTCGGGTCCATAAGCCGATCCGTATCTGAAATTTATTATTATCTTTTTAAAAACAACTGTAAGAAAATTTAAAAAAAACTTTAAAAAAAAATTCCTTTATCATTCCTTTATTCCCTATTGCCCATTCCATTTTTCAATATTTCGCACTTTTATTTTGGAGTCAATGCACGTGTCTCGTTTACTACGATAATGAGTAATGAGTGTAAACGTTTTTTTCTATACTATTAGCTATTATATTACCATTTTTATCGACCTGTTTTTTTTTTTTGCATCGGACGTTTTCACGGATTAATTCACCCGGTGATCGTCGTCAGTAAATATAACGATAATTGGTCGCGGCTTCCCGCTTTGTCAACAACACGATTTCCGCTCGGCGGAATCAATTACTAACTGCCTACTGCGGTTATAACCATGAAAACGTAGCCTGTTTGTACTGCAGCCAAATAGCTATGTTATTGTTACGTTATGCAGCCATTGACCGTAATAATATGTAAATAATAAAATATAATAATTTAAACTAATTATATAAAATCCGCCATAAAAATGATACTCTATTCCGTTGTTATATTATATTTACATATAATTTCACTTATAAACTGATGATTTTAAATCATCAATTGTAATAAATATCTATAAAATATAATATTATATTCATACGTATTCCGGTTGGCTTTCTACATGGATGTGTCCTTACGGTATAGTAAATGGCATACGCATATTAAATGTTTACGTAATTCACGTTTATGTTTTCACTTAACATTTTCATATTTAGGTATATTTTGTTTATATTTCAATATTTCATTATTATTACGTATAGATAGGTTCATTTTAGAATATTTAAAATTATCTCGTCTAGTAAAATACGAATTATTTAACGATTTGTGTACCTAACGTATGTTACTTACCCGGAATAAGCAGTCGGTCCGTATCCTATGGCACCTTGAATGGGTGCAGCATAAGCGGCCGGTGCAGCATAAGCGGCTGGTGCGGCATACGTGGCCGGTGCGGCATAAGCGGCCGGTGCGGCGTAATCAATTGGAGTTGCATAGGCTGACTGAGAAGCGTAAGCGACTGGAGCTGCGTAGGCCGATTGAGCAGTATAATCTGGAGCTGCTACTGCTTCTGCAGCTGGTGCGTATCCTTCGCCGGATGGCGCGTATGCTCCGGGAGTATCATATTCATCACCAACGTCACGTTTGACTTGATGATCATCTTTAGATTGATTTTCTACTTGTTGCACTTGTTGCACTTGTTGCACTTGTTGCACTTGTTGCGTTTGTTCTTCCGTTATATTTTCTTCTGAACACATGGCTAAAGCCACAAAACCCACCAAACAGATCAACGCCTGTATAAAAAAAATACATTCAATATCAAATTGAATTTTAATATCTCAAAATTACACATATTATAGTACACAATACATCAATATATGAGGGGGGCCGGTAGTTTATGAACCCAAATTTGACTAGGAAAGTCTTATTAAAGTAGTTATACCGTAAATCAACACGAAAATAGATTATTGAGTAATATGTATATCTAATTAAAATTAATTTTGTATTCAAAATTGATTAGGAAAATTAAAGTTTAAATTTAAAATTTGTTTTAAGTTAAAAAAAAATTGACTCAAACGATAATACCTTATAACTATTAAATATGGATAAAACAGGAAATGTGTCGTTTATAGTTATAATTCATATATTATACTTATACTTATAAAGTAGTTAAATTTTGATATAATTAGGTTATTATAGTTTATATTGTGATAAGGCCATAACGTATGATTATTATAATATAATATATTATCCTTAACTTTATAAATAAGAAATTATAAAAAAAACCAAAATGAATTAATATATACTTATAGCTGTTAATAATATATTGCATAAAAATATATTTAAATGTAATCTTAGTTTTTTTATAAAAATTTTTAGTTTTTGTAAAAGGTTTTGTAGTATGCTTTTTGCATATTTAAACATAATTAAAAAAAAAAACTATTATTTTATGCCTAGCTGTTAATTATTTTGTTATTTGTAATACCTATTGTTTTCTTATTTTTGATTTTTGAATTATATTTATAAAGGAACTTTAATAAAATTAATTTTATAAGTTTAGGTGCTGCTGAATTTATATTATTTAATATTAACAGTTTAACGCTATATTCATGCTAGGAAATAGCTGACATAAATTTATCAGACAATAAATTAGTATGCGAGGGATGTATATGTATATGAAAATCAATTTTGCAGTGTCTTTATAGTAAAAAGAAAAATAATCAAAATAATTTATAAAAATAAAATGCTTAAAAAGAACTCACGTGTATTTTCATTTTGACCGATTTGATACCACTATAATATATATATTTTTTTGATAACAATTCACGCGATTATAACAACACGATGTACCCCTTGTTAAACGCTTGTACACACTACGGCGTGTGCTGTTGTTGACTGGCGATTTTCACGGAATAATCGTATTATATATACCACTTTAGGTCTAGGTATTTTTCTATAAGACTTTCACCCGGACAACTGGGGAGACCATCCTGGACCATCCTCTACAATGCGCTGGACAAACCGGTCGACAGTGGGACGTCCCCGGTCCCTTGTCACTTTGTGCAGACGGATTTACTACAGCTGGCGTGCGTATGGCTGTATTAGCAATATGACATAACTATCCGAAGAAACCGGTACCCGATTTTATGCAGTCTATAAGGAATTGGATAGATTATGTGGTTTGAAATTAATACTAGGTATAGTAAGTATAGGTATACGTTTCCCAAAACGGCGACTAATGAAAAATATTGTAAAAACATAATACCTAAGTAATATCCTACATAAGTAATATTATATTTTTCAGATTTTAATTTTGTTATTTGTTTGACATTTACACACTATATAGTTTAAGTGTTGTTAATGGTATCTATAAATACTATTAAAATGTAAAAATATTGTCATAAATTTTACTTTACGATGATGAAAAAAGTGTTAATTTACCAAATGTGTTACATATCAATATTATAGAAACATTAAGTTTTGTTTAACAAAAAAAAAAAAAGTATGTATATATTCAATTAATTAAATAATTATAATGAAAATCAAATCAAATTTATTATATTTATTTGACATACAAAATTGTTACTATAATCATTAACAAATAATAACTAATATAAAAATAAAAATTTTAAAGTTAAGTATTTAAAAAAACAAAAGTAATTACTTGTTTAATTAATGGAATCTATATTTGTATTTCAAAATATAATTTATTGTTATAATATAGTTCAATTAGATTATAAGAAATATAGTTTATTTTAGGAGAAAATAATATCTATATAAGTACAGCCGTACAGGTTATATTGATTACCTATTCTTACTTTCTATTGTTAAAAACTTCCATAAAAAGTTTTATAATTATTACAGTAAATAAGTTTTCTTATTTGTACCGTACCTAATATTTGCAGCCATAATATAAAATATAGTAAACAATATTAATTTAAAAGTAATTATTAATAAATAAAAATAACTTAAATATGTACAAATTGCTAATTTTTTTATAATTTTATTTAAGACAAATTTTCTTCGTTTATACTTGTTAATAATAAGTAATAATTATTAAACTAAAATGTTAAATTGCATGCTATTAATGTAATTGAGTTTATTCAATCGCATATTTTAAAATTATTTCACATATAGTATATTTTGATTTATATAAAAAAATTCAATTCAATTTATTTTTAATTTATATTAAATTTTAAATTATTAAATTATTAATTTTACATTTACTTTATTTCCCTTATAATAAGTAAATAAAATAATACAAAACTATATCATAAAAAAAATTAAACGATTATTATATTATTAATTAAATAATTTGATATAAATTATCATATATTAATATATATTATATTCTGAATATTTCAAATAATCTATATTTATATCATATATATTATTATTATGTGTTTAAAATATAGCAATGTATTCTTTAAAACAAATTAAATTTTTTTATAATTCTTATAAGTTGTAAATTGTAATACTTTATGAACAACAGTGTTTTTTATGAAAAATTATATGCTTGTACATAAGTTTTTCCCTCTTTTTTTGATTTATTTAGTTTAAGTGCGTACACGTAATAAAATATTGTAGTAAATATTAAAATAGATTAGGTTAGTAACTATTAATATTTTTAATTTAAAATGTTTACCTCCTCTAAGATCAATTAAAAAAGATTCCCGAAATTAACACAGTTTATGTATTATTATTATAATATGATTTATGTATTTGTGATAATTGATTTTAATATGTTATTATAAAAACAAAATTAAAAATAAACACAAATGTTTTCATAATATTCCACTTGAAATTATCATTTGTATTATAAAACAAGTAATTATATAAATTATTATAATATAGGAAATTAAAATTAAATTAAACAGTTAGATAAATTAGACCCTAAGAATTTATATATTTGTTTTGAACTTTATATAAAATATAAAATATACCATTATATTATTATGGTTATATAATATTTAAAAAATATCTATTATATTTTTTTAAAGCTAGTCAGTCATATGTACAATAGTAAAATTTTTTAAATTTTATAATAAAAAATTATATATATATATATAATATATATATTATTAAATTATTTATAGGTATTATAAAACTTCATTCAATTTCCTTATCTTAAACTTTATAACAATATAATTTTATATAGGTAGGTCTACTTATATAATGACATTAGTTTGTCATTAAATTTTATGAATGGCATCACAACATATTTTTTTCAAACCTAACCTAACCGGGTAACCATTGACATTTTACGTAAAAATATATTTTATTCATTCATCTTTCTAAAAAGTTATAGCTAACTGGTTACGTATTGTAGAAGAAAACAGTATATATATATAAAAAAAAAAAAATGGTTATGTTTTACCATAAAGACCATACACGATACCTACTAACATAAAACATATTAATAAAAATCAGAAATCAGAGACGGATGACACTAGGTGGGCCCAACTGGTTTTGTCAAAAATCAGTAGAATATGTTAATACACTGAATGCATTAAATATTAATATAGTAACAGAAACGATCGTTTATCGTTTATATTAATCGTATAATTCTCTTGTTAATACATTGAATATTCACTTTCTATTGTAATTTATTACTAATTCAATATTTATACTTAATATTGTTAATCGTTAATAATCAATAGGTGCCTATGTAATTATTATATTATATTATATAATAATTATTATTATTAGGTTAGGTTATATTTATGCGTAACAGTTAATAATTACATTTTAAAACGTAGTAAAAAAATATAAACAATCGTTAAATTTTTTATAATATTAATTAAACTAAATAAATGCTGCAGATTAACAATTTGCAATAATTATATTAAACTATTTTATTTTATTATTTCTACAGTTAAAACTTAATGAAATAATATTTTAGTACAAAAATGTACTATAGTCCAAGATTGATTGATTGATAAAAAAAATGGATAGATTTTATGACTTATTAAGTCCGCCCCCCCCCCGCCTTTTTTTTTCTCCTGGGGGGCGGAGGGTAGTTAGACAAAAAAAATTTGCTATTAATAATATTATTTTGCCACCTGTCTTAGATTTTGCATTATAATGTGTATACACATACAGAATATGTTTATTTTCATTTCTTTACATTTGAAAAAAAAAAAATAATTTTTTTATATTATCAAACGGTGAAGGGAGGTCGGCTTCATGAAAGCTTCTAAAAAAATCTGAACCCTTCCTTTAAAAATTACTAAATACGTCTCTAATGAATGTAATGTTAATATATGTCATATTCAAGTGCCATATTCGTTAACGAACGTTTGCAATCATATTAGTAATTTGATCTTTATTAATATTTGTCTTATATGTCATAGGGATTAATTAAACAAAATCGTAGCATGGAAATCAGATTTGAACGAAACTGTGTTACCAAAGAAAAATGGGCAGTGGACACCAATGGTGATGGAAAAAGTCGCAGATAATTTCACAACATTATCTCTTTTAGGCATGATAAGAACGACGATTATAACCAGATCTTAGACACGACAATGCAGAGATTTTATTTTTAGAGAATAGATAATTCATGATTATGGAGTTTGAGGGATCTTTATAAGTTTCTTGAATAAATAATAAAATAAGTAATTATACTATGGGATTCTGCCATTCTGGTTTTTGCAAGTTGGGTAGTTTACTTATATAATTTCTACATTAAATTATTAATCAAATAAATGGCATACTTAAGTAGATAATATGCAAATACCTACATATTGTAAATTTTTACTTGTACTTATACCTAAGTCTAATCACTTGTATGATATTTATGTTTGCTTTAAAAATATTACATAATATAAAATATAGTTGCTGATGATTATTTAGAAATATAAAATTATGTGTATTCCTAAGAAATTTTCAAATGAGGATTTAACTTAATATTAAAATGTTATCTTATTATATAAAATGATCAATACTTTGTGTGACATATTTCTATGCAGTATGCTATATAATATAAATTGTTTATGTATTACCGCTATCGTTTACATAATTATTATCTAAGGCCTAATAGCTTTCTGCGTATAAATAAAACTATCGTTTTATAAATGCCAATATTTTTCATCTTGTTATTTCACGACAAGGTTTACGAAACGACAATAAGTTACTATTATTTTTCGAATAATATTGTATATATTTTACCTAATATTCAGTTATGTTAAAAGATCGAATAGATATATAATAAAATTAAATAGTGGATTTTTTTGGCAAATTAAATTATAGGAACATATTTATAATTATATTTATATTTACTATTAAGTATTTTTGGTATTTTATAACTTTAATTAAATACTGAAAAAATACCATCATAGTATATTGTAGTAACGATTATTATAATATTACGTTAGTGATAAATTCTTTATTTCATACCGAGCTAGTTTAAACTTATTTAACCACATTTATTAAAAGTTTTATATGTAACCAATGTAATTTATATTATTTGTAATTTATTACACAATGTTGTTAATATAAATTAAAAAATTGTATATTATGTTCATTGATAGTATGTTTTATGAAAACCAACATGGTTTTATTGAACAAAAGGGCAAACTCATTATATTGAATAATAATTTCTAAAAAATTAATTCATAGTGAAATTTATCCTACTATAATTTGAGAAAATATATTATACAGTTTATTATAATATAATAATTTCTCGGCAAACTTTAAAATGTAAACAAAAGAATGAGTCACGCTAATGTGTCTATATGATGCACAATTCATTTAATTTAATTTTTTTTGGCATAACGATATAATCTGTTTTATATGATTAATATAGTAAAATTTAATAATAACAAGTTGTATTTTTCTTAAATAAATACTACTAAAAGAATGTAGAATTCATATAATAGTACGCATAAAAACCGGATTTATAGAATAAAATATTCCACTACGTGTTCATAAATTTTAACATGTTGACATAGAATGTATAGTAGGTATGTAACAATGTGACCATGTTTAAATTTATCATACAAGTGTTATATGATTTCCAGAGTCACCAATTGTTAATATTAACATGTAAAATGTTTTTTTATTAAAACAATTATTAATTTAAATACTTGGTTTTTATAGTATTCAAAATTATGATTTTAATTGTTTATAAAACAATTAAAATTTTACATTTTAAATATTCAATGTTATTAATTTCTTAAGTGCAATAAAATAAATAACTAAAATAACCTAAAATTAAAGGTTCGTCGTAAATTGTCTCTTCTTATTTGGTAAAGAGTTGTATTTGATTGTTAATTTTGCGTTATTAATTAATTACATGGTATACGAGTACATGCCATTTCTGAAATTAATAACAACTGTTTTACCAATTTCATACATTTTATTTATTTAATAAAACTATATTTTAGAATAATAATTTCTATTTATTACCTACTTTAAAACGTTAAAAAAATAATAGTGAATTCAAGAAGTTTTTAAAATTTATGAATTATTTATACAAATTAATACATAGTTATAACATTAAAAGTACCTTCATTCATAATATAATAATATAAAAATCAAATTATAACTTACAATATATTATTATAGGTAGTGTGTCTATATGCTAAAATAATATTAGAAATTTATAATACTTATAAATATCTATCCCAAATGACCTAAAATTTGAATGCTGTTTGTTAAAACCAACATTTATAGGGGTTTCAAAATACATAATCTTGGAGAAATTAAAATTTTTTAACACTTTCAATATTTATATGCATAAAACTTTCATTTTTCAAATAACGCTATTTTTAAAGAGATATATCGTATATTTAAAAAATTTAAAATTAGAATAAAATTTATATTTATGCATTTTTTTTCCTGATGTAAAATAACATATACATCCTTACATCTTTGATAAGTTAAGTTAGATGTAAATAATTTATAATATTTTTAGTTTTATTTATTTGTGTTTCAACATTTTATATAATAAAAAAATGTATAAAATAATAATAAAATCATAAACAATATAATATAATACTAATCGTTTTAGAAGTAATTAATTATTAAGTAATTCTTAATACCTTATTTATCACTTAACTTTATGTTGAAGGATATTATTTTACCTGTACTGCATATACAAGTATTATTATTATATACGTATTTATAGTTTGATTGTTGTAGAAAATGTTAACAATTTGGTTTCGAAATGATCAATATAGGAAGAAGATCCGATAAAAATGAAAAGAAATGTGGTTAATTGTTGTTTTATAATAATAGTCTTCTTGAGTATATAAAAAAATGCTGCTTCTTAGTGTATAACTATTAAGTAACTTTTTAAAACTATTGTATGATGATATTGAGACAACAATAAACAGAAGATTAAACATTTTGATAATTGCCCCATTATTTCCAACAGTGTATAAAAGACAACCGATCTATCCTAATACGAAGTATAAACACTTTGGATTTCGATTGGTAACAACAGTATCCTGTCTTTAAACATTTATCTTCAATAAGACAAAACACCATGAAATCTTTGGTAAGTACATAATTTCACTAAAACAAAATACATAAACTTCAATATATTTTAAATTAATATTGTAACCTATAGATTTATTAAACATTAAACACTATTATAATATTATAATTTTGAAAGGCTGGGTAAAATTAAGTTAAACTAGAAATTTAAAAGTTAAATTAAAAGTTACGTTACTTAGTTAAAAGTTAAATGTATAAATTTTTAAAATAAACATATTTTATATAATTTAATTTTAAAAATAAATATTTCGTTTTACTTTTAATTTGTATCATATTTTGTTTTTGTAAATTAAATTAAATATAAAAACTTTTAAGTCCTATAAAATTATATTACTTAATTTAACTTCATAAAAAAATAATTTAATTATTGCATAACTTAACTTTTAAGATTAACAAAAATAGTTTTTGTAATTCGAAACTGCAAAACTTATTGCAAAACTAATGGTTTTTTTGTATTTACAAATATAATATTATAAAACTTTAACATACAATATATAAGTATTTCTGAATCACTTCACACTTCACTTATTTTTTTTATCCATTAAAAATACGATGACATTATAATTATTTTAAAATTTATTTTTATTTTTATCATATTATTATTATTTGTATATTAATTAGAAAATAAAAATGTGTATATTATATATCAATTAATAACACAAATTTAATGAATGTACTCGTCCTTAGATTGTTATAATAAGTAGGTACTACCTATAGTTTATTGTTTATAGTATATATTTTATATTAGCACAATCTTTTAAATTTATAAATAAAAATCATATAATAATAATATTTAATACTGAGTTATAATTATTAGTTTTTTTAAAAGATTACCTATATTAATTTACTAATTGTAAATCCTATGCAGTAGATATCAATGTATATAATTTCTCATTTACTTATATATGTAGGATAATATAATGTAGAGTATAGAGTATAATAATACGTAATATATAATTCGCTATTTACTGAATTCAAAGATTTACCAATAGTTCTATAATGGAGATTTATATTAACTTCCATAGGTAGATAAAATGATATGTAATTTAGTACTTAATTCTTTTTAATTTATGAGGATAGGTCAAGACAAAACTTCTGAAATATGACGTACTATTATCTCATTGTCGTTTAAGATAAGTTAAAAGTGGATGGTCGTATATGTTAAAACACAAACCATAAAATTGTAATAACGTATTCTTTCAGACAAATAATACATTTTAGGTTTAGTGACATCGTCAAAAAGGTCAAACATTTAAGTTTTAACTATATTATTGTAATTTATTTTTATCATTACAATTTACAATATTTTAAATCGTAGATTATTATGCAGAATGATTAATAAAATAGGTATCAGTTTTAAAATGTAAAAACATTTAATATATTGCGAGTAAAATATTTTATATATTACATAGGAGTATCTTTTTGTATTTTTAGGTAATTGTTATGATAATTGTGGCTGCAACCACAGCCACTGAAAAGTCTACTCCTAAACAGGATAAACGTCAAATCCCTTCATATAGTAGTGGCGGTGTCATACAACCATCGCAATCGCTGCAGCCTACACCATCATCAGTTGTAATAAACGGTTCACCGGCAGCGTACCAACCAAATTATTTGCCTACTTGTGTAGTACAACCATCGGTTTATCCATCTGTGCCCATGTACCAACCACCGTACTACGTACCATCAGAATCATATGTACCACAAAACCAACCACCGCAATATCCGGCCACTTACCAACCGCCACAATATTATCCGGCCGCGTATCAACCGTCGCAATATTATCCGGCCGCGTATCAACCCTCACAATATTATCCGGGTACGTACCAGCCACCGCAATATTATCCTGGTCCATACCAGCCGTCAAAATCTCAAACCGGATATCAACCGTTGCCTTATCCGGCAGAACCGTACTCGTACAGTTATTTCACTGCGTCGTCGGCCAACAATGCCGCTGCCACAACTAACAATAAAAACAACAACAACGTACCGTTGCAGTCAACCAACAAGTAGAACTTGCTTATTTTGTTTAGTTTTGTTTATAAATAACCAATGACGAAATATTAATAGTATGAAAATCAAATGAATAAACGTAAAATGTATTTTTTTTTTTTAAAAGAAAATCAAAATTATTTATTTTTATTATACACAAGATATTATAATATATTTCACGAGTGAATATAATAAAGTATAGTTATGGATTATTATTCACAACAAACATAATAATGTATTAATACATAAAAATGATATTATTCAATATTATCGCGTGATAAAAATACTATTATATTAGTAGATGGACGGAGCGAAATATGGGGCCTTGTAGATTGGTGCATGGTAAGGATAAGAAATAGGGGCGTGATAGGGAAGTGGAGCATGGTATGATAACGGAGCGTGGTAAGAGAGGGGTGCGTGATACGATAGAGGAGCGTGGTATGGGAGGGGTGCGTGGTAAGATAATGGATAGGATGACAGTGGCGCGTGGTATTTCAGTGGCGACACATAGGTAGATGGCAAGGTCAATGGGGCAGCTGGGTAGGTCAGAGGTGCGTGGAAATCGGGATAGCCGTATCCTAGTCCGTAAATTCCACGCTTTTCTGTTGTCTTAGCGCTGTTGGCAGTCTGTTGCTTGGCATCTTCGGCGGACACACAGGCGGCCAGTGTCAACAATAAAATAGTAGCTGTGAACTAAAAAAAATGTATAATATGAATGCACATATCATAATAATTGTTTTAATGGAATAACTCATGAGTTATTAGTTTTTTTTTTGGTTATTGGTAAGTATTAATACTAAAAGTTATATTATTTGTTTACTTAAAAAGCTATAAAAGATATTTGTGATGAATTTCGTAAACGTGTTAAAAAGTCAAAAATGGATTTTGTCCTTTTACAATTCGTGTTGAAAACATAAAAAATAGCTTTAATATGATTTAATAGGTTTTTTACTGATTAATAATTATAAATTAAGTAATAAGTATATAATAAAAATATGGTTTTATAAGAGAACAAAAAAAAAATTATTTATTTTTTTAAACATGATTAGTATGGATAATTATTTAAATAATGTACAAGGGAAACTTTAACTTTACTCAAGTATTTATTAAACTTATACGATAATATATTTTATAATATCTTAAATAAATACACATTGAAATACAAGTACTTATTACATTTTCTGTAACTAATTTATAAAATAATTTTGTAGATATAGATAGAGTATAATTTGTGCTTAAACCTTTAAAATTAAATTTCCTTTATAGTTGATGTAGTGTAAATTTATAAAATAATATGAAAAAACAAAAAAAACTTACGGATTTCATGATGGTTTTTGTTAATGACAAACGTCGATGAGATTAATGATTTATTGTGCTTACTGAAGAAGCTGATTGATATGTGATCTATTTCAAACAAGAGCAGTTCATTTTATAGTCCTATAAACTGGATCATCGGTGCCGGTCGAAGTAACCGCCCCTGTGCTTAATACCCAAACGGGACATAATCAAGTGGTCAGAAAACTTGTTTGTGACCATTAAAATTATTTTGTCCTTTTCAACTATAAGCATACGAATTACGTTTCATAATAATTTTCGTAACGCAAGTACCTAACTACCTACTAAAGATATGTATTGTAATCTATAAACTATATAACTAGAGGTAGTAGTTTTTATTTTATATAAGAGAAGATCATTTATAGTACACTTAAATATTTTGAGCACTACTGAGGCACACGACAAATAATACAAATTGCATCATATAGTTTGCGTGTGTAAAAAATAATAAGAAAGGTAAAAAAAAGTGGATTTACGATCTGGAAATGGGCGTAATTTTCAGTATTTCTTGCACTTGGTTTCATTTAATTGTCATTGACGATGACAGGCTTTATGCAATCCAAAGAAACTGAAACAAAAATTATTTATAATTATAAAAAGCGTAATGATTATAATTATTTATTAAAATCGTATTTGATGATCTTACCTAGTATCAATCACACATTTATGTAATCCTTACCATTCAACATAAAATGTTAAACTTAAATTATAAAATTGTTTAATTTTTAACAATGTAGTAATATAAACACAAATACCATCAATATAATGTTAGTAAAAAGTTAACACAATTATTTTAATTAAATTTAATTTGAGGACGTTAATTATTAATAATAATAATAAAGCAAATTAATATTACGAACTTAAAAAACATTGGATATTCCTTCCAAATGCAAAAGCTGATAAAAACTCATTTAGGTTTAGAGTCAAATCGATACAACACTAAACATCTTATTTTAATTTTTAATTGTTATGTGTTTACGCTTTCAAAGACAATTTAGGTACTTAAAAATATAGAACCAAATTAATTTTGTAAATTAAACTCAATATATAATTTGATTGAAAAATTAATATCATCCTTGATCTAGATACGAAACTAGTTTAATTATATAATGGTATAGTGTCAGAGTCTAAAAATTATTAAATGAATGATATAGTTAATAAAATTACTAAAACTAGTTTTAATAATTTTGTAAATAATATTAATTTATAGTTATTTATTATAGGTTTAATACACCGATTTAGACTTATTTATATAAAATAAATATATAATATTAATACACGTTTATATAATATTATATTATTTCAATGCAATTTAAAACAAACATGTTATTGTGTAGTTTGAAATTATTTAAATTAATTACTTTAGGTTTTTATACAAAAAAGCTATTATATCCCTATTAATATTATGTTCATCTGTTATTAGTAATAAAGATTAATAACTTATTCCTATTTATTACCTTTCAATTCGTTGCTGTTGTTATTCATATTTATATCTGTATCACATATAATTATTTATTATTTTATAAAATTAAAATTATATTATTATATAAATTTAAATATACCCTTGTTTTTAATCGGTATAAAATATAGTTTATGTTAGTTTAATTGTATCAGAGAAATAATAAGGAGTAAAATAATATATTTAACAGAATACCTACATTAATATTAATTAGAATAAAATAGATATAAATAAAATATTAAAATTTAAAAATTATAAATATAATAATAATTATATATTATAATTAATAATATTAATAATTAATATCATAATTCTAAATAAAAGGATATTAAATTGTTGTATAAATAATAGTAAATTACTTGTTAGATTTTAGCAGTCAAAATAATTAAAAACCAATAATTTTATATTTGTTTTATAAAATATTATATTTTATATATAATATTAAAAATACATCATGTTATACAATTTGTTTAAATGTTATACTTTAATGCAAAAAATTAATAAAGATTAATGGACGTAAGACTAATTAACTGTATTTTCATTTTATTATTTCCACAAAGGAAGACCTCATTAAATTTACTTCAATTTTGGCTTTTAAATTTTAGATATTTAGTTTATAGTAAAATCAATTTTAAACTTATAATATTACATTCATTTCATTCTGCTCATTTAAAATATAATATGTGTATTAAAATTGTTAGCAAATTAAACATTTCTGAGATATCAGGTATTGATTTTTATACATTATTAATATAATATAACTTATTTAATGAAACTAAACATGTTCGGATATTAAGAATTTACGGTAATAATTTATTTATATATACATATATTATTGTGTTTAATAATAATTGTTTAATTGGCTCCTACTTACATTGATAAAATATTATTGAAATAAATAATATTTTTATTAATATTAGTAAATAATACCTGCTACCAAGTATCTTGAATGTACCTGTAATTTTGTTGAACTATGCAGTTGTAAATTTGCATTAGATACATAATAATATAATATTATAACATAGGTTAGGTATAATATAATATTATTATTTAATATTTACTTTAACTGAAACATACCGATGATTTAAAAGTAATTCACCGTCAGTTCTGACGTACAAGTATTTTCTGTTAATTTTTTACGTAACATGTTATTATTAAATAATAAATACGAATAATGATATAGGTATTAATAACAACAATAGTAAATAATCGTTTAAAAATTATAATCCACTATTAATAATAATTGATGAATAAAATTTATTATTTTTAACATTGATATTAAATGAACTATTACTTAAAATATATATATTTCTTTACAAGAATTGTATTTTAAACTATCCATAAATTTATATTAAAATTATTTCAATAAATAGTTAGTCCTGATAAAAATAAATATTTATTATTTCAGAGTATACATAACTAGTTATACATGTTATTTAAGATTAAAATTTAAAATTGACAACATTTAAAACAGTTTACGGTACAATTTTTATAGTGTTGAATGTAATAATATAGTTATTACCATAATACCATTACATTAAAATCCGTAACGACTATTACTCAATATCCATTTATTGTTTTGATACTTTTTTTTTGTTATTGTCCTAATTTAATGACAATAATAATAATCAAATTACTTTAAATTATTTTTGTGTTTAGTTTTTAATAGTTAGTTCTTTAAAAAATATCAAATATTTGAATAATCCAAAATTAATTTATTTACTAAAATCAATATAATTTTGTAGCTTAGAAAGTTTAAAACCATTATTATTATAAAAATGTATAATATTATAAGGTATATAATTTATAATACACTTTTTAATATAAAGGCATCTAATATATTTTCATAAATTATCAAAATACATGTTATAATATTTTCCAGCCTTAAATAATCAAATGAATCTTTATTAAAATATTATCATTAATTGGAGACTGTACAAATCCGCAAAACCGCAAAACCGCAAAACTGCAAAGCCATCATAACTACCTCTTGCGTCATTAGTACCTAGTTGATGTTCTAGTTAGGTACCAATTTGTCACTTTGTCTTAGACACATAATATAATATCACTCAAAATGGTTAAAAACTAACGACTAGATTATTTTATAAACTAGTTTGGTAGAACGTGACAATTATTTGTCCATCCGTTGTTTTTACTTTTTATTAGGGTTTCACTTAAAAGAAATCGAAATTAAAAAAGTATAAAGAGTAACAAATAACATGGGTAAGTTATATAGAAGCTTGCAACTCCAAATTTCGATATACTTAGTACATATTTGATATTATTGATAATATTAAATATAATAAATTATCAGCAGCATTTAAAAATATTGGTTTTTTTTTTATATTAATAATAGACATAATGATTAATTTTTTATTAATTAAACATATTATTTGGTACCTGAACCTATTCATTTAATTAATTTTGAATATAATATTATTTTAATATAGGTAACCTATACAATATAATATTTTGACGTATATGGTATATGGTATAGTGTATAATACGTCTGTGTTAAATATATACTTACTTAACCACAAATAGTAATTTCATACTCGTAATTCGCATTGGTCAGTAACGCTTGTTAAGTATAAAATAGGTTTACTCAAAATAGTTAGGTACCTATGTCCTATACTTTATACTTATCATTATGTTTTTTGCGTTATTTGTCACGTTTACTTACCTATTTCTTATTATGATGCGGAACAAATAAAAGTTGGTCATATCTTAAACTCCTATACGCAAAATACTATTAACAATAATGGAATAGATATAGAGATATAGCTATTCTGTACGAGAATGCCGTAATTTTTAGGGATGAGAGAATATCGAATTAAAATTATTAAATTATTAAATAATGGATATTTAACAAGAGAGCCAGACGACATGAGCCCTTAAACTCTGTAAAATGTAAATAATCACTTCATAGTCCATATAATGTCTTGAACTACAATCACTTTTAAATTTTAAAAAAATACACTCAACATTAGAAATCCAAATTAATTATCTTCTCCAATTATTTTATAAATTCTCCTGCCAACCTACTGCCAATGCGTATTACTAACCTCGTATAATTTCGATTTTAGTTAATTAAGTTTAGAATTATTATAATTTAGCTTTCAAATTCATAAAATTTGCAGTGTTTTCATTTTTGAAGTAAATTCTTGTTATTTAATTGATTAATTTATGTAATATTAGGTATTTTTATTGTATATTACCTATAATGTTTAATTTAAATATTGTAATTGGACCATGTGCTCGTTTATGCTCGTATGCTCTACTACCTATTTGTTACCTACTATTTTTTTTTTTTTAATTATTATTAATAATTTTAGAAGAAAATACATTTTTTTGTAAAAAATGTTTTGAAAACATCAATAAATGACCTAAAAGCTTATAATTGATGACAAACATTAAAAACTATAAAAATATGCAAAATTAAAATTATATTAAAATAAACAGTATCACCTAAAACATAATATTTTCCATTTACAGAGCTATGGTTGAAACACCAGAGAAAGAAAACATGATATTTCATAAACATCTCATGATGAGTATAATACTTCGATTAATGTAGGGTACTTAAATGCGTAGGTAATAAATATTATTGCGAACGTAGTAGGTGTCCATGATTAGAAATTTAAATGTATAATATAAAATCTTAGCCCTGTTGAAAATTATTGTAAATTTCCTCTTATATCTTATATATCATGTATCATAATATAAAATGTTATTTAATGGTTGTAAGGCAACTTTTTGTAGGTCTGAGGTCAATTATTGGGAAACAGATTACCACTAGGTTGCTGTAGTATATATAAATTACAGTTTAATTCGAGTTACCATCTTATCATCTTTATTTTATGTTATCCTATATACCTAAATGCATTTATTTAATCTCGTTTCCATGCCTATTTGTATGGACGATTCGACTTTTAATTTCTCTTTCAATATTTTCATTCGAAATACTTATAACTTATTAGTTATATTTAATTTTTATAACTTATAATATATTTCAAAGAAATTTGTGTATTAAACAAAATGTAATACCAGAAGGCAGAAATGTTATATTGTGTATATACTATAAATCTACTATATAATTATACTTTAATAAAATATTAAATATTGAACAGGTAATAGGTATTACCTGGTAGATAGGTAATGAAAATAATTATTACCATTTATTCTATTTATCTATTTAGATACAAACCTAACCTATCCTATATACCTATAAGCATTTTTTTTTTATAGGAAAAATGTAAATAAAATTGATAGGTAATGTATTGATGGGGGTGTTGGGGGAAACACGAGCCCCAATAATCAATTAGTCGAAAATTCATAATCTTCCATTTTCAAAAAAGTTGAGCTCGCCACTGCAATGTTATAGTGGCAAATCAAATAATTACCAAAATAATAACTAATAACTTTAAGGGTATATAGGTACTTATTAGTAAAGTATTAGGTAGGTACATAATCGTAGTTAAGTCATAACTTGAATTAATGGTTATTAATAAATTTGGTCTATGAAATTAGTTGAAACTGAATCATTGACATTTCTAAATGCCATAAAGATTAAATATTTAATTATATATTTAACCTATGAATCTATGATACTACACTATATTATATTATACTATTTATAAGTTATAAATTTGTAATCTAACCATTCTTTTACATTTATTTTTTTCTTTTGCATTTATTACACGTTAATTGTACATAGGAAACTTATCTCTTTCAGGCATGACTTCCACCGCATACGCCTCATTAATTAATCTAATAATGAATTTACAACATCGCTTATTACGTATACCTAATAATATATAAAAAAAAAATTTTTAAAAAATTATCTCGTAATCAAAATAATATTAGTTTTTTTTTTTTTTTCTAATGAAAATATAACCAACGGAGCGAGTGCATATGTTGCCGTTTTTGTAAAAAATGTCTATATTGCAGATGCATTGAAAATGCTATTTTTCTTCCATTATTTTGTTTGTTAAATCGCTTTATAATATATAGGTAGTTAGGTACGTTTACGGTATACAGAGTGATCAGAATTTCACGTTACAAAAAGTAAAAAAAATAATGGACATAATATTATAATATCGATGTATAATTCTACAATTTTTTTTTTTTTTTTTTTGCGACACGAAATTCTGATTTCACTGTAAGTAACAGGTAGATATTGTATACGATATCACCGGTTGTGACCTCTGTAAAAAAAAAATAATATGTCTAATAATAGCTAGGTATATTATATTGTACGTAGTATTTATGGAAACCGTATAAATTAATAATAATATTAATATATTGACGGTATTATATGACTTCATAATAATAATATGCTTCGTTGTTTATAAATTTATAACATATATATATATATATATATAATGTATTATATAGGTATGATTACACGTGGTACATGCGTAAGTACGTATAGGTATATACCTATAACTAGGTAATAGGTATGTATAGGTAATAATATTATTATATATTCGCGGCAAGTGTGTGTTGCGGAATAATTATTGTACCTGATCTCTATTACAACGAATTGTACCTAGGCATATCTTTATATAGGTAGTTGGATAATAGATCACCGAGACAAATCGATGAGAAAGTAACCATGCGGCGGTGAGCCTTAACGTCAAGCCACTACTAATATAATAATATAATATAAATTTATATTAGAAAATCACAACAATAATATAATAATGGGGCTTATAATGTTTCGATACTTAAGTACCGTACAAAACGATTTGTTCAATTTGTGTACATTTGATAATAAACCAATAACTCATAACTAGGGCGCGGATTTAAATGCAAAATTCATTTTCTACAACAATGAATTTAAAATTTAAACTTTTATTTTGCATTTTTCGAGTATCCATTGGCGTTTTTGGGGTATTATTTATATTTTCAAGACATTTTTGGTAAATTTAATAAGAATAGATAAACATTTTGTTTAAAATACTTCATTTCCCACTCAGGAGTAGTCTGGGAATAAAAATTGGTCCTGTGGAAACAGAAATGAAGATCAAAATTTTAAATATTAAGTGAAGTTACGAACGATTAATAGTATTTTTTAAATTAAACATCTTTTTTAGTGTGTATGCACTATTTTTTTTTAATACTCAGTAACAATTAGATAATAAATAATTATAATATTTTTTTAAACATACCTAGTGTATAGAGATGTATAAAGGTATATGACTGTTTTAAAGTTTTAGCAATTCCAAAATTTGAAGTCAAGTCGCGCCTATGCATATGTATAATTATATTATATTCTTAAACTTGTATTAAATTGTATAGGTATCGTTCTTACAAACATTTCTAAATTGATTAACTACGATAAATTACATTAAGTTATTATAGAGCTGGCTATAATCATTTGAATCAAGCTAATTAATATAAATATCATGTCATAACAATTTCATATTAACTTTCTGAAAAGTATTTGTAAAATTTAAATTGTCATACAAATAAAATGGCTATTTTATTTGTTATTATATTTGTTTTATATTAAGTTATTTATTTTTATTTTTAGTAGGTAGTTTATTATTTAAGGTTGTTTATTGCTTACCTATGTTGAAAAACAGAGAAAGCTAGAGAGTATATTGTTGGGCAGGATTTAGGTACATTTTACAACACATATTAATCAAACCGTAAAAATCAGGAAATTTAAATAGTAGGTGGAGGTGGATGATCTTATATAAACAGATTTTTCACTTTTTCCAACACTTCATTTTAATATTGTTACTCTAGATACAACGACTATTATTTTCACATACTCAGAAGAATAAACAGACAAAATGAATTCAAAACAGGTATGCATAAAATATATTATTAAATAATTAATAAACTAAAAAATATTAATAATAATCCATATTATATTTTTATTTTTAAATTATAATACATTTCATTTGGTAATTGGTTTAAATTCATCAAGAAATTATTTCAAAATCAATGTATTAATTAATAGTTAATAGTTATAATACCTATGTTAACACCTATTCCCATCATACAATTTAAATATATAAATAATTAAGCAATTAATACATTACCATATTATGATACTTATTACAGATATAAATTAATTTCATAATTATTCATGTTTTATAAATTAAAGTTACTAATTTAATTGAAACTAATTTGTCTTTAAGTATACACTTCTTATAAATTTAATATTTCAAAATTAATAATTTAGTATAATAATTATGTTTATGGGTATCTTTCAAATCTATAGCTGTGGTGCATATTTTATTACTTTTGTATGAACTATTTGCATACGAGTATATTTCATTTAGATGAGGTGTATTTGAGTACCTATTTTTATACAAAATCATGTTTTATTAAAATAATTAAACGTATATATTGTAAAATAAAATTTATGTCATGTGACCATAGTCTGAAATTAAAACAATACATTATGTAGTATATTACATCATGATGAAATATGATTTTAAAGATGTTGTTTAATCACTGAAGATAATTGAATTAATTATATTATATATATAATCAATGTTAATAGGTAGGGGTTTTACTAACAAATATTATTATATTACATAATATTGTTTAATCAACTATAAAAAAATTAAAAATTAAGGTTCATCGGATTAATATTTAACATCAATTAATACGAGGAAGTAACAAAGTTAAATAAGTATGCAAAATAAAATTCTAAATTTTAATACTCTATTCTATGAAATGCATTTATTATTTATTAATAATAAATTACTGACGTTTCATTATATAATTATATCAACTGTAAATAATAATATGTAAATGCAAAGTCCCAATTATGAACATTAGACAAATGTTAATTATTGATTATATTGTACTCGAACCTTAATTAAAACATACTAACATAATATAGTGTTATTAGTTATAGCGTATTTTTTTTTTGTAATTTAAATTATTTTATTTTCAGATTTTCTTGGTTATTTTTATCATTTCTATGTTAGTCACTGTATACTCTAGAACTTTGAAGAAACGTAACTTACAAGAAGTTGAAGATAATGAAGCATTATATACTTCACATGGGAATTATGGTTCTGGTGGAAGCGGTGGTGGCCATGGCCATGCTACGTCTTACCAAAGCTATGTACTACATGCATTCCACCCATCTAAATTTCATGTGAAAGACCACTGAATAATAGAATATTTAGAAGAAATTATATTTGTTTAAGTTTATCATTAAGAAAAAAAAAATTAAAATAGTCATGATTTAGTATTAGTTTAACAGTTAAGGTATTTTATTTGTCAATATATATATGTAATGGAATACTTACTATTATTTATGTCTATATTTTATTGTATTATAATAAAGAAAGACATTTAAGGCATAAAATAGTTGATATTATATTATATTCAAATACAAATATTAAAAATAATTATAAATATTATATATTTTTAAATGAATTAAGAAACTATATTAATCATGTAATATACAATTTCTAATTAGTTGAAATGTAATAAATGTATTCAAATATATTGTTTTTTTAGAGATAATTTTTTTTAAACTTAATTAAATAAAACTATAATAATCGTAGGTTTACTGATATTTTTACAAATTTATTTGTAAAATTCATGTTCTGATTCATCTTTTTTAATGTTGTTCTTATATCCTTTTTCAAAATCTTTTGGTAGTACAATGTATCGATTCTCGCGAACAGCATGCATTCCAGCCTGAAATATAAAACATATTAATTAAGAATAATTGTATACTTGAATACATCATAATATTGCACTATTTACCGCATATAATAATAGTTTATAATATTAATAATAAATGAAAATATAAATTATATTAATCTTTTAGTGTATTGATTAGTACTATCGCAATCATATAGTCGATTGATAAGATAGAGAATAGATAGGTTATAAAAGTATAATGTAGTTAGTAACCATATAAATCAAATTCACATTAAAATACGGTACAAAGTAGCTCAAGGGTTATTATAAATGTTAATAAACCTTAAAATATTTAGTTCAAAGTATAAATTAATTGACAAATCCGATATTGTAATGATGATATAAATTATTAAAATTAAAAATTTAGGGTAAGACATTTAATGGTATAAGGAAAACAAATATTACAAATAGTTGCAACTATAATAAAAAGTATTAATTAACAATTTATAATATCAAGAGCATTGACCAAATTATATTCTAATTAGGTAAATAATCATGTATATTCAAAAATTTTTTAATAAGTAATGGAAATTAAAATATAAACAATACCTCTTGACAAATGGCATTAATATCAGCTCCAGAAATCCTATCTGGTCTGGCAACATAATCCTCTAAATCAACTTCTTCACTAAGATTCATTTTAGCTGTTATTGTTGAAAATACCAAACGTTTTTGCCTCCGATCAGGCAATGGAAATTCAATTTTTCTATCCAAACGACCAGGACGTAATAAAGCAGGATCTAAAGTATCAGCTCGATTGGTAGCCATTATAACTTTGACATTAGTTGTTTGATCAAAGCCATCCATTTGATTAAGGAGTTCAAGTAATATACGTTGAACTTCACGGTCAGCACCAGTTTGTGCATCAAACCGTTTTGTAGCAATAGCATCGATTTCATCAATAAATATTATAGCAGGGGAATTTTCTTTAGCTAAACGGAAAACATCACGTACCATACGTGGACCTTCTCCTAAATATTTTTGAACAAACTCAGAACCAACCACACGGATAAAAGCAGCTAGATAACAAAACAAAACTTAAAATTAAAAACTATATTAATATGTTTATGTGGTAAAACAATATAATTTTTACTGTAACAATTAAAAATAGCAATTGTATAACACTTGTTTATTTTAGTATAATAATACAATAGAATACATTGTAACATTTAGTAAGTAATTAAATTAAATAAAAATTAACTAAGCTAAGAAATTACAAAAAATAAAAAAAATAAAAAATTTTATGAAGGCCTAATTGGATAAAAAAGATAATTTAAAATTAAAATGAACAAAAATAACACAATTTAATTGTAATTAAGAAAAGCAAAATGTATTATAATCTATTAATAATTATATAGAACATTATATATAAAAATAAATACAAAATGAATTTCCACATTTTGTATGCGGTATGTGGAGATTCCAACATGTTTATTAAATAATTAAATTTTTATTTATCAAAAATATAAAATCGTGTTTTATCTTTAAAAATAATCTTTTCAAAAATAATTTATATTTTATATTAATAGTGTTATTTTTTTAAAAACTTAATAGTTTTTATTAAAATACATTCTATTTTTTAATAATTACTTTATATTTTAATTTTTTTTCTAAAAAGAAATAATTTTATAATCTAAATGATTATTGAGTATTTATAAATATTGAAAAAGTATAAAATTATACAGTTTTTAATTTAAATAATTTGTATATAAATAAATTATGGTTGTTTAAATATTACCAGTAGTGTGATGAGCTACAGCTTTGGCCAACATAGTTTTACCACATCCTGGTGGTCCATACATTAAAACACCTCGTGGTGGGTCAATACCAATTTGTTTGTATAGCTCAAAATGTGTTAGCGGCAATTCAACAGCTTCTCGAATTTCTTGTTTTTGCATATCCATACCTCCAATATCAGAATACTGAATATCGGGCTTTTCATCTGTAATCATACAACAATTATTTTCACTTTGAAGGTGCATAATTTAATATTTCTAAAATAACTTACCAGCTTGAAGCATAGATATAGATGAATCAGCTTCTGGTGGTAATACATCAACCAAAGCATTACTATGTTTATGTAATGCAACGCTAGCAGATGGTTTGAGTAATTCACGATCAATTGTTGATAAAATACGTACATAATAGTTCGATCCAGTAGTACTTCCAACAATACCAGTATTTTGGTCAACTGCTTCTAAGAACTGTCCAATCACAAGAGGAACACTCTGAATACGTTTCACTTCTTCTTGTGCATGTAGGTATTCTTTTTTTAAATTACGTTGTTCATCTTTAATATATTCTTCTTGTACAGTCAAAAATTCCAAATACCGTTGTAATCTCTAAACATCACATACAAATAATTAATGAGATTTTTTACATTTATAAATGTATTTAAAAACTAATAGTTCAGATTTTTACTTTGTATCTAGAATAATGATCCAAGCTATCCAAACATGCCTCAACGTTGTTCAAATTAGGAAGTGTTGGTTTAGCATCTTGACTATCATCCTAGGATTACATGACAATTTTAATTTAGACATTAAAATAACCATAACTATATTAATGTAACAATATGAATTGAATTATATTTAATTCATATTAAATATAGGTTAGGTTAAAAATTTAATAGGTATTTAATAAAAGTATAAACTACCTACAGATAAATAAAAATTTTAAAGGGTTAACAACATAATGCATTTAATATTATTTATAATTATGATACAGAAAAAAAAATATATGGCATTATACAATACATGTATTATATTAGTCAGTGCCGTATTTTCCAGTAAACATTATGTATTATATTTAGTCAGAAAAACAATCAATACGTTCCAAATTTTATCACGCATAGTTATCATGCAATAAAAAAAAAAAAAAAAAAATGATGGAAACCTTAATATTGTAGATTTTCTGACAATTTTTGGTAGTTTATCTTCTTGTGGTAATCGGGTTATTATTTCTACCAGAAAATATCATTATTATTATTGATTTAATTAGGAACGATCCTACAGAATAGGTAATTAATAATTTAACAATTAATTGTTTATTATTAAAAAATAAAATATGAACTATAATTTATTATCGATAAAAAACAATTTGGGCATAAACGCGACATTTGAAAAAAGTGTATTTAATCGGAAACTTTTAAATAGAAAACAATAAATTCGGAAATATTTAATACCTAGTAAACAAAAAAAGCATTGTTTTGTATTCCATGTTGATTATATGGAGATTCTGCTAAACTGGCTACAGAAGGTTTAATGGCCTAAGGAAGTTTAAAAAAAACCACGGACGTATCTAACGAGCATATAACACGTCATTACTAATTGTCAAATATTAGTATTAAGTAGAAGTAATAATATTGGTAGAATTAATGTGATCTTTGTGCACAAATTAACAAAGAAATAGGTTATTGGAAAAATGTCTTGAAAGGGTTATTGCAGTCTAAAAATTATCAAACGATATTTGTAAATATTCATAATACCATACGTATACCTTATGTACCTTTAATAAATATAAAATTCCTAAACCTAAGTAACTTTTTTTAGTAAAAATAATTTTAAAAAAGAATTATTGCATACAAAGGCAGCAATATATTCAGTGCTCACAGCTGTTAGTTGTTAAATCTGGTACTGATATTACTACTTAGATAGCACCAAACATATTAAAAGTTGTTCTAAGGTTTTATATTTAAACAATGGGAAATTGGAACTAACATATAATAATGCAACAATAAAAACAACATATTATGAGATCTTTAGAGTGTAATTAAAAAAAAAAATCAATATTATGTTTTATAAATTACTAAGGATAGGAAATTAATTTGACAATTGGTTGATTGGACAAAATTAAATACGTACCCTTTCTGGTAAGACGATACCGATTTCTTCCATTGTAGATTTGTGTATTATAATAAGTGTAAAATTATAAAAATATAAATAATCTTTAACTATTAAATTTATAGAATTAGAGAAAAACAAAAATGTTCAGTTGTGTCGTGAAAAACTGAACAAAACAAACAAGATGATGATTTGATAATTTGCTGTTCTATTTGTTATCAAAATGATTAATCAAAATTTTGTGACGATATAAACATAACCTTAAAAACCAGAACTCTGAATATAGATGGAATAATGATTAATTAATATTATATCACAGAATTTTGGAGTATACTAAAGAATAAAATATAAATTGAAAATTAATTGATGTAATATAATACAACTATTGGTAGAACATGACAATTATTTTTTACAATTATGAATAAAGATATAAACTTTAAAAATCTTTACAGAAAACGATACGGTACAACAACATACTACTGGTTGAAGGTAGATACGCGTATTTGTATTACAATATTCCCGATAACTTGAATGGTGGTTGTACCTTGGTTATCGATGGTTCAAATTCCAAAGTCGTTGTCAGGTATACCATGCAAATATCGAGGCAAATTCAAAGTTTCCGTCATTTGCGTTTAGTCGATTAATTGTTCGAAAAACATGATGCTGTTTAGTACAATTTACTGTCATAGATCATCCACTATCGTCATAGTCACTAAATCCTTACGTCACAAATAAAATATAGTCTTGTTTTAATAATTTTATTTGAACATAAAGTAAGTGCTCACAATTTATATTTAAATTTAAAAAAAATCGTTCATTTGTATATTATATTAATTTATTAATTGATAGTAGGTGATAGTTTTAAATTAACAGTTTTTTATTTTTATTTTTCTATAAATTACAATTTATAGAAATAATTTATAAAAGCTAATATTATTATGACGCGATGTATTAACTAAAAAAAAAAAATAATTTAAAAAAAACACATGATATTATTGTTCTGTGGTAGGGATTATTAAATAAATGTAGGTACCTAAGACACTATTATTTTTTATTGCATTTTTTTTTTTATGTAGGTACCTAGGTAGGTTATAGTAAATAATAAATTCCTATATATATATAATATTAAAGTGTGAGTTTGTCTATAGTTGTTAATCTAATAATACAAATAATTAGCATTGTAAATGTATTAATATACACAAATTGTTCGATAAAAAAATCAGTTATAAAAAGTTTTGTCCAAATTTTTCACATCCATCTTTTGATATATAGGACTATATTCATGAATCTTTAGTATGCATTTTTGTGTTTTATTATTTCGAGTATTTAGGTTTTTCTAGTTTTAGGTTACCGGTGTTTACTGTTTGAAAAATTTGGGTGTTCCAACACAATAATATTTTTTTTTTTTTTACCAAATTTCAACATTTGAGTTCAAACTCAAAACATTTATTTTAAATATAACATATTACTTATACATATTCACAATTATTTTTAATTTTACACATTTAGGTATAGGATTTTGTTTTAAATCGATTTTTTAAATTTTATATATAAACTTTTTCTTTAAAATTAAATAAGTTTTAATTTCTTTTAAATTAAAACCATTCGCACTATAAAGTTTTAGGGTGTTTAAATTTTTCAAGGGTTTTAAGAGATGTTATGGGTTTCGGGTGTTTGGGGTGCAAAGTCTTTGGAAATAAATTTATAAATAATATAATCTAGAATCAATAATTACAATTTTATTCTAATTAATTTTTGTTTAAAATTAAATAGTTTTTTTATACTAGAAGTCAAGAATATTTTTAATATTAATTTATAAAACATATGGGATCATCCTCGATCTTTGCTCTAGTCCTAATTTAATCTCATTGTATGCCAAGATAATGCATGCAGGTCATATAAATTAGATATAAATATTTATAAAAATTTAAATAGAATAATTCTATAAAATTCTAAATTCTTAAAAATAAATTCTTATTATTTATATGCTCGTTGTTCTGTTATATCACAACTTACAAGTAAGAAAGAATTCGATATTTCTTGTTGGTCTTAATGAAAATTTCGTAGGCAGATTATGATTATTTTAGAGTTTCTATAATCTTCTAGAGATTTCATTTAGTATAGTTTCACAAATTATTTTGTTGTCATTTAATTATTATTGTTTATTAATTTATGTCTAAATTAATAATCACTAATTTTTATTATGCATAACAAGTAATTTACATTTTTAACAGTGTAATTTTTAGAATGTGATATCTATTATTTCTTTTTACTGTTATGGCTTTATACAATGTTACCTAATTTTCATTTATGCATAAGATATACATTATTCTTATATGTATAGTTAATAATACGAAAAAAAAATTACATCGCTTTTTTTTATCGAAATTCCAAAGTTACACTGATAATTTCAGTGACAAAAAAATAATAAATATTCTCTCGCCAGATGGAGATATAAATAATTATTCTGATTTAATGATCAATTAACTGCAGGTATTAAAATTATTACCTATACAGTGTGCTTAACTAGAGTATATGACATAGGTTTTATATAGACTTATAATATTGTTAACTGTAGCTCCTTTTGATATAAAATATTTATAAATGTTGGCGTATGTATTTGTATTAAGTTATATTAATAATCTAAAATCTAAATAATATTTTAATTTTTTTTTAATTAATTGTAATAGAAATATGATGCTCCTAGTATACTATGTTGCCTAGCTAGTTTATCTAGTTAGATAGGTAAGTACCTACCTAAATTTCTATGCACTCAGATATAAAAGACATTAAATGTGTACATTTTTTTTTTTAAATTTTCATAAGAAGTAAATACGAATATTATTTATAAGATGCTAAATTAATTAATTATTATATAATATGATTGAATTAAAAAAAAATCGGAAAAATGCTAATTATATATTATGCTGATAAGAAAAAAAATATACATAATTGGTAATTCTAACATACCGCAATATTGCCACGCGTCAGGTGTTGCATATTCGAACCTGTCATTATGAGTACATCAATATTTTAAACAGAAAATATGGTAAATCATGTTTCTACAAATTATCTATATATTATGACAAAGTGTCTAATACTTTATATCAGAAGCAAATATAAGTTAAAACGATTTTAATTTATTGATTTTTATCCCTAAACCAATCAATAAAAAATATTTTAAGCTAGGTAGGTACTTACACTACTTAAATTAATATTAATTAATATGATGATAATAATTAATCAATTAATAAGTTGGATTAGTTTTACAGTACATTTGATTTTTTTTTTTCAAAATAATAAAAGTTATGTAACAGTCCACAATTTTGGTGCATTCATAAAATATTGACGTATGGATAGTATTAATATACTCCAATAAATACCAAATATTTTCCAGAACTATGAAATACTAACTAAAAAATACTGGAGTAGGTACAATATAATTCATAAAAATATTATTAAAATACATTTTCTAATACATTTTTTTCTTTGTGAATAATGTACCTAAAATAAATATTAATATACCAAATACCTACATAAAAATATATACTTATATGCACTCTTGTAAAGTATTCTAATATAAGTATTTAAATACATTTAAAATGATTTTTTGTTTTATTGAAAAAATTGAAAATCGTATAATTAATAAAATTTCTAATTATATTCTAACTTATTTTATCTTAACTATTTGTAAATTAACAATTAGTTTACATTATATCTATATTTACCTACAGTTACATATTTTATGACGTATTAAATGCATGTTTTTATTTTTAAATTAATAAGAAAAACTTTTAAATAATTTTTAAGTATTTGTATAAAACCATTTTTTAAGATTGTACCTATGTTTATATTTAGGAACAAGTATCTTATTTATATTTAATAAAATAAATATAATTTCACATTGATAGAGTAATATTAGTTTTCCCTAATAAATTTCCTTATAAATTTTTCCTAATAAATCAAGTGATAACTGATAATATTTAATGGTATACTTACGTCTTACATATGATAGTTATGATCAGTGGGGCTCATTTAAATATAATGTATATATAATAATGTCCATTTATCCAATAGTAATTTGTAAATATTTTCACGTATTTCTCTTACTGATAATAAAGTCGGTTCAAGCTTTGATAGTAAATAAAATTTCTATAAATGTAACTAAAATCATTAGGAACCTATAGTATTTAATAAATATACATGATAATTATACTACGCATTTTTAATTGAATGACATTGATAAACCCATATACCTATGTATAACAGACGATACAATAATATCTACACAATAACTATTAGTATTTTTAGTTTTATGTCATTAATAAAAAAAAATAACTATTAAAGTATAAAATAAAATTTGATACTTTGAATTTGTACCTATTTTAGAATGAATCACAAATTAATCGCATTTATTTTAGAACTTTCAAAATGGAATCCTGGAAAAAAGTGTGCATTTATGTATCAATATATGCCATACTTCGAGAGTTTCGTCCTATAGATCCTTTTATTATTAAATATTTGACGCTACTTCCAGAAAAATACACCATTCAAATTGTAAGTATATAAAATTTAATAATAAAAAGATGTTCACACTAACTTTGATTAATATTTAAAAATTTTAAATAGAATGTATATTAAAAATAGTAAATACATTTTTACATGTTTTATCTCCGTATGTTTGTTTCCAATTATTGGAAAATTATCGATAATCTTAGTTTTTAACATTCACTTAATTTGATTCCCTAATAAATCTTCTTCACTTATACCTAGGGCTTAAAAACGTTATTTAAGGTATTAAGATTATAACTTTTAAAACTGAAAAATATGATTAAACGTAATCGATAAACGAAAAACGTAATTAAAAACATATCAAAAAACGAAACAAATCATTAAAAATAAAAAAGTAATCATTAGACAATAATCATAATCATATAAATGAAATATTATAAGATTTCGAATGAAATTATTATATTTTTCTTCATCTTTGTCATACGATATGTTTCAAAACTTATACGATTTTTATAAATTTTGACAGTTTTTGTTTTCAGTCATTTTTTGGTAGTTTTTCTTCTCCCAGAGAAAACTTTTAAGAAATTCTAAAAATGAGCTAAATAAAGCTCAACCAATTAGACGCAATTTGCTACCGAAAGCATACCATATTTGTGGTAAGCGGACCATTATTTATACCTGGAAACGTGTCTTCACACATAAAAAAAAAAACAACTTTGTAAAACAAATACATTCAGTTTAATAAACTAAAAGATTTCTAAAGTATATACGAATAATTATAATAATATAATTTAAAAAAGATAAGATATCTAACGTATTTTGGTAGCCCGGTAGTTTTTTTATTAAATGTATTAACATTAGAAATGAGTCATTTTCTAAAAACAATCGGTTCCAAAAACTCTTTCGATACCAGTACCGAAACCAACTTTTTTAAAATTTAAAAAAAATAAATTATAAATAACTTACATTATGGGATATATGTAACTTCCCTACAAAAATCATATTACCCATTTAAAATCCAAATAAATAGGAACTTATTAATAGTTAATAAATATACAAACAAAATAATTAAATTAATTAGATACAGGTTATTACTTTATTAGATATATTTTTTTTATACACTTTTATTTAAATTTTTTTTTAAAATACTAACTTCCTCACTTTGTCTGGATTTAGTGTGTTCCCTTTAAAACCAATAAGATCTCAGAAAAAAAAAAAAAATAATAATAATAATCATTAGAACCACTACCGATAAATAATTATAATAAAACTTTTTCCCGAAGAACCGATGAAACTGTTGAATTGAGAACCGGAACCGGCCCATCCCTAATTTACACGAATTATAAATCTAAGATTAAATTTTATAATAAATTATGATATAGTATATTAATATCGACTATTGTATTATATAAACATATCGTTAATAACTACATACAACATGGACGTTCTGAGACATTTTTCTAAGAGAGAGGGGGGGGAGGGCAAAATTAATTAAAAATTTTTTATACACTTTATTTATAGTACATTATTATGTTTCGTCATTATTACATTTAAAATATTACAATTAGGTCTTATTATTAGAATCTAATTTCTCATTGGGAATTTTACCAATTGCTATGGAAATAACATTATTCCAGGGGAGGGCAAGTGCCACGTCTTGCCTCCCCCCGGGATGCCTATTACGTACAATATACAATAATCTTTAAACGTGCCTATAAATTTTTCGTTACTTTTAGATTTAAACGATTGCCGGATTTTACGTCAATTCAATTAATAATTCTCCATCTTGCAGAGAATACGTTGAATGTTTAAAAATTTAAAAATTGTATAATTGATTTGTGCATTTATATAATTGACGAAAATTGTGTATAATATAATTTGATATTGTAAGATAAACACAGTATCGAGCAAATGATGTGGGACAAATTTAATGTAGGTCAAGTAAACGTATCAAATTCCATTTCAATGATTCATATAGTTCCCCTTTTATGTATCTATGAGTGAAATAATATTAATAAATTGTGGTTAATATTTTGTTATAATCAATTACAACTATTTTAAATAAGTTTATAGTAATAAACTCATCACATTTTAGATTTTAGGAATTGTTACATTGGTTATATGTCTAAATAAAGAATTTTGAAATTTTTCCAAAAATGTAATTATTTTTTTAAATTATGTTCAATATAACTTGGAATTTCGGGGTTTACCGTTTGAAAATTTAATAGAAACATGACCACATAACATTTAATCCAATTAAAAAAAAATTTGTAAATAGACATTTAACCTAACCTGCTAATTTTTTAAATAAACATTTGAAATTGGAATTGCGAGTAAAATCGATGAAATACAATATTGACGTCTGAAAGTTTATTTTTGGGAAGGTAGTAGATGTGCTCTGATCAGTATCAGTGGTGTACATACCACTTCACTTAGTATTTACTTCGGGATAAATACCCCTCAAATCTTGATAAAAAAGAAATAATAAAAGACGCGGTGTTTACTTTAAAATGTCATTGTACATAATTATATATATTACAATATCTATATTGATTAAGATAATTTAATATTCTAAACAAGATGTAATATAGACGAAAATAGAAAAATTAAAAAAAATTATAAAAAAATATCATATTAAATTCTACTAAAAAATAATTTAGAAACTTATAAAAAAAAAATAAGACTGTTGATTATAGAATATTTTGTAAATAGGTTATGTAGTCTATGATTATGCTTCTATAACATATTTATTTCTTAAATCCAAAATTGAAATAATATTAAACATTATTGAGAAACAAATTACATTTTTGGATAAATTTCAATGCACTATATTTAGACAGAAAATTAACTAATCCGTTCTAAAATTTTATCACTAACGTAGATTACCTATGAAAATACTCAAACAAGTTTTCAAGTCCCTCCGTTCAAAATTGCATGATTTATCATAAATTATTCAAAATAAAATTCGTCAAAATCAGTTTCCGTGAAATTCGCACTTAGTTTCAATCACTTTTTTGGTGGTTTTCTTATGCCAAAGAAAAACTAATGAGAAATTCGAAAAATAATCTAATAAAATACTAAGTAGATATAATTATCTATGGTGGTAATCGGATATTTATTTCTACCTAAAAAAATTATTTCAGACATACAAAAAAAAAACTCTGTAAAAACAATACATTCCTCGCTTCGCTAAAAATCTAAAGTAGCAGTAGGTTAGGTTAGGAAGTGGGCGAGGTGAATTGAAAAATTAAAAATGGTTTCACTCAGAATCGTTTTTTTGATTAGGTAATCTTAATTATAATATAACATAATAATAAAATTCCATCACAAATTTCTCCGATGATCTAAGGGACGAAGGTGAAATGACCAGTATTTTATTTTAATGGATACAAAAATAACTTATTTAATTATTAATTATTATTGATAATAATTTATACTTTCTATTATTATACACTTATTTAAAATTGACCTGTGTGAAATATAATAAAAATATGATAAGGTTATACTCTTTTTATGAAACAAATTTATACAGTAATACTGACATAAAATGCAGATTGTATTTTATAAGTTTTAAGTTATCATGTTATTTTATTATTGTTTACGGGATTTGTAGGTATTCTATATAATTTGTTCAAATAAATTATATTTTATTATTTATATGACCTTAATGATAAAAATTAATTTTTTTTAACATAACATAAAAGTGATTTTAAATTTACATAATATAAGTATTAGCAAGACCTTTATTTTATCAAAGGCAACATATTTATCAGTACTAGATATTATTTTAATGGTATTTTATTTTAATATATTAATGTAAGTATGGTGTATGCATATTATATTATATATCTAGTATATTAATATACTTTGTCTAAATATATTAATTTTTAACTTATATACGTAAGCAGAACTATTTAAAGACTATAATAATTATTATTAGAAGTATTGTATATTTTTATCAAACATTGAATTAAATAAAAACTTTACAATTACTTAGAAAACTACATGTGTGTAGTTGTATTGTATAGAACCTATAATCTTTTATATAGTATCAAGTCTGTGTTTTCTATTTTTTGTTATATCCATTATTAAAGTCCTTAAATGAACTAAACATTATTAAAAGTGCTTTAATACCTATTGAAAATTTATTTGTTATTCGTTAAGGAAATATTAACCCTTAATAAATTACATAAAATTGTCATTTTATAATTACTTTATAATAAATAATATAGGTAAGTTTAATTATGATTTAATTCATAAAATATCAATTTAATAGCCAATATATCTTCATTTAAACGAAGTTATCAGATGATTTTATCACACTATTTGTTTGTTTATAAAAATCATAAATATTGTAAAATAATCATTAATTTTACACCAATAAGAGTTATAATTTAATTTAAAAAAAGATAACGTTTTTTACATTGTTACTTATCTTACTCTTACAAGGTCTATTCTGTATTTAATAGTAAATTGAAATTATTAATTTTTTTTATACCCATATTAATTATTGTAATGATAAGATAAAATACCTAATAATAGAATTAACATTTGAATAATATTAAGATTATAACTATTACATAATTAATCATAGTTTCTCCCTCATATAAATAAGTGTGTTTACCAGCTATCAAAAAGATTTATTAGTAGATATATACACTATTGAATAAATTACAAATATAGTATATAATTGTATAATTGGATAATTGTTATATTCTTAAATTAATTTTTTAACCTAATTAAACTATTTTTCATTTGTTTCTATTAAATATTATTATGTAGTATAAATCATGATATCATAATATTATGCTATCTATACAATTTATGAAATATAATATATCAATATTTATTTTTCAATAATAATAATAATAATAATAATAATAATAATAATGATGATAATTATTAAATATTTAAAAAATTCAAATTCAATTTGGTATTTGTATTTTTAAAAGCTAATATATTTTTTTAAATTTAAAATAATTTCATACATTTATCATTATAGTTTATATCGTATGAAATAATTCGAAACACTTTTGTTATAGTACACACCATATTATTAGAAAATAGAAATAGAAAATAATTTATATTAACAATTTACGTATTTGTACGTAGATCTTACCCATGTTTGAAGTCTGCGTCTATACAACAGACAATATACCAAATCACAAGGCACTTAAAGTTTAAATTTTGTTATTTTAATTAAAGTTACAGATTAAATAATTTTTATTAAATTTAAAGTGTGGAATATTTTCTAGGGTTCATTCGTCGGCTTTTTATAAAATGTCATCTAATAACGAACTTATATTTATTTAAATTATGAAAAAAAAAATAATAATTTACTTATGACTTTGATGTTGACAATTTTAAAATTGTTTACTTATAAAATTTGCTAAGAAGTATTTATTTTACAAGTTTAACTTTAATTCTACGTAGCTATAATTTTGCTATACTTCTATTGTATATACGGAGTTAGCTATACAATAAAATATGTGGGTACAACATCCTTTAAGTATCTTTATTAATAATAAGGTACTTTATACATAAGTATCATCTATTTTGTTATTCTAATTATAATATAAATTTAGATTAGAGAAGAAGTTTATCCTGTGGGTAGCTATGTTAGTGTGTTTTTCGTGGTTATCATATTTCTTGTTACCGACTACCTTCAATATAAACCAATAATTATTTTAAATGGATTATCTGGTATTGTGTCTTATGGTCTATTATTAGGACATCCAACTATCATTGTTTTAAAAGTATGTACCAACTCAATCATTTTAGATTTACTTAAACAAGTATAGTTTGTAAGCCTAATACATTTAAATATTATATGCCTACAGGTTGGTCAAGTATTTCAAATGCTTTTCAGAGCATCAGAAGTTGCATATTATACATATATGTTTGCTAAAATCAACAATAAAGATCAATATCAGATTGCCACTAGTAGACTAAGAACTTCAGTTATGATTGGAAAGTTTAGTTGTGGTATTATAGCACAAGTTCTTATATCATATTACAGTGTGAGTTATACATATCTACTATACTTAAGTATAATTGGTAAGTATATTTTAAAGACATACATTTAAAGACAATAATTTAATTGTGAAATATAATTTAACATAGAGGGCATTTTAAATTAAAAATGGTAAGTATTTTGGCCCCCCTTAAGCCCTAACCTTATGTTGTAGTTACACCTATGATCATTATTAAGAACAATTATTTAAATAATAATACATATTATGCGTAATTTATAATAGTATTATATTAAAATTAGTATGATTGTGAATACAATTTGTTTTAGGTATGGTTTTAACTACAATCTGGTCATTAATATTGCCATCAGTTAAATTTAATTTATACTTTTATAAAGAAAACGAAATGGTCGCCAACTCAATAGTTATTGATAATTTTGAAATTGTTCGAACAAAAATTATTGAATCAATTAAAGGCGATCTGAATAAAATAAATATAAATGTATGGAATACAAAAATATCAACAAAATAATAATATTTATAATTTTATATTTTAATTTTTATAGAACGGTTTTACAAAAATGAAATATTTTGAAGTTTTGCAAAAGCTATGGGCTGATTTTAAAATATCATATGAAGATGTTAATGTCTTGAAATGGTCTGTGTGGTGGTCATTATCATTGTGCGGCTATGTATTAGTAATTATTTTTCGTTTATTAAATATTGAAACTTAGTTTTTATTTTATAGTTTAGTGTAAGTGTTTATAAAATTTTAACTTTTAACATTATTTTAGGTTTCGCAATATATTCAGCTGCAATGGCAAGAAATTGCATCACAAGAACAAAATTCATTATTAATGAACGGAGCAGTTGAATCATTAGCTACTCTATTGAGTAAGTTAATAAAGATATTATGTAATGTAAATTGGAATTACCTAATTGTTTATGATTCTGTAAAATAGTTATAAAATTACTTTATCAAAACCCAGTTAATAAAACATTATTTTTGTTTATTAAACATACGAAATCATACACATACAATAAAACAATTAATATTTATTTAATATTACTTACAAGATATATTAATTATAATAGACGTTATAAAAATTGATTGGAATAATATTTAATTTACATTTTTATAAATTATCTTAGCTAAGAATTCTATACATTCTACATAAGGAAGTTTATATTCAGTAATTATTTAATTTAAAACTGATAAAACTAACTAATTATTTTAATATTCGAATAATTACAAACAAATTAATTAACCAAATGATTGTATTTCATTTTTCGGCAAAACACAAAATGTATAAATTAATACGAGTATTTATACACATTAACATTATTAATAGATCAAGTAAAGGATTGGCTAATACTGTTTCATTATTATCATTATTTAAAACTGAAATTGAAATAATTGGAAATATGTTTGTTCGTATTTTCATTATTTAATAATACCACCGTTGTCTTCAGATACATATTTAAAATCTTTTTAGGCGCTGCTGCTGCTTATGTTATTGGCATCGTAAATGGTGACTGGGATAAATATGGAGAATTGATAATGTCAATAATTGCTATAGGACTTGGAATCATGTTATCTTTTCTTGCTGTTACTAAATCTTTGACAGAATCCTATATCTACTACATAATATTTTGTTTTACATACCAAACAATGTTGACAATATCAAGGTAAAATCAAAATATATTAATTAACTATATTACTTAAAATATATTTTTAATTATTTTTCTAACTCTATTTTTTTAAATTAATTTGTCTTCTATAAAAGTAGGTATTATTTATAATATTTATTGTACATAAATTTATCAGATTAATATTTTCCAAAAGATTATATTTTATATTTTATTATTATATAATTATTACTCATTAGTATTGTTTTTGAATAGATAGTAAATATTAATTATTTTATTTTAATAAAGTGCTACATAGGTAACTAATGTCTTATTAAAAAGATATAATTAAATAGATTAATTTATTATTTAAATCTAATATGTACATTTTAAAATTATTTAATTATTTAAGTTATTTTATATTATTAAATATGAATATCAAATTTAAATCATATATTATTTTATTAATTTTATGTTTAAAATTGATTTTGTGTTTGATTTGATTTATTCAATTATGGATGAAGTATCCCATACTTTATTCGTGTAAATCATTTCTTATGACATTTTATTATTATTATTATTATTATCGAATCAAAATTAAATTTTTTCATATAAATTTGGATTAAATAAAATATTGCAAACAACTATGAATAGGTTAGGTTATTCAGAATAGTATGTTATTTTTATTATTATTTTTTTTTTAATGCAAATAATTATCATTACAAATATCATTATTATGTTTTATATTTAAACACATTGAAATAATTATATTATTATTTTATTTTACTTTTTAGTGCTGAAGTAGCGAAATTCATGAAACGAGACTGTTATGCATTAGTTTTTGGCTTTAACAAATTCATTGCGTATATATTAATTATTACATTTACTGTACTCGTTGTTGAAAATACATTTTTTTCCTTCGATATACGGCAACAGGTAAATGATAAATGAATTGTATACATACATTAAATATTTATTACATTTTCAAAAATAAAAAGTTTTATCATAATATATAATTCTATAATAATATTCGTTATAATATTATAATATAGTATTATATTTATTGGTTAAAAAAGTTTCCATATTTGCCACATTTTGAACATGCGTAAAAAGTATACTATATAATATATAAATTATTACAAACTTTAAACAATTGAGCACGTAATAGTTAAATTAATACAATCTAAATACAAACATTTAGCTAAAAAGGTTAAAAAATGACAGTATTTTCATACTGTCATTGCGTGTAAAATAACTTTATACACCTCCCAAAGGCGTATTTACGAATTTATAAAGAGGAGAGGATTTTCAGATTTTTTTAGAAGCTTTCATGAAGCCGAAACTTCTCTTCACCATTTTATAATATAAAAAAGCGAGAAGGTTGATTCTGGATGTTACTCCTTTCTCCCTTTGGTCCTCGGAGAAATTAGTAGTTTATTATAATTAAGATTTGAATGCAATGATATTGCATTAGAAAATATGATTCTGAACGAAACTCAATATAATACAATATATTATACTGATAAGTCGTTCCAAAAGTTTACCACGTGTGTAAACTACCTATGTGAATACTCAAAAAAAGTTTCGAGTCCCTACGATCAAAACTTAATTATAGTTATCACAAAATAAAAACTTTAAAATAACGAAAATTATAATTTTGAATTCTACTAAAGATTTAAAAGTTTATAAAAAAATCGTAACTTACGATTTTCAAAATATTTTGGAAATATATTAAGTAGTAGGTATGTGAATAGGCTTCATTAAAATTTTCAAACATTAAACTCAAAATTGCATGTGATATTAAACATTTTTGGAAAAAATTTCGAAGCTCTATATTTAGTCAAAAAATCATAAATCCATCCAAAAATTTAATTACTCATGTAAACTACCAATTTCAATATTTAAAAAAAAATTTCAAGTTCTACGATCAAAACTCAATTAGTTATCACAATATAAAAAAAAATTAATTAACAGAAATCGTAATTTTACCGACTTTCCGCCATTTCTTGGCAGTTTTTCTTCTACTAAGGAAAAACTTTTGAGAAATTCGAAAAATGAGTCAAAAAATGTACCAACTAAGTGCAATTTTCTATTGAAAGCTATTCTAATCGTGGTCATCGGACCATTATTTTTACTCGAAATTGTGCTTTCAGAAATAAAAAAAAAAGCATTATAAACCAATACAATCCTTGCTTTGCTCAGAATCTAAAAATAAATTGCAAACAAATGAAAATAAACATGTTCTGTATCGGGATACATTATAATTTAAAATCTAAAACAGGTTGCTAAATAATATTATTAATAGCAATTTTTTTTTTTTTTTTTGGTCAGTAGGGGGAATTAAATCCGTTTGACCCTCCCATAAATACGCCTCTGATACCTCCACAATTATTAGACTTATCAGACTTGAATCTAATAGAGTATTTACGGCATGAAATAGGCTAAAGTCTTAAGAAATATATGAGAAATAAATAATATAGGTAAATACCTATAACCTACCTGTACTGTAATAATACAATTAAATCAATGGAAAAGAAAATGTGTATAGAGACGTAGATTATTTAATGCTACAAGAGGACCAATATAATATCCTTTAACAAGCGTACCTAAGGTTTTTGTTAATATCTGATATTAATTAAAAAAAAAAGCTTTTATTGAAATATATATTTAAAAAATTTGTTCTGTAAAATTTACTATATATGTACATTTCAAGGTGTGTTACCCTGGCACCCCACCTAAAAATGTTGACCCAATAATTGTCTAATATTACGTTATTTATTATGTAACAATACGTAATCAAAAAAAAAAAAAAACCTTCGTCATAAACGAGAACCTTGATTTTTTATTAGGGGTGCCAGGGTAATGTTGTCAATACAAAATTCAAATTTCTCGATTACGATGATGGTTATAAACATAGGCTCAAATAGTGTTTGAAATTTGGGGGGCTGTAGCTCAGGTTAGTATACTGAATTTTCTTATGATGCTTTTAAATTATTACAAAATCATTTGTTTTTGGGGGGCTATAGTATGAAGTAATTCTTAGGGGCTAAGCCTCCCAGTCCCCCTTTTTGCGCCTATGGTTGTACAATTTTATTTTTGGATTACATATTGTTACATAATAAATTACATCATATAAGATAATTTTTAACATTTTAAGATGGGAGTGCCAGGGTAACGCATCTTATATTATAGATAATATATAATATTAATATATTTAATTTTTAATTATAGGTAATATGTATTTTTAACAACATCTAATATAATATAATAATTATTAGTACTATATCTTAATATTTGAAATGGTTTATGGAAACCTTTTTGAACCACTGTTTAGTGTTTTTTCATTATGAGCAATTTTATATTAATTGGTCAATAAAACTAATTTTAAAACACATTATGTGAATATCTATGATTTATTGTTTTATAAAGAATGAAACTTGTTCTATAAGTATAAAATAAACTATTTATCATGCTTAATAATGTAATAATAATTTTACAGTTTTTCATCTACAGTATATATTTCGTGTTTTTGGGATGTTTTTTTATGTTTATGTCGTTTATGTCATTAATACGATTAAGAAAAACGATTTTAGCAAAGGAACCTGAACTATGGTCATGATTGTTTTTATATTAACTAGTAATTACTAAATGCATTATTTACACGTTATGAAATATTAGTGAGTATTTGTAAAATCATTTAAATATACTATACTAAATTATACAATTATAAGCAAATGACGGTATTATGTCATTTAAATTTATTTTACAGGTATTGTACCTACTCCTAATTTCAAGTATACAAACCTTCTGAGATTAAATTATTGACATGTTTTTATAAATATGGAAAATACGTTAATTGATGTTATCATAAAAATATTATCGATAATATTTACTGTCATTTATAATGATAAACCGAGAATGAACTTTGTGTTAAAACTTGCTGCTGTTGATGTGTTATATGTTTATTGTATGTATTAATAGATATATCCATTTATAAAAAAAATTAAAATAAATGTATTTTTAAATATTCAACAAAAATTAATAATACTTAATAGTTAATTATCTAACTATGATGTAGAAAATATTTTAGTTTATAACTATATATCTTATAATAGCTAAATGGTGGTAGTTACCTATTTATATATATATTATAATTATGAATGCTTAGTTAAATTTTATAGTTATTCTGTAAATATGAATATATTGTAAATACATTATGCATGGTGGGTAGTAGGTTCGATGTACCTAGGTATCATATAAAATATTTAAACCTGATAAAAGTTTCAATACCTTATATCAGTGAATTATAAATTTTGGCAATTAGGTAATTATAGTACCCATTGAAAAGTATAAAACAGTTAAAATGTAAAGAATTATTATAGTTAGGTCTCTAAAAATAGTATTAATAAATCATAAAAATAAAATCAGTAACAATCAGCAATCACTATATTATAATGTTATAATAATTATCATTATTGTTAATTTAAATGTTAAATTTCAGTTTTTAATAATGTTAAATAATAAATGGTATGTACACAGATTAGGTTAGAATATGTATAACTAGTCAAGTATCATACATTTTATATTATTATATTTCGTTATTTCTAGATATATAATATATATATAGAATTAATATATTTTTTTTTAAAAAAAAATAAAATATTTTATAGTATATTATATTAAAATTTGGTACGAACCAATTTTAATTATATAATAAGACTTAAATATTAAAATTTAATATTTAGTTATAACTAATAGTTTATTAATATAATAATTATCATAAGTGTAAATAGGTATACTATTAGTTCTTCTTAAGGATTCATAGATTTATTAAGATTTAATTGTTCTGGTAGGAACATTTGTAACATTTTTTAATTGACTAAAATCTATAAGTAAAAATTTAAAATTTAAAAGTTATTCTAATTTATCCAAGAATAGTATGTCGATGATTTAGAAGTTATAGTTTCCTAGTACTTATATATTAACTGATTGAAGATACTTAGTTTTTAAGATATTCGAGTTTTTACCATGAAATATTACATTACTATAAATATTTAGTCCACATACAGACTTTAAGTTCCTATTTAAGGTTAGATTAACTTTATTGACATACATAATTTATATAGTGTATCTACTAATTTTATATTTGCTTATTATTTTTATGAAATTCTTAAATTTCTTATAATTTGTAATTAATATTAATAATACATTATTAAAGCAATACTTAGATATTTGTTATTTTATCCAATCTTTAATTATATTTATTGTTAATTTTTTAAACTATTTTTTCATAGGTGTAATATTTTAAACATTTGTATTTTGTAGTTTCAAAAATATTTAAATTTAATTATTATTTATTATAAGTATAAACTTTCAAAGTATTATTATAAATTCATATTTTACAGACTATACAACACCATATATTTTCGACTTTATTTGTATTAAAAACTATTATTATATTTTACTTTTCAAAAGACAAAAGTTATCTGTTGTGTTAAAATATATTTATATTATATAATTTCAACAAATCGTAAAAAATAGTGAATAGTGATATGTTTTGAAAAACAGCACAGTAAAAATTAGATGTAATATTTAAGAACATTAGTTATTTAAATTCTTTAACATATTCTTAGTTATAATCATTAAACACATTTAAAATTTTCTGTTTTGTTTACTAAATCAATATTTATATAAATCGTTTTTGTAAATTTTGTAATTGTTTATTATATAAATATGTTTTTAAACGTTATAACTTATGTATATAATATATTTTGTAAATTTCGTAAAAAAATGCTTCAAACATTTTTTACACGAAATTAAATAAACATTTTATGTGAATAATTAGTGTATTTTTTAAACTTTCTGATTGTGTACCTTTTTAATAATTTTTAGAAAAATATTTGTATTTTAAAATAAGATAAACAGCTAGTAAGTACCAATGTCAATATTTTTATTTAAAGAATTTTCAGATGTTAATTTTCATATCAAAGTTTACTTATATAATATATTTTAGTACCTTTACAAATTTACTATAGCCATGGGGGTTCAATTGTTCTGTATGGTCGTTATTAAATTGTTTTTGATCGAGTTTAAAATTTTACGTGAGCAACTTAATTTAAATGCCTTCTTTAGATGTTTTATTAGTCATTAAGCATATTGTACATAAGAAGGGTAGTATTCAAGAACTCTCGTGTGTATTTTCTATTTAGTATCTGTTTCTGTACAACGTTACTTATCATTAATATTAATTTACCGATTAGTAGGTACATAAATATTATTTGTATTTTATATACTATTAACGTGTTATTATGATCTATTTTCCTTAGTTAAAGTTAAAATAAATATTTACTATGATATATATAAATATTAAAATATATCTTTCCTTATGTCAAACACCCATACTTGATAGAAATCTTTATTTAATAGCAATATAGTATATGTCTAACATTGTAAAATTATCAAGGTTTACGTTCATTTACCGTTTGACGTAATATCGCACAACAGTAAGTACTAGGTGTATTAATATTTTTCGGAAATATTTATACGAATATAGTATAGGTAATAACTACCTACAAATCTACAATGATATTCCATATAGAAACATTTAATTTTCATGATAAATATTTTTTAAATTTTATATTTCATAATTTGTTATATAATTTATTATTGTAGGATATACCTATAATTTAAATAAATAACTAATAGTTTTAAAGGTTATAATATTTGCGTGAAATAGAAGTACAATAGATGCTATTATAATAGCAATGAGCAATTAATTATAAGTAACAATACCTATGTAGATGTTAAAACTTAAAACAATATAACTTCAAATACTAAGTTCAATATTCAAAACTTAAAATATTATTTGCTAGGTAAATTACAAATTGGTTTGTAAAATGACAAATGATTTATTATTGGAATTTATAAGATTGAATTACAGAACAACTCTTTTTAAAAAAGAAGGAAATATGCGTTTTGAAAAGAAAATCTATGTAAATTAATGTTAGAAATTATAAAGGGAATTATGATAAGTTAGTAATTGCTTAATGTTTTAATTATAATTATTAATAATATACCAAAATTTAACTTATACATACTTCCAAACGTTTAAATATGTTAAATAGCGAGTACGCTAAGAAAACGGTGAAATAATCATTTGGAAATACGACATTATATAGATTTTTTTTAAAATATAAGTAAATGATGAAAACTATATGTTTTAATATTTTTCAAAACTGAAAATAATATGATAAATATGGGTTTATTATACCTATGTAAATGAAAATGTCTATATATCTAGCTATAATTTATGATAGAAATTTTTTAATTATTCTAGCACAGAAATTTAATTTATTCTGTAGTTGTAGCTTCAACTAAATGTTTTGTTGTCATATAATAAAGTTTATGATATAGGAACTATGCTAAGGAAGTAAGAAATGATATGCAGAAACATGATATGTGATAGTAACATTGGTGTTTGTCGGAAATGTCACATGTGACTACAACTGAAATGAGTCTGAGAAGTGATAGTGTTCTTATTATGTGGATTGTGAATAATATTATTATAAAGACGTAATTTTAATAATAAATTTGCCCTAAATAGTTCATAATAATTTTTTTTATGTATAATATAAAAAAAATCAATGTTTGTTATGATAAAAATACACAGACACACATTTATCATTGGAATTAAACAAGGAAGTTTAATAAATTATAACATCAAATCGAGAGTTAATAATTTGTTTACACCGTAAAACAATATAATATTCATCCCAAAGTTATTTCTGCCAGTATTTACTTGATTTGTTAATTTTCCAAACTTTTGTTGAGCTTTACAACTTTTGTTACCGTAAATTTATGTTTTCATTTTAGTTTATAATATCAGAAAATATTATACTCGGTATATTATGTTAACCTACTATAGTACTTATATCATATTAATGTATTATAATTATTTAAAGCGTTTAATATATTGGGTTGGATAATCTATTATATTAATATAATGCTATTTTTTATATTTTTTTTTTATTATGAATGTATATTAAAAAAGCTTCACTAATATAATATTAATATGGATTAAATAGCAAAAAACTTAATAAAATATATTTTATTTTAGAAAAACATTTTATTGTACTACTTACAATTTTTTTAATTTCAAAGCTTGCAATTATTCCTAATAATTTATTTTATTTTATTTAGTAGATATTTCAAATTCTTTACTTTAAATTTTTAATTATAGGAAATACTCATTTTACATTTTGTGTAAATATTATTTGTGTAATTTATATGAAATGTATCATATAAAATTATAAAGTTGTTAAATATAAATGTTAATAAATTAATAATCGGGTTTTTTATTTAATAATAATGTAGGTACATACATATATAAAATAAAATCTACTTGAGTTCAAATAAATAATATTATTATTGGGAAGAAAACAATGTTTTCTGAGCAATCAAGAATATTTTTAGGAGTTTTCGTATTTTGGAAAGTATAATAATTTATTTAGGAAGAAAAAGTTTAATTTGTTTAAATATATAAAGCATCTACACACATATTGTATAATCTAATACAATGGTCAATTTAAAAAATTAATATAGCTAGGTTGGATAAAAATGGTAAATGACGTTTACTAAAACTAATTTTGCAAGATTAGAAAATTGAAAAAAATTGTATAATGTAATTTCAACAACATTTTTAAACATGTAGGTATATAACACTAAACTTTATTTTTAAATATGTAATTTATACAAGATCTTTTTATATTCTTATTATTATTATAATAAGAATATACTTCGAAAAATTAAATGTTTATTTAATTATTAAACTTGTATACTATTTGCTATTATAATACCTATATATAAACCTATAATGATAAACTATTTAAAATAACTTATGATATAATATACACGTATAAATTCGATTTTTATAAATTTATTTTATTTTATAAAAATAAAATCAATGACTATCATCGTTTTTATTTGTTTTACTATATTGAAAATATATGCTTGTATATAATAATGGTAAATTTTGTAAAATGGTTACAGAGACATTTTTTAAAATAACTTTATACCTATATTTTGATTCGTAGTGAAATTATCCATTTTTATTTTGAAACATAATTAAAATTAATGATATTAAATGAGTTTTACTTCAATGATGAGTCAAAATTATAATAGTAAGTAAACTAAGAATATTATCTTCTCCAAAAAACACAATTAATTTCTTTTAAACTAAATATTGTTTTAATAATAATTTTAAGTTAAAAGTATAAAGTTTTTATTTAATGTGGAAAAATGACACAAACTTGGAGTTCTTCAGTCAAATTATAAGTATTAATAAAGGTATAATATAGTATTTTAAGTTAGTTAATTTTGTTTATCATGCACTTTTCTTAATTTTACTATTGTTCTTACAGTTACCTAATTTATTAGCAATTATAATAAAATTGAAGTAATTTGATAATTAAAAATTAAAAATTAATAAAGTATAGACATATATAATATATAAATTATTTATTTTTCATAACAAATGTCTAATGTCAATAAATTGATTAGAGTCAATAATTTATTTACAAATCAAGACTATAAATTTGTCCTTAACGATAACCCATGATAAATTATATTTATACGCTTTACCGTTTTACACTAAGTTATTTGTGACGTTAATCATTATTTGTTTTCTCATCTCAATTTAAACCAATCAAGAAATATTGTTATGACAGAGTTCATTAATTTTAGGCATTGAGCTTTGATATTTTTATTTTAGGTTCGCTTAATTTGGAAGTTATTACTATTTATTTGACATTTTATTAAGGACATGCATTTTTGTGTATAAATAAAGTAATACTTAAAAATCTGTAATGTCTGCTCTATACTATATAAAAAGTTATAACTATGAAGTTTATTATCAGGGACATAATGCATATGTTTTAATATTATCATAATCATTTTTGTATATTTCGTTATATCTATTCGCATAGCAGACACAAAAAAATGGCGTAATACAGAAAATTGATTTTTATGACTTAAGTATTATGGTTAAATACCATAGTAAAAATCAGTAGAGAATTATTTTTCTTTATTCGAGGAAAACATTTTGTGTTCCTGTTATAGTACATAAATGATAATAAATCGATATTAAAATAGCACTCGGCGAAAAGCGGTCAAATACTCAAATTGAATTAAATGTAGGTGAATGCATCGAATGTCTAATAATTTACGGGTAATTTAAAAATGATTGAGTACTTCGTATTTACAGTTATTTATTACTTATTACAATTAGTTTAAATACGCTCATTTGTTTGGTTTTATTAAAAGAATTAATAAAATATATTTTTAAATTTTCTTTTAATATTATTGATCTAACGTTATTATTATTAAAAAAAACAAGTAATGAAATAAAACAATAAATATCCTTAATTAACCTTGTATTTCAAAGTATGCAAATTTTGTTTAATCTTGAAATTATTTTTTTCCCGCATATAGTCTCGTTAATTGTGGCAACTGGCAAATCAACGAAAACATTCCTGAATACACAATTGTATTGTTTTTTAAATAATGAAAGACAAGAAATTTTGATAATAAATTCAATAATAATTAAGTAAGTAAAAGTAAGTAAATAATTAAAATTTAAAATTAATAAATTGTCTATAAACCTATAACCTAATGTCCTAACTTTATAATTTATAATAGTATAAGTACTTCTAAAATATATGGATACATATTATTAACTTTGTATAAATTTGATAAATTCTTGCAATTGGTACATTTTACATTATTTCTAGTCCTTTTTTTTATTATTTGGACATATATGATTGTTGTTATTATATTATTATTTTAGATTAAGTACCTTTTAATATATAAACTTACTCAATTATTAATATTATGTATAATATTTTGATTCGAACGCATAATGTTTTAAACTTATGCATATCTTATGTTATATCTATCTTATACCTATCCATTATATAAAGATCAGGGCCGCTTTTAGGGGGGAAGGCTTAAGACCCATGCCCCGGGCCTCGCGCTCAAAAAATTTTAACAAAATATTAATTTTAATACAATATGGTTCTTTAAATAAATATTTTAAAATAGATACAACTAACGAAAATGAAAAATTTATAATAATGTCATAAGTGAAAATAGTAATTCTTGTAAAAATAATAGCTTGGTAGATAACATAAATTCTGTAAATAATAATGTGGAATGTAGTAGTACTCATGAGATCAATGACATTGATTTATTTAATGAATTAAAAATATTTTGTCAAACCTTAAACGAAAGAAAAACATTATTAGAATGTCTAAAAAAGACCTGTAATTCATTTCCAAATATTTCAATAGCTTTAAGAATTATGCTTACAATGCCAATTATAACTGCATGCGCAAAAATAATTTTTTCGAAATTAAAATTATTTACGGTCTACAATGGTTCAAGAAAGACTTTCCGATCTCGCTTTTATATTTATTGAAAATGAAATTTGTGAAAATTTTGATTATAATTATTTAATAGTAAAATTTTCAGAGGCGTAAGCAACAAAAAATAATTTTGTTTAAATTATATTTATTTATTTTTTTGTTGATTTCATATTTTGTTTATATTTTACTCCTTTTAATTAAATTATTATTAATTGTTTAATATTTATATAAATTATATGAATTATATATTTTTTTTCCTATATTGTAATATTCAAGAATAATGCTGTAGTTACGATTTTTTTAAAATACATTTTGTATCATACAATGTTTTAAGCTAAATATTTAATTCAAATCAAATAATTTGTTTGATTCAATTATTGTGATAAATCATAAAGTTAAATAATAATAAATGTGATTTTAACTTTAAGTTATCGGATAAGGTAGAAGGGCATCGCAATAATATTTTGCCCTGGGCCTCGCGAAAATCCTAAGAGCGGCCCTAGTATAAAGATAATGCGTTATAAAATCACGTAGTTAAAATTGTTAGTTACGCTAAACTATTTTATATAATAATGTACTATAAATAATATAACGTTAAAAAGAATTTCGCCGACATAAAATTTATTTTATAACGGTATAAAACGCGGTATAATATTATTATGTATGTTGGAATATATAAGAAATATTTTTCTGGAAAAAACTTGTTGTAGTTTTTCATATTTTTTTTTTTTTTTTTTTTGTAAATTATTTTAATTTGTGTATATAATTCATCCGTACTACCACAATAAATAGTTGTTTGAGTTTCGCATACTCTACAGTAAATTAGTACTCTTGATGGTGCGCATGCTTATGTTTGGTTATGCGATGCGTGTGCTTGCTACGGGCATTTGGAAATCAGTGGCCGTTAAGGTGTTTTCGTAACAGGTCGTGGAGCATCGCGGGTGTACGAATACACTGGGAGATTTTTTTATATGAGCTCGTAAACGTTCTCAGATTAACGATAAACAAAATATTTGTGCGGTACATTTATCAATATTATAATTGTTTTCCCTCGGATAATCAATTACTACAATTATTAATATTGTTCCCAAGTGATCGCTCAACACAATTTACTATACGATATACAGAGTTTAGGAGTACATTAACAAAATTACCTACAGTAAACGTCGTATTTGGTACGTATTTTTTTTTTTTTTTAATATTTTTCTATACTATTATATAAGTTAATGTTATTGGCTTATTATCGTTAAGTTGTTTTCTCATTTATTTATTATAAATTAAACCGTTCATTTTGAATATAAATCTAAAACGATTAACATGATTGAAATGATGAACGTACAGCATAACACGCAGGTAATTTAATTTTGCGAATTCATCTTTTAAAAGTTTACAATTGTGTGTGATAAACTGATAAATAATTAATGAACTAATATTATATTACTTGTAAAAATTATTGTAAATGTAATAAATATGTACTTAGTATTATGTAAGTACTTGTGTGATGAGTAGCTCTATTGTTGAATACAATCATTTTACATGTCCCACATCTAAATATTTTAGAGAATAGAAATGTGAGCTTCAAATTATATTTTAAAATGTATTCCCGCTGAGAAAACTGCAATAGATATATCGTGCATTTTTTTTTTTTTACTTCAGGGAAATTAAAACAATTTTAAGCGTCGAGTGTTTTTGGTCACCAAGGTATGGATAATATATTTTATATAACGTGTTTATTACAGGAATTTTCGTCAAAATTAAAACGTTATCTGAGACTTTGGATTATTAAACTTACACTTATGGAATATACACTATACTAGTAATAATAGTTTATAATAATACGTTTAAACCCATTAAATCTTTAGACGTATTCATTATATATATAATGAAGATACCATCAGTTTAAATTATAACTGTTTAAGCACTAATATTATTATTACATTAATCAATTATGATGATTAAATTTTTAATCTTGGAAAATTTATTATTAAATAATGTCAAGATAAATTATAATTATACATTAATAACTTGTAACTATAGCTTATATGTATATAAATAATATTTCTAGTATATTTCTATACTTAAACGAGGTTATAAATATGATTCTTATATGCGATATTATTTAATTTAAATTAATCTATAAAAATAACATTAACATCAAATGTTAATATAAAACTTTTATAAGCAAAATGCCATTTTAATATTTGTTTGTTTTGTCTAGGTTAATATAATTAAAAAAGGAATAATCACACAGGATTATATTTTTTTCAAGTAATATTCGATATTAATTTAGGTATCGACAGTGGCGCAACCAGGATTCATTTTCGGCGGTAGGGGGGGGGGGGGTTGTAAATTTGGAAAAAAGAAATTATTTTCAGCAGGTGATTGGTGTGGAAAAGGGAGTAAGGTTAAGTTAGGTTTATGAGTAAAATATTTAAATTACAAATTAAACTGTTATATATATTTATATATATAAACTTATATTTATAGATAACATATGCTGGAAAATATTATAGGCTCATTGAATATTTAAATATACATACTTTATTCATAAAGAAAAGTCTAATAATATAATAATTCACAGTTAAAGATTAATTATTCGTGTAGAGTGCTTTGCTATTTCATCCAGCACCAAATCTGGTTTAACTTCAATATCAGTATGTATATTTAAAGTAGCCATTCCATTAAGTCTCTGCAGTCCTGTGGTGTTACGTAAATAAGTTTTTAGCCTCTGAAGTGTAGAAAATAACCTTTCTCGTGTAGCAATAGTTACTGGCAATGTAATTAAAATTTATAATAGTTACGAAAATACTGTATATACTTGAAAATATTTATCTATTACAAATCTTTTGTTATGTTTAACTGATTCCTTGTAGTCACAACTTTGGTACCATAATTCTAATTCCCCCAAAACGCATTTGGTCACTTACAAGATAATCAGAACAGCCATTAAATATGTCTACAACGAATAATATTCATATTTCATATCAATCGACTATTTCGGGTGTTCAAGATAAACAATTTTTTTCCTGCATAAAATTTTATTAAAAGATGTAGACAAATTTCGGGAGGGGTTACAACACCCAAACCCCACCCCTAGTTGCGCCACTGGGTATTGATGTTTCCTTTACTGTGCGTTATTTTCTTTTGATTATATTATATGTTAAAATAACAAAGTCAATATTATTTACCAATCACTAGTTTATCTACTTAAATATTCTTCTATATAAAATAAAACAACTTAAATAAAAATTACAAAAATTATAGTTTTGCATTTAATCATAATAAAAAGAAAATTAATCTCAAATAGGAAATTTATCCTAACTATCTACTTTATATTATAACCGACTTAGGGTATTAATTAAATAATTTTATACTTTAAAAGAGTTTTGACATTTGGTATTTTATATTTATTTATTTATTATACGAAGTAGATAGTAGTATAATAGTTTTGAAACAGTTTTCAACTAACAGAACAGTTGAAAATTTAAATTTAAAAGACACAAACTAAATATATTTTAACACTTATTATTATATAAAATTTCAAGTGTAAAAACAATTTCGTTCGCAAAGTAGATATGATTATGTAATAATGATACTGAGATTCTCTTGTACATTTTTTGGTAAATTCTAATACCTAATTGAAGAATAAATATTAGTCCCAAAGTTTAAAAATCATAATAAACAGGTTAAACACCAAATCGTTTACATTTTATCAATAACATTTTAATACAATAATATGATAAGATTAATTGTTTACAATAGGTGTAATAATTTAATAAAATAGATGATGTGTTATAAAACAAATATCAAACAACAACCTTTACTTAGGTATTTCTAATTTTTTATCCATATTTATCAAAGAACCATTATAATATCTATAAAATTTTATAGGTTATATTTTATAGTCCGATTTATCCACAATAAATTTACATGATATTAACTGTTAATATCATTACAGTTCTTGTATCGCAGAATACTATTTTCCATTTATCAATACCGTTAAAAAGTTATAATTTTCAAACGTATTTTGTTTCACTGTAAATAATTATATTTTGTTCAATCTATTTCATGTTAATCAGAGCATAAAAACAATAATAATACCGATCGAGTGAATTTATAAAATAATAATAATAAAAAAACAACTCTTGTTGATTTTGATTTATGGTTGATATCACCATTATAATAGGCATACCTATCACATTTAAATATGTTTTGTAATTCAAATCAATAGTATTATAATCGTAAATTTTACTGAGCAGTGATTTAAATTTATTGATTTCACGAAAATACATAGGTAGAATATTATATGTTATATAGAGGACTGAAAGTTAGTAACTAAAAAGTTAGCTTCCGGTATATATTTTACTGAAATAATATATAACAGATAAAGAAGTCAAATCTATGTCCAAAAAATACCTAGTATAGTATATATATATATATATATATATATTTTAAAATTAAATGTATTAATGAATTTACTTTATCCATAACATCTTTTTCTTTTTAATTGCCTTACATACCCAATTATATTGGGTTGGTAACTTTAATCCTAATCTATCCATATCCTGATCACATTATTATATTAATTAATTTTTTTGACTAATATTCATATTTTGAATTTAGTTATATAAATTATATAAGTTAGAAAATAATTATAAATTTATAATTATATCAAATAATTAGTTAATCTGTAAAAATACTTTAAAAAAAAAACTATATTATTATTTGTTATGAATTAATTATTGTATTATAGATTTTTAATAAATTTTTATGATAGTATTATAAAAATGTATTAAAAATCTTTAATTTTTGTTAAACTTTCAAGGAAATTGTATTTTTTTATAAGTAATTTATTTTTAATATATTTAAAAGATTAAAAAAGATTTAAAAAATATTATTATGATATAATAATATATTTTATTCGCAATGCTATTTTATTATTTAATTTAATTAGGTAAACGAGTAGTTGGATATATAATTATTCGATATAATTTATATTACCTATAATATATTAATATTTTTACCTATTGGATATTTTGTATTTAGGTATACTTTATAAGTAATTTCTTGTATTATTTTGTCGTCTGGATAATGTCCATAAAAATTTTTACTTAAATTCATATTAAATACGTATTATTGCGAGTATAATCTGTTTTTGAAAAGTAATATATCATACTTTATATATTGTGAAATAATACTAGATAACTGTAAAATACTGTGTAATATACAGTGATGTATAGTTTTTAATCAAATCAATTTTAGTAATTTTGTTATTAAGTGAATACTTGTATGAATTGCATTTCAATTATTTAATTCTGTATTTTATAAAAAATACATCATTTTTAAGAGTTATATAATAGATTATGGAATTTAATTTAAAATCACCAATAATTTATGCTTCATACATCTGTGTAAAATATATGAATGTATAGCCATAAAGTATCGGGTTTTTAAACTCTTTGATTGTAATTAAATATCTCAATTCTTCTAGTAGAGATTTTAATAAATAAATACAAGTAAAATATACACTTAATAGTTTATTTTTGTAATCTGAATTTTTTTAATTTGAAAAGTTTTATTAAACATGCGCAAAACAACTGGGAATAAAAAGTTAAAAATGTTACAACATTTAATAAATTGGTCTATGCATAAAACTAAAGTAACTTTTCAATGTTTACCTTGGGACTTGAGTACATAAAGAAGTATTAAGTTTTTTTTAGAAACTATCCTTTTTACGTTGTTTCTTATTGTGATATTATGTTTTTATAACTAAGGTAATATTATTATTATTAAATGTGGCTATCTCGTAAACCTAAGAGTGAATATAATTAATGTTATAATAAGCATTATATTGAGAACTTAATTTTGAACTTCTTTTTCACTTTAGATGATATATTTTATTTAATATTTAACTACCTAATAATATAACATATGTCATAATTTGTTCGGACAAATATTATTATACGAAATAATATATCGCTTAATCAAGGAGTTATATTTTATTTGTTTTTTCATACCAAAATATAAGATGTATTTCATGGTAAAAATTCAATATTAACAACAATATATTATACTTAACATGGTTAGTTTATGGAATATTACGTCATCAACGTGATTATCCCAACTTTATTCTTCATCTTTATATTGAAGTGCTTAATAATATATTTTAATATATACAGCTATATAATGTGTAAAAGTTGTTTAATTCAGTAGTGTTACATACATGTTATATACATGGCCTAAAAATTTTATTTAATTATTATAATTATAATGTTTAAAACAGAAAAATATGATTAAACGTTCCGAATCAATAAACGAAAAACAAAAAAAACGTAATTAAAAATATATCATTAAACATAAAAAAGTTATCAATAATTAATAATAATTAACATGATATTATTAAGATTTTTAATCAAAATGTTATATTTTTTTCTTTTTTGCCTTTTTTTGATATTTTACAAAATGGATATCAGGATAAGTATAACATTTCCTCCAAAATAAGCTTCTTCTTAAATTTATTAATAGATGTTTTAAGATCATGAATAAGTTCAATCTAAACGTCACAATTAATGTTCCACTTTGCTGTGATTTCGTTATATAACTTAATCACACATACTTTTAAATATTTACTCTACCACGTTGGAACAAAATATTATACCCATTTATATTTAACATAATTATACATAAATAGGTAATATTTAGGTACACAACTAAAAATGAAAATAACAATTTACATTTTATTTATATAACGTTAAACGATATTTTTTATGAATTAGGCCCTGGTTAAATATGATTTTAATTGTCAGAATTGTTAATACAGATCGAAAATATAACAATAGAATCGCGTTGAGGTCTTCGTCAGTGGTATAATTAGTTCTAAAATATTGGGCGTGTTATAATTAAATAACTTTCTTAATTCTTCGGGGCATTGCCCTCTCCTTATAAACATAAAATAATTCCATTATATATTTATAACTATAATAATATTAATAATAAATAACAGTATTTAAATTTATAATAGTATCATTATGTAGTATCTTGTGAAACAAATGATTGAAAAAACACTAGATTATTACAATTACAAATAATAAATACATAAATTGTTTTTACAATTTTAAACCAAATAGATATAAAACTTGAAGGTGCTAAATCGAAAGTGGTGGAGGGGGGTGTACCCCTTATTACTCCCTAGTTTCGCCATTGGTCTTTGAACACCGATGGAAGTATGCATTTATTTAAAGGATTCGTTAACGACAAAAGCGTAAGAACTATGAGATTATCGATTGTTTAGGCTCTTTTGTATACACACGCAGTCTATAAGCGAGTGAGCCGCTTGTGTGCACGCTATTATAAATGGCTGTTGTTGTTGGTGTAGTTTAACCTTCCAAAAGTGACCTCTGCCCGCAGATTTAATGGATCCTTCAAGTGCAAACAAAATCCAAGTCCGCTAATATCCCATTCGCATAATATCTATATATTAAGATCTGTATATTCTAAAAACTGATGAAAAGGGTTGTTATGAAACAAACAAGTAGGTGTACTTATCTGTCATCTGATCAAGACGTTTTTGAGGGTTTTTTATATTTAATTTTCAAAGTTTAATTTCAGTTTATTTTAGTACTTTACATAACGTAAATAATACTACAAACAAGTTATAAAATATAGGGGTTTTTATACAACAATATTTCACTAAATTTGGATTTTACCTTATGAATTAATTGATAATAATAAGATATTTATAGCATTTTTAGTGAAATTAATTCAATACGAATGTCTTGAATATTATACTTTAATATTTACTCGTAAATTAAGTATGTTTTTAAAGGGAATATAAAATACAATATTTAATATAGAAATAATAATTGTATACAATTTAAAAAAAAAAAAAAAAAACATTAAATATGTAAGAAAGCGACGACAGTATAAAATTTCTTTTTTTTTATAGACTGTGTATGATATTAGTTTATGAAAGCAACCTTTTTGTAAATCTTATTAATGAATTTCATGTGAATGGCATTAATTATACACTAGTCCACTGTTTTGTAACAAATATAAGTTGTGTCTGATTCAGAGATGATACAATATATTACAAAAACTATACTACCTGCAGAGTACTTGACACTAAATGAACTAATTAGTCTAGCCATTTATGGGTAATATACATTCAAAACAGTTTAAGTGTCAATAGAATGGATATGTCAATTTAAATCAAACGGAATACAAATTCCATAAGAAAAACTTTTATGATCTAAGTAGTTTATGTTAGTTGGTTTTTTTCAAAGATATAAAATAAAATCAATACCCAAGACAAAAAGAAAATAAATATTTGATATATTTTAGTCACTTTTTTGATAGTATTATTAAATGTTCTAGAAAAGATAAGAATGGAAAGGGACCACAATATTATACATTTGAATGTTCTATTAATAGACTACTCACATTTAAATATATTGTAATAAACTATGAAATAAAATGTTAAGCATGACCATTCCTTTTTAATTTATTACCATTGAACATATTTTTTTTGTCTTTCAAGTATTGATAGTTTTTTGTTGTGCACGAAAAATAAATAACTTTGGTACAATAAAAAAAAAATTAATATGCACTGCATTTATTTATAAATTATATTTGGTAATATTGTTATCATTTAAATTTATTAGTTGTAGCAATTAGAAATAGGATTAGATTAAATTTAAATTGGAATATACAAGAAATTGTTTTTCATTTTCCATCCTTATAACATTGGTTGTTCATAAAGAGTAAGGGTGGTAGCTATTAAAACTTTGGCAATTGGGCCGCATGATTGCTTTTGGAGACAAATAAAAGGTCAGTTGGAGTTTGAGCCAATTTTATAAATAGAAATATGTACATATATCTATACAAGTGCCAAAACGTGAGTAAACCCAATATAGAAATAATATGAAGTTTTCCAAAGTAATTTGATGTTAATTTTGTTAAAAGAATTATATGTTTTGAAAATGAGTAATATAAAAAACAAATTAAAAAAATTAAACTCTTGCATAATGATATACAAAATATTATGAACGATTTCACTAATATAATAATGTAAGTATTTTGTATAAATAAAATTTGTTGAATTTGTACATTATATTAGTTAAGTTAGATTTTTTTTATGTTTATTAAGAAGAATAATTCATATTATTTAGTATATACAATTAAATCATTGATTATGACAGTAATAACAATAATAATAGCAATATTACAAAGAATGTAAATTAGGTTTAAAGACACGCCCAATACAATAACGCGATTTGATCATAAATAACAATAGAGAGCAATAAGCGGGTATGAGGCAAACGTATTTGAATGTTTGTCAAAAATATCGTTCATTATATTATATAACTTTGGAAGTTACTATTTTATTTGTATTTAAGGAAATAATAGTTAAATATATATATATATATTATTGGTAACACTAGGTATGTCATAAAAAGACAATAATTTTTAATGGTTTAATATTCTAGTCAATAGACAAAATACTATTATATTTGTTTATCCTGTAAATAAACATATAGAAAAGTTATACATAAAATAATTATGTTAAAAATTAATTATCAAACATAATAAATTATGATGAATTTACGATTATGATTATTATTTTTTAAACTACTAACTGAATTGAGTAAAATTAATTTAATAAAAAGTTTTAGTCAGTATAAAAAAAGTGAATAATAATATATAATAAATAACCATTTTATTAATTTATAGCAATTTGTTTAGTGTATAATAAATGTGGTTTTGAAAATAAAATACCTACAATCATAATTTATTGCCTATATCAATATCACAGAATTATGCACATAAATGTTTTATATTTATACAATATTTTTATATATATTTTCAACATTTCCTTCAATCTGTCAATTGTCAATATGAATAAATTTTATAACTAAAAAATTTAATAAATACAAATTAAAAATAAGAAGTAATGCTACTAATTATTGTTGTTTTTAATATGACTAATTAAACTGCCAATGCATATTATTACTTTGTGGACGGTGTACTTTATGTTTGACCTATAAATATGTAGAAAACTAGAAAATATAACTTTAAGATAAATATTATTAGTTATAATAGTCACTAGTTATATCTATTTTATTTGTACTATAAATCAGTGGTGGCCAAACAGTTATCAGTAGATATCAAAGTCTATCTTTCATTGTTTGAATTTATTTTTATATATTTAATAGATAAATCACAATATTTAAGTTACAAATGTATAATTAAAACATTTTTTAAATTTTTTATATGGAAGTCGATTTTAAAAGGAAAAATAAATTCATAGTAGATATTAACCAAAAATATTTAGTCACTTCTTATATAAGGCATAGCAACTTGTTAGAAGGCATAAAAATAAGTAAAATGGCTAATTTGTATTGGTAAAAATTAATTAAATTTCCATTTTCCATTGTATCTTATGTGTGTCATTTCAAATAGTGTATTATATTAAATACCTATATATATAATAACCTATAATATATATATATATATTATGATCAGGTATCATATATTGTTCTTTATTTTAAGTAGATCAACAATTATAATGCTTATTAGGTACTATTATAAGTAATTTAAATCAATTAGTGGTAGTTTCGTCAAACAATATTCTTTTGTATTTAGGTTCCTAAAAAGTTAAATATTGATTATTTGGAATTGAAACTACTCGTATAGAGCGTTGTCAGAACAATTTTCGGTTTTAGTTATTAAATCATCAATAAAATATAATACTGCGAAAAAGGATACTACAATAGGGAAGCAATCATACATTATTAATATGAGTCAATTCAGGGACGTAATATAATTTTAAAATAAGAGTATTAAATTTACTACGTACTGAATGAATAATGTAGCGTTTATCGAAATATCTACATAAATAGTCAAGTTAAGTTGAGTTAATTAAATTTGATATTGACATATTGCTTTAAAAGTTTTGATTTAAACAAATTAGTGGGAAACCTACACTTAAAATTCGATTTTGTTGAACTGTTGTAGTCATGGTGTAATGTTGATCGTCAATGTACCGTGTGTTCTAGAGAGTTGAAATTTAATATAAAAACAAATTGCTAAATATCGAAAAAATGGCAAGTACGTATTTATGTATGATTTTATTACATACATTTAAATAAAAACTTAAAATACGTCAAAATTTAGAAATCAGTCTTTTTTTAATTATTTTACATACAAAATAAGTTTAAAAAAAACTAATGGTATTTGTTTAGTTTTATATTCATGTAATTATTCCTATAAACTATACAATAAACATATTTTAAATTCAAAGCAAACGTAAGTTTATTATTGAGAATTTTTTAAAATTGTTCATACTGTTAATTATAGTGTTTTGAAAAATAACTGAAAGAAAAACTTGAATCTTATGGTATTTGTGACACATTCCTATCATGGTTTTCTTCATATATTTGTGGTCGTTCACAATTTGTAAAATATAAAAATTCTTCTTCATTATCATTTTAACAAACTGTTGGTATATGTCAAGGCTCTCATTTAGCATTTATAGTTTTTTTCATTTATATTAATACTATTTCTCTTTCTTATTTAAATATGCTTTATTTGCTGGAAGATCTTAAAATAGTTCGCATTATCAAATCTTCAGATGATATAAATTTTCTTCAGTATGAACTAAATACACTACTATATACATATTGGTGTGTCAACAAAATTTTCTTTGGAATTAAATAAATGTAAATATTAATGTTTTTTGATCGTTTCTATTCTGGTTATATATATTTCTCAATATAGGCAATATAGCTTATATCTATGGAATAAATAATATATATTTAAAGTGACTTATAAATTTGAATGATCTTGATGTGTATTTTAAGAGAAAATTATCTTTTATTACCTATGTAAATTGTATAAATTACATATCTTTAAAATTACTTTGATTTATCAAATTTTTTTGTGTAAATTTTAGTACTATCACTGTGCATCTTATATATTGCTTTTTATAGCATTTTAGCATAAAAGGTCATTAGAAGTTGTTCAAAACTGATTTTTAAGACAATTTTGTTATCGTTGTAATATATTTTGCGTTCCTTATTTTTTTTTTTATGTTCAAAATTCTTCTACCTTTGCTTTCACATCAATTGAAATATGTATAATTAAGTAGGATTTATGTTTCTATTATACAATGTTCTTCATAATAATATTGATTGTTCTGTATTTCTCGGTTGTTTATCTTTTTTAGTTTCTTAACAATTTACCGGATCAAATATCATGTTATCCATTCAGCGATTTAGTCATGAGAAGAACTGATCAATATATTATGTTATTGCTTATCAATAATTATATTCTTTTAAGCAACATTCAAACTTTATTTTATGTATCTTATTATCATTAATTTTAGATCAATATTTAATAATATTACTATTTTTACTGCTCATTATTAATTGAATTAGGTACTTAATAAGTAATAATAATTTGTTTTATAAATTTTAGTTTTAAGTTAGTAATTAACATTTATTTTATATTTCTTCAATATATACTTTGATATATTGCATTACACTACTTATTGTAATTTTATTATTTTATTTTTTATTAATTGATCAGGGTTATTGAACCCATCTAGTTTAAAAAATATAAAGTATAAATGTTAAATTTACGTGAAAAAATTGAATATAACAAATGTTATTTTGTTTTTCCAAAAGTTTAACATTAGATATTAACCACTTTAGCAAAAAGTGTTTCTTATCGCATATTAATATTATTTTAAAACACAAAATAATTGTTTTTTTTTTTAGATTTAGAAATACACATACACGCAAAGTTGTATTGGTGAGTTTATACTAACTAGATCGAATAATTAAGTAGGATTATATTCCTTATACATTTTTAAAATAGCATTATAGGACTCTGAAAAATAAAAAAATATTGGACGACAGTAGCATTTTCCTTAATTGAAATATTTGGTTCTTTAATGAAATTATGTACCTAAAGTGCCAATTAAAACTTTGATGGTACAAAGGAAATATTTTATTATTATTATATAACATGAAAACGTTTTCACGTAACAAATTCGTCGAAACCTAGACAAAGCAAAAGTTGATTTTAAATATTATGGATTATAAAAATTTTGATTGTTTATAAAACTGCATAGGTCCTTTGGGTTGTCAGAATCCAGAGTTCTGTCAAGAAACTTTAAACAGGGTATCAATTTTGAAACTTTTTGACTGAATGTAGGTATATATTTCATCACGATTAACCGTACCCTAAAAAGTTTTACCCATAATAGTAAATTAATTAGAATTTATAGTTCATGTATTATAGATAAATGTCATCGATGTCACATATTATTTATTAATATAGAGTAATTCATTGAAATTCATCTACATTTAAATAATATGACCGAAATAATTGACAATGTATCTACTATAGGTTTATAGTATATAGAATATTATTAAATATTTTGGTTAAACAATAAATAATATAATAGTTGACAGTCCGGCGTATTGTATAGGCAATATTGGTTCATAATTGTATATAAGGGATAACATATAATACTTAATAATTGTTATTACTGATTTAATTTTATTAACATTATTTTACACATTATTATGTATATTGATATTCATATGAGCATCCGTACATTTTTCCATACGATAAAGATTATTTAAAAAATCAAAAGTAAATTTCGTTTGATATTTTAAAAGTTATTAATAAAAAAATAGAATACATAATTTAAAATATATTGGCGATATTTTAGCTCATTTCTATTTCAAGCATATTGATTTGAATATCTTATAACTTAAATTGTATGAATACTTTAATACATTTATCTATTTCGTCCCTTCGGCTCTCGGATAAATTATTAGTAGAATATTATTACTTGATTTTATTATAACTCGTATGGTTAAGATTAAGTATAATTTTTTAATATAAATATTTTTAACATTTATTTAGTAGATAAACTTTTTATAAGTTTATAATATTTACGAAAATATAATAACATTTTAAAATATTTAAATATTTACGAGTATTTAACATGGATTGGGCAATTAATAATAATAATAATTACATTATAATACGTACTACAGACAATATTTTTTGTTTAAATATAAGAAAATATGTTATCTACTCATTTAAAATTTTTAAAATTATTTAGATATAAATTTAAAAAGATATTTATAATAAAGTAATAACTTTAGAAAACATTACTAGCATTACTGGCACTATGGAATAAATATTAATAATACTTAATACAACTTGAATAAGAAGTTTAAAAGTCTATGCCGATTGTTTAACTTATAGTGAATCGATAAATATATTTTTCAAGTAAAATTTATACTAAATACCTTTGATAATACATGAGTACATGACTATTATGTTTCAGTTAAATGTGGTCTGTATAGGTAAATATACTACTTTATAGTAGGTACCTACATCATTATCAAACGATAAAATAAGTTAAAGTGGTTTTTAGTTGTATGTGGTGAAATTTAAGTTAAAGATTTTTCATAGGTATATTTCAAAAGTGTTCTAAAGATAAACCCTTTAAAGTTATAATCCGGATACAAAAGTTTACTATGTTGTTATAAAAGTTTTTCTTTTCCACTTATATTTTGCTACACGCAAACCAGACAAATATCTAGTAGTAGTTATACTACTTATAACTATAACCTGAGCACCATTTTTGAATTTGTTTACATAACTATGATAATGATTTTAAATAAAATTCCGAATATATCAAAATACATGTATATACAGCTAGCACATTTTTTTTTCGGGAGGGATTTGATTATAAATATTTATTTTTACTAAAAAAAAAAATAAAACATATAAAAGATAAACAACAACTTTTTTCAGGGTGGAGGGAGTTTTGAACCCTAAGTCCCTTCCCATGACTACAGCTTTGTAGCTTTTATATTTATTATATTCAATTTATTTTATCAGCTAGTAATTGAAAAGAAGTCAAGTAGATATAGATATTATTATACTATGTGTATAATTATGGTTGATGTAACCGCATGTGTTTTTAAGTATACTTTGTTAATTGTTTTTCTAAGTAAATAAACCTGAATAATTAATATTTAAATTAATTTAGAGTAAATTAAATTAATCTTTTAGAATTATATGAAAATCTTAAAACATTGAAATGCATTTATAAACAGTAAACAACATTATTGTAGTTCTGTGAAGCACGGAGAATAATGTAATTATTTTAAGCGCAAACTGTAAACATAAAATGATATTGATAATTTATAACAAATTAATTTTAAAATTATAAATTTAATTTGGTTATACACTTTTTTTGAATTTTCAGATATTGTGATCTTGTTTTTCCGAAATTATATTAAACTGAAAATATTCATCAAAATTTTTATTTTAATTTCTCATAATCGATTTAAATACTCTACAAGTAAAATTAAAATTAATATTTTGTATAATTTAAATATCTTGAATTTTGATAATTATTGTTCGATGGTTACTGATAAATTACATGAATTATCATACCTTATTTAAGTAAAAGTGTATAATTATATTTATTTTTGTTATAACACATAGGTATTACAGGTACGGGGCTATTAATTTTCTATTTTTATATGCATTACTTTTATAGGTTTAAATTTTGAGTGTTATAAATCATAATTTAATAATAATTATACAATTATGATATTTTGAGTATACATGTCACATTTTGAACGTATCTTATTACTTATTTCAAAAAATAGTAATTAATTTGTGGGTAATAATTTTTTAATTTTTTATTTTTCCTGGGAAACCTATAAAACAAATAAATCAATTTACATAATGACTATAATATTATTCATGAAGACATAAATACAATTTTAAATTTATATGATAATCACACTATTGGAGTTATATACTCATAAATTATATCGTAAATTTATGATCTAGGTACATCGAAATATGTAATTAGTTAATAAAACATCTAAAAATAATTAACTTTATAAATCATATAAGTTTACCAAATATAATTTAATTAATGTACATAATTAAACTACACACATGGTTATGCAAATTAATATTATGATGACTATGGTAAGTATAAAATCGTTGCTACATGTTATCAACAAAAGTACGTTTTAAAAATATGAATTAAATCCTGTGAATTAAATAAATCTTTATAAAAACAATAGTATAAAACAAGTACATTTTATGAATTTGTTTTTTATTAGTATCAATCATAGATATATAAGTACCTACTAATACAATAGATAGTAGTTTTCTCATTAAACACAAAAAAGGGACGCCATATACAAAAATAAAAACTCCATCAGCAATGGTATCACTTATCTGACTAATATTATGATAGTTGCAAAAAATATGATAAATTAAACAATACTTCTACACTAATTACAAGTTCAATAAAATACACTAATACTCATTGTATAGTCTTAGAATACACTAAAACAGAAGAAATTATAAAATATATTATATTAAATTTCATACAATTTGTATGCTAAAGTTGATAAGGTATTTTTACAGATTATTCTTCTTTGTAGATGGTGGCGTGTTTCAACCAATTTACTGTCATAAAGTGCAAGACAGTCATCTAGTATTCGTATTAGTATTAGAAGAAATGATTTTTATATTGCTAGTTATCATGCTTGTTATATTTATTAAAACATCTACGTTTAAAATGCATAAAATATTTAAACATGTCGACAAATATATTATACATTTAAGATAATAAATTAATATTATTGATTAAAAGGTCTTAGAATTTTGTAGTAAGATAAATTGTTGATAAAACATTAAAAAAAATAAAAATAAATTAAATTAAATACGATTAAAATATGAATTGACCACCATATTTTTAGATAAAGTCCTTGTATTAAAACTTGAATGATAGTTTATATAGTTTATATATATAATATAGAATATAGTTTTATACATTGAAAATGATGAAAATATCTATGTTGACTGATATTTTAGTTATTAATGACTAACATAGACATTATTATGTAGATTATAATATACACATTTTTATTTTAAGTATAAAAATAAAACTTAGTTATTGTATATTTTGTATAATAATAGTTGAACGATTGTTGTAGAAAAATGTCGTAGAAAAAAGACACAGGAGATAAAAAAATAGCGAAGAAATATTTCAAGAGTATTTGAATTGATATTTCTTTTTAAATTCACATTGGTAAAGTATCTAACTCAGTTCCTCCTTTAAGTATTACAATCGCATAAGTTTGAATGTGTATATAAATATATGTTGTACCTATATATCTTTACATGCCTACATTAATATCAATGACATCTTAGTGTTACATATTATATTTTATGATTCTATCGTATTTAGACATTAAAACAAAGTTAACGCGTGAAACAATTTTTTAGATGCGAACAATTACAAATGTATATAATTTTATTTTTTTCCATTTACATTAATATATAAAAGATAAATGAATAGACGAGAATAATGAATAATATTAATATATAGTATTATACTATAAAATAAGACGATATAATTATTATTCCATATTCACATATTAATGGACATGTTATTGTGTAATACCTTATATATTTTATGCTAATAGATGAAATTAAGTTTCTCTTTTTTAAATTCTCAAATAATTTATTTACCCGTCGTATGTAATAACAGAAAACAAACAACTTGCTTCTTAATACAAATGAAATAATTTGCACATAATACTTGTATATCATACAAGTATCTATACTGAGTTATACACAGGATTAAATCATAAAAAAATGGAAAGGTAGATTTTAGACATTCCTCCTTTGTCCCTTCGGTTCTCGAAGAAATTATAAGTTTAGGTTAGGTTAGGTTAGGTTAGGTTTAATGATAAATTTAATTATTAAAAATTTAATGATATTACATTAGAAAACTCAGTCAAATAAAATACAATATATTATACTAAAAATGAAGGCCAACATTTTACCACGTATGTAAATTACCTATGAGATTACTCAAAATAATTTTCAAGTCCCTATGATCAAAATTGAATTAGTTACTATGAAATATAAAAATTAAAATTAACAGAAATCGTAGTTTTGCCGATTTTCTGTCATTTTTTAGTACCTAGTTATTCTTCTCCCAAGAAACAACTTTTGAGGAATTTAAAAAATGAACCAAGTAAAGTACCATGAAGATGCAATTTTCTTTCAAAAGCATACCTATTTGTGATAATCGGACCATTATTTATACCCGAAAAAATGTATTAAGATTATTAAAAACACATAAAATATAATATTCAATTCTATTAAACATTTTAACTTTAAAAACTTATAAAAAAAATTGTTACTTACGATTTTCATAGTATTTTAGAAATAGATTAAATAGTATAAGAGTAGGCTTCAATAAAATGTTCATACCGTTAAATCAAAAACTGCAGAAAATATTAAACATTACGGAAAAAATTTCAAAGCTCTCTAGTTAGTCAAAAAATTAAACAATTCGTTCCAAAATTTTATCAAGTGTAAAACTATCTATGTGAAATATTAAAAAAACTTTAAGTCTCTATGAACAAAACTTAATTAGTTATCGTGAAATAAAAAATGTTATATAACGGAAACCGTAATTTTGCCGATGTTCCGTTATTTTTTGGTAATTTTATTTCTCCCAAGGAAAAACGTTTGAGAAATTCGAAAAATGAACTGAATAAAGTACCAATTAGATGAAATTTGCCATGGAAAGGACACCCCATTTGTGATAATTGGACCGTTATTTCTATCCAATAAAATGTTTTCAGACATAAAAAAAAAAGAATAAAAAAAAAACATATTATTTTGTAAAACCAATACATTCCTCGCTTCGCTTATAATCTAAAATTTGGTTTAAGTACCGATATATAGACTTTAAACATTATTTAAACTTTATGTTTACTAATATTAAATATAATATAATTATTGTTATTTTCGTTCATAGTTATGTCGGTTAATTTATAAATATTACCTATTAATTAACTATTATGTAAAATATAAATAGATATAATATTTTTTGTTCTATCGTGTTAGAGTTAGAATTAAAATGTATACGTGTGGTTAGGTTAAGAGAACGTTATAGCCACAGTTATTCTGTTTTCGTCTATTTAATGGGGAGTATAGAAAAATCACTGAAACGAAAAACAATAATTGTGATGTTTAGGTTGAACTTAGAATATAAACATATATTAGAAAATTTAAAAAGGAGCTTATTTTGGAGTACATGGCATAGTATATGTTTTATAAAATATCGTCTAGAAAAAAAGAAACATTTTCATTAGAAATCTTAATAATTAATAAAACGTTAATGATTATTGATTATAATGTTTTTATGTTAAATATATGTTTCATTTGTTTTGTTTTTTGATATGTATTTTATAACGTTTTTCGTTTAATCTTATTTTTCTGTTTTAAACATTATAATCATAACATTTAAATAACGTTTTCATTTCATGGTTGTACAATTTCCCGGTTTTTATGGCAATATTAGATTTTATATCATATTTTATAGTAGTTTTTACAATGTTTAATTGTACATAAAACATTAGATAAATCTAATTTGTGTGTCAATTGTTAATCTACGTTCGTATCAATGAAAAAAATTCAACACGGACCAAAATTTATAACAGAAAAATGGCCAATTTTTTTTTATAATATATCTTTGTTGGAGAGGTCAAATGGAATTTTCATTCATCATGATAATTATGTACACTATATAATATTATTGTTTATTCCGCATACAAATTGTAGATATTATAGGGTTACAAAAAAAAAAAATGAAATAAAATCAAAAAAAAATAAATATCAAGGTTTATTACTTATAAAGTTATTAGTAACAATAATAAATAAAGTTTATTTTATTGTTGTAATTGCATATATATATATATATATATATATAAGAAAAAGGCAATGGCGTTTTATAATAGTAACTGCGACTGAGAAAAACCATATATTATTTTTATTTTACATAATATTATTTTAATTCATCGGGTAAAAATTTTAATATAATATAATTAAATCGTTTTTCTCTTGGAATATTTTGTCTCGGTTACGGTGTTCCTAATAATAATAATAACAGTAGTATAATACTTAATGTTTATATATATATATAGCGCAGTCCACGTGTCGTGAATTGCGAGACTTCCAGGCCGAGTCCCCGGACCGCGCGAAACTGCGTGTTTCGTCGTAGAATAATTAGCGAGAAGCGAAGGAAAACCGTACCGAAGGAAATTAAAACAATTAAGCAAACGCGTGCGTACATGGCGATTCTGACGTATTGTAGGTCACGGTAATGGGTCGCCGAGGGATTTTCGACATTTTGTTATACCTACGTGAAATGACGATCTTTGGTATATAATAAGATTCTTATCGCAAACACGGTTAGTCGAGCATCTCCCATCGGGGTAACCACCACCGCAGAAACCTATAAAGTCCGGAGACAAATTAATTTTATCGTATAATACCTACGGCATTAGTCGACGGTAAACAAAACGTTATCATACACTATCTATTTGCTAAAATGGTTAATAATAATAATCATAATAATTCGTTATAATTATAGTCAAAGTTTCTTTTCACCTTATATATTAGTTTTATACGCATTATTGTATATTTATTAACTTCACATTATTTTTTGTAAATTTGTAATAATTGTGTAATATACATATTTTCAAACCAATTCATAACGAAATAATCAAAGCGCACTCAACAAGTTTGAAAACTTATATGTACTAAAATGTTTCGAGTACCGATACTATTGTATTTATTACCAATTGTCGGTACGTTTCATACCGTTTAGTAAGAGTGAGATACAATCGTACAAAATTTAAATGTAATGTACGTAAATATTGAAAATTAGCTAAATTTAACCGTACCGTTTTTTTACAAAAAACATCGTATTTGGAACTTTTAACAAAAATATATATTTGTCATAGATATGTCTAATATATGTGACCGATGAAAATAGAAAACTTATCGTGTAGAAAATTCTAACGTTTAAGAAAATAAACTCCGTTGCTTTCGTTCAATTGTGCACTAAGGGTACCGAAATACAGATAAATACACTGTTATATGGATTGAAATACGAAAAAATAAACTATATAAAAAGAGGTAGAAAACATAAAAGTAATGTAATTATTTTTAAGAAAAGGAAAGGTATTTTTTTATAATATTGCGCGGTAATAATATATATTATACAATTCGTGCGACCGCGATATCCCATTGTGGTTAACTTGTGGAAAGTTTTAACGGTAAAATGTTAATTTGAAAATAATTACATTTTTCTTTTAAATAAAACGTTTTGAAATCACGTTAACAGTGTATTAATAAAAATATATGTTGCCAATATATAATATTAATATAATATAATATTTTGTCTATAAGTAATAGTATTCTAACGTAGGGTCATACCGAATTGGATCAATGGAAAAATTCGATTAAGTTTATTATATTACTAACTACTATCTATCTATAATATAATAATTATGTAAGTCAAATTTTTTTTAGCTTTTTTGAAATGGGTTGCCTTTGATAGATAGAGAAAATATGTTTAGTTAATTTAAGGTAATTTACATAAAATTCCTTCGTAGAAACAATATATTATTATATTTTGGCATTTGGCGTTTTGCTGCTTCGTCCGTGTAAGCTATAAGTTTTACGTGAAATCTGCCCTTACTTTGTGTTCGTAATATTGAACGTACTAACAGCTTCATTAACTTATAACTTTACATTTTAGACCTAAGACTTTTAGGTTTTCAGACTTAAATAGTTTCTGGTGAATATTCATCTGACCATATTCATTTTATGAAAATAATAAATTCTTATACAATTTAAATAAATTTAGTTTAGACCTTAGTAACTTTATATTAATCAATAATGAAATATTTTGTTTAGTAGAAAATATGTAAACAAATTTTACTCGTGCATATTTAATAACGATTATTGATTATACAGTGTTGTGATTTGTTAAACATATTATAATATAGTTATGTCTGAAATTTGTTTAATACAAAATAATTAAATTTTATTATCATATAACATATTATTAGTAATTTATAATTCATAAACCAAATTTCATAGTTTTTGATTTCTTTAAATACGAGTAAGTCAATTTTAATTTCGCTTATCATAATATTTAAAAGTAATATTATTTATAATAAGTATAAAATAATTGTTTTATTAATTTATAACATTATCATTAAATTGTTATTTAATAGTGCAAATAATGTATAAATAAATAAAATAAAATATTGTAATACTATAATGTAGTATACCATAGTTGGTATATAATCAAGTTGTATTGATTACATTATCCTGTATTTAATTGACTTAAAAAAAACCATATAACGAAAAAAAAAAAAGAAAAAAATAATGTTAATTTTTCAGTAAATTAAAAAAAACCCATAAAATCAATTTATGTATTTAAAAGTTTTAATAAATACAATTCCTTAAATTGGATGTTTAGGAATTTTTTTATATTTAAAAAACGTAAAACAAAAATTTGTTTTTTACTTTTTTACTGAAGCAATTTTTATTGTAATTTTAAATATAACTTTATAATCCTAATTCCTAAGTACAATAAAAAATAAATAAAATTAATGGTTTATATTTATTTAGGATTTACCTTAAGATATTAATTATACCATAAGGGGTATAATACACTTGTTAGATAAACTGTATATCATTCTATTCTGTCTGATAATTGCATTTTTATTGATACGCTATTCTTCTTTTAGTAGTTATTACTTATACAAAATAATATTTAGTTTAATTAATAATGTTTTATATTATATTATAATATTACGACTTACGATAGAATATATTTATCAAAATTATTCTGTTTATTTTATATTTGTATAACTTATATAAGATTTCCGAGTGACGAGTCGATAAAATGCCCATTGTACCAGGTACTACAATTTGCGTGCGTATTTACAATGCGTGTAGAAAATTAGTCTTCTTAACGTTTAGAAATATGTAACAATATCTTGTCATATGAATCTTAGCGGAACGACATTTTTCTGTTTTTGTTAAGATACTACAGGTCTGATGAAAATATAATAAATTTATGACAAAGTAAACAAGGCGTTTATCAGAGTATTGTATTTGCATTTGCATTGAGATGCAGAAACTAATATAAAAAAAGATGGCAGGGTAGTAAAATAACAAAAGTGAAATAAGTAAAAAATAAATATTATACCTGTATTATCTACATTATGAATATTTTTATATTTTTTTCTAATTTGGGGTAATTGCGTTAATCCATCAATATTCTGCTAATGTGTAATTTATTTAGTGATGATTTATGAATATTATATACTTTCATTTTAACCATTTCAAGCTCATGATAATATTGAATACTTTAGTTATTCAAATATTGTATTCATCTGTTTATTTAATAATAATTAATAGGAAATTATTTTATTTTGTTTCAAATTTAAAAATTTATTTTCTTTTGCGTTACATAATTTTAATAATACCCAACTAGTAGTGATAACCGTAACTAGGGAACGACTATTAATGTATAAATTGTAACACACAAATTATAATACTCTCTGAAATTTTAGGAAATATTAGGAATGTAATTAGGTATATTATTAGATAGATATAATATATGTTTTATTTATTTATTTAAATATTTATATATTTTTGTAATGTGATTTTTACGTGGTGGAAAAAGGGTAAAAAATACAAAGGATTATTGTGTTTCCGAGTTAAATAAAATAAAACTCACCGTGTACCTATGTACATTGTTGTCGTTAAACATATTGGAAAATAGATTGCTTAGAGTTATACGAAATTGAAATAAAATAAGTTACTTTTCTGTGGCGGCCATTGTAATCTAATGTTCCGTTCAACTTTGGACAATTACGTGTTCATAAGAGCATTTTATACGTATAAAAAACAAAACAATCAATTTAATGGATGTCTCGAGAATGTTACTCACATTTGAAAATAAAAATAATAAAGAAATTAATACCAAGATTGCAGAAATATCTAATATAGTTAATCTCGAATTCTCGACGCATCTACAAAAATCGATCAATTTAGCTCTTATACTCATAATTCAATGACGTTTAGAGTACCTTAAGCCCATTAATTTCTTTCGTTAATACAGTGTATATTAATTATCAACCACAAAATAATGTAACATTATTGTAACATATTATAACATATACATTAAAAATATAATAATGATTAATTTTTGATTATTTATTTAAAATGAATCTTAATAAAATCGTATAACATCAAACAATAAAATATATAACGATTTTTTCTCATTCCGATGAAATATATTAATAAACTAAACAATATATCATAATATATATATATATATATATGTATATATTTATTTTATTTTATAAATTATTAAACGATTTTCGTAATAATATATGATGATGTTTAATTTATTTGATATTTCAATACCTACATTATGTTATAAAAATAACCAATTGTAATAAACTATTGGATTATTATTTTTAAATTCATTTTCATATACTTTATTAAAAACCTAAGAAAACAACATATAAATAAAACAATAATTATTGAAAAAATATTTAAACTCAAACGAATTCTTATAAATATACCTACTTAGTATACTTATAAGTAAATTATGTGAATATAAATTGAATTTTTATGCTCGTATAATACAGTATTAAACATTATAAGATTATGTATATTAAATTAAAAATAACTTTAAACCTAACCTATTTTTCCTCGACTAAGTACACTGTTCAGAGATCCTGATAAACATAAAATGACAATAACGCGTACAATTACAGTTGTCAATAATGTAATGTTGAAATGGCTGGTTGACGATAATTATCGCCTATCGGAACAACATATTATAAGGGTTCAACGGTTGACGACAGCGACGGGACGATGGAATAAGGATAAAGTCGACAACAGAAAGAAAAAATGAAGAGGAAACCCGATAATATCCTTTACAAGCTTAATCTATTGTCGATATTACGTGCGACTAAATGAAAATTGTTATGGTTTTTATACTTTTTACGATTATTGTCTCGTCAATAATTTTGCTATACTGTTGGTCAGTATATTTTATAAATTGATCATAAACGGTTAATATAAAAACATATTAATGTTTAATTCCTAATCAATGAAATTACGAATACATAATATTAATTTTAGAAATTCTAGAGAGAAACAATGTACAATATATTTAAGTACATTTACACAAAATATACATACAATAACAAGAATTATAAATTGTATTTTCTATCTTCATAATCAATTTCAAAAATTATGTCATTTTATTATTACTACTCTTAAGTCTCTTAATATAAATTAAATAATACGTAAACTGACATTTGTATGCATTCGAATATAATTTTATATAGTTTTCGAATCGTACATTATATATCAATAAAAAAAAAAATGTTTAATCATTGTACCTAGTGTTATAAAAGTAAAAAATAATATTTTATGTTTAAATCATGACAGAGTACAATAAATTGAAAATATTTTTTTATATATATAAAAAAAAAAAAAAAAAATATAATTGTTTTTTATTTTTACACAATAATAATAATTACATTTTTTATTTATTTATTTGTTTTTCTATTTTCGTTATTTTTTTATAACTATTGCATTTATACATAGCAATCAAATGCTTAATTAAACAATCGAGATTACGTAAAATGTTTTCAATGTTTGATAATTTTGTCTTAGAAGTTAGAACAATTATTTATATTTTAGTGAATAATACGGTATAATTATCCTAAAGTTTATATAAATAAAGTATATATTTAAATCAGGGACTGGAATCTTAATGCTTTTATCGGTTCCGGTTTCGGTACGGTTTTATAAAAAATTAAAAAAACGGTTTCGGTTCCGATTTCGGTTTTCTAAATGTTAAAATTAAGGTTTCGGTTCTGGTACCAGTAATACCGGTTTTAACCGGTTCTCAATTTTGTTTTTTAACTTTAATTTTATATTCACATGTTTTACATGTCGCTTCATTTTTTTGTTTATCATATATAAAATATAAATGTATCGATGATTTTTTTACCCGGACCATATTGATTAATGATTATTAAAAAATAAATTGTAATAAATGAAATAACTACAATACTCACGTTAAGAGTCGTAGAATAAATCGTGAAATTGAAACTTGTAGAATATTACTATTACCATTGATTATAGAATAGTCTATTCTATAATCAATGCTATTACGCATTCACCTATATATATTTCATTATTGAAGATTTAATGATCCCAATTTTCTATCACTTATTTATAATAAATAATAATAATACCTTCCCAATAACGCAAAAAAAGATATATAAAGTAGGTATATGTATATACTATAAATATTTACGCAAACGTATATGCACAGGAAATAATATAATATGTATTTATATATTATGTTTCATTGTATTATACTATTATAATTTTCTCAATATAACAGACAACATTTTTAAAGAACATTTTTCAGAATTATCTAAATTTATCTATATCTATTTATATATATATATATATATGATATTATACCGATTATGTTATAAACATTTACAAAAATAACAAGTATATTTCCGCACGTGTCCAGATTATAACTGAAATAATATGCACCCAAATTATTTTATTTCTATTATTAACATATAATAATTCATATTTTATTATTTCACAGACCATCAATTTTCTGTGGCCCATTAATTCTTCAAAAACAATTCTTGGAATTACAAAAAAAAAAAAATTAATATAAATGTAATTTGTTGGAATCGCGATGAACCAAAAAAACCAACAATTTACTAGATTAAAATATCGGTTTGGGTTCGGTTTCGGTTCTTAACAAAAAATATAAAACGGTTTTCATACGGTTCCGGTTCCAGGGTTTATAAAGGGTTTCGGTTCCAAAACCGGTTTTTTTCGGTTTGGTTCCAGTCCCTGATTTAAATAACTATAGACTTATTAAATTAAATAGAAACCTTTATTTTAAAATATATAAAAATATATTCTAGCTTTTTATGAAACATCAATAATTTAAAATTGCATTAATATTACTGAATATTACTGAATATTAAACAATATCCTTATATGTATTAAGAATATTATTTGCCAGTTAAAATATTATGATAATCTAATATTGCGACCAAAGGAGTAGATTAATAAATATTAGGATTACTGTTGGAGAGAGATTAATTGAAATTCAATTTGCCTGTTATACGATAGTGTGTGCTTATGACAACTTTGACTGAAATACTATACAGATTTTGAGTGAAGCGCATAATGCATTAATTTTACAATGATGTTATCTATTTAAGTGTAATCCATAACCACTTTCACTGAGTGTTGAGATTCAAATGTTCATAATATGTTGTATTGAAATTGGATACAGGACGTATACTTCCTGAATCAGGTATACTATAAATTGTTTTAAATTTCTTGGTAGGTAATTAGAAAGTTGTAAAAACTAACAAAATATTAGCATTTAAAAAAATTTATTTTGATTATATCGTTGCGAAACTTAAATACTTTATAATCATAATTTGGTTGAATTTACAAAAACTCTAGAAATTTAATGATGTAAAATCGAATAATTTACTAATAATTTTTTACCTAATTTAAGTTAAAATGATTGATTTAACTCAAAAAATGAATTATTTTTATTCCCCGTTTAAATTTTCAAAAACACTTAGCACTAATGAAAGATAATTAGTAATTACTTAATTAGTAATTTTGTGTTTTTCTTAAAATATCAAATTTTCTTGATTGACACGACTCAACAATTTAATAATTATAATATGATAATGGACTATTTTTATTTAATCTTAATATAATCAATAATAATATGTATATTATTATATTTAAATTATAATTAGGAATACAGTAAAATGTTCCTAGAAAACTAAACAAATTTTTTTCAATAACTACTTCTAATTCAGTAAATTGGTTTAGCGCCATATAACGTCATGCATGATCGTTATATCTTAAATATGAAGAGTTAATAAAGTTATACAATTTTAAATAGGTAAAATTTATTATTGTTTTAACATTATTTTAATAATGAAGGTATATTTTTTACGAATGAAGAATTTCTTCTTAATTTTTATAGTTTATTAATTTTAAATAAACGAATACACGAAGGGCCAAAATGCTCAATAAAAACCCTACGTGACTATACATGACTACAGATATTTATAAGGACAATAAACAATAAACCAAAAATTATAATTATTATTATATATATTTTAATTATTGATCCATTATACACATATTACAAACAAAATGTAATTCATTGTATTTTTATGTTTAGTAACAGTTTTTCACATTTACTCTAAACTTTTCGATGTTATGTTATTCGCTTGCGTTCTACCAGATTTATCTGATATATTTGATCTATACACATTATTTTTAATTTAAATTAGTTTTTCACTAAGATCTGTATCAAAGTTGTTTTCGTCGCTATCATACAAATAATTAATAGTAAAACAATATATGAATCAATTTTTTTAGAATACAAGAAACACCATATTTTTATTGACAAATTTAAATATTAACAACCGTTACTAATAAATACGAAACATACGAGACTTATATGTATATTTTATGAGTTTGAATTTTCTACTGATAGTTAATAATTAAAAAATAACTTATAACTTGCAATAAATATACAATAAATAAATTATGAATGCCTAATGTAAAATAATCTAATAATCTTTAAATATATATATATATATATAATATTAATAATTTCACGTAAACGTTTCATTATAACATCCAATCATTTCAACACTTGTTCTATAGATCAAATATAATTAAAATTACATAAGGAAACAAAGAAAATGAAGGTTTTAGAGATTCTACGTGGCGTTGAAAACAAGTATTGACTGTAAGGTCAAAAACCCCCATGTGGTGTTAAAGACAAATTATATTGAAGGACCAATAAACCACACACGGAGTTATCTGCAGAAAAAAATTATATTTTTTGCTACTAAACCTGTAGTTAAATTATTAACGTACTATTAAATATAACCCGATACAATATTAGTAGGTTAGTTTTTACTAATTACGCAATACTTTGAATACTTAAAACAGTGCATGTTACTATACTTTATGTTTCTTATCACTCTTATGCGTATAATATTTATTTAAATAAACGTTATGTAGCTATTGTAATAAATAATTTTACTATTTTACAACGGTTCACACGGCGTTATGTTTTTCAGATAGGTTTGTATGTAATATATAAAATGAAAAATAATTTAGGCAGGTAAGTAATATCTATACATTATTTATAAATGCGTGCAGTAGGGTCTGAACAATAGGAACGATCGTTACGATTGCGGCGTATAATATATAAGTGGGTTTTTAGGCTTTTCCAAGCGATTTGCTTACGGAAACACAATTCACGGGTCGAATCATTGTTTTGTTGCGGTTTGATTTCGCCGTGCACCTTGAATATTTCTCGGTATCGTCCAACCCTTTCCCCGTGGCACGGCTGTTTTCGAGTTTACCCCGAAGGTGATAGGGATGCATGTTGGCATCGTATTATTATAATGATTAGACTAGAGGAGTGTGTTTGCTCATTTAATAGAAAACGGCCAAGAGAAAAGCCAGCCGATGCATGAAATATACAGATAAGCTCCTCTCCCGTATCCATATAACCACTATATTATTATTAGCCCCGTGGCTAAGAGAACATTTGAGTTGTTCGATCATGACCTCTAAATTTTCGCTCAGGCTTCAATCAAAAGTGTCACGATATCATGATATATTATATGCTATAAACTAATTGATAACTCAATCAACGTAATTATTGTACGTGTGTTTCAAGTATTTTTTTTTTCTTCTTTTATACCGGCAAGAATAATTACAAAGTATTTATGGGGCTCACAATTTTCTGTAGTGTGTATTTTTCTAACCTTATAATATAATATAAATATAGTTAACCATGTTTTGCAGTATTATTATATTATATCAAAATTATACGACGTTTTTACATACCATACAAATTAATTATAATTATGACAGAAACAGTATTTGCAGTATTAGCTATACCGCTATTAAAAATATATATTAAAATATATTATAATATTAAAAAATACAAATTATATTTCTTTATAAACATATTCAAACATGAGTTTTTGTAGACATTTCAGTGCATGAGATTGGAGGAAAGTTGATACTTCCTCGAACTAGTTAAAAAAAAAAAAAATAGGTCGTTGTATATCATTGAAATATATAAATACAATATTATTATATAAAGGTAAAAAGTGTATAATAAAAACATAATATTTTGAACTGAATGTAATAAAATAAACAAATCTACAAACTTTTATGTTATACCAATGCTATCGCGTGTAAAATGACAATTATAAATTGCTATAAAAAAACGTATATTATAGTTAAGTTTTTTTAATAAATTTTTAATGATAATACATGTTCAATGTATAATTTGATTTATCTGATGAACAAATATTTAACGTTCAATTATATTCATATTCAATTAAGTTTTTCAAATGTATCACCCAAACCCAATTCACATAATTTAACATTGGCTAAATTTTACTATGTATATATATTTTAAAGTAATTAATTAATATTAATAATTATCATGGAACTTATATTCCAACTTTCATAGTTTTACGTTTATTAATGTCAATTGTCAATATAATATTATTATAATATATATCCTTAAACAATTAATGCTTACTATTTTTAGTTACCTACATATATTATAATATTAATTTGTTTTATTAGACTTAATTAGTTTCAATATTATTATTTCGTATGTCTTTGTATGTATTTTGACTTACAAGTTACATAGGATAATACCTACCTAAATCAAACAAAGAATATAATTTATAGATTGTAAAAATTAATGATCTTTGAAAATATAGAAAATCAATTACTTAAAATATAAAAATATATCACATATTTAATGATAAATAATTTAATGTAATTATAATAGTCATAATTTGGTTCATAAGGGATCTTATTAATCATTATTTTACATCCTCAGTGGCTTTGTCACTGTAATTGTAATAATTTATATAATTATTGTATACCTACGTAAATAAATATATTTATAAGATATCTTTTATCTTAAATATTATTATTTTTAGTTAGAAGTAAAATATGTATAATATTTAAGTTAAATCTAGTTAAAAAAAATAATGCTGAATTTTAGAACGAAGTAAAATGACTTGATTCGACGTTTATAAAAAATGTAAATATTTCTACATCGTTTTATATATAAAAAAAATAATATTTTATTCTCATTTAAATTATATTTAAATTGTTAATTAAATTCAAATAAAAAAGGAAATTATAATATAAATATCGAGCATTTTAAAAAAGCACGATAATAATATTTTAAAATAATTTTCGATCGTAGACTATTTTATAATACCTATACATTTATATGTTTGGCGTACAAAGTTCTTATGTTGTTCATTTAGGTTTTAAAATGCAGAAGATAGGAGAGGAAAGACCAAATGGTGATATTAATAGATTGAATTGAGAGTGATTTAAAGAAAGTTGGTGTGAATGAACGAGATGTTGGTGATCTATGGAAGTGTAGGACCAGGATAGTCGACCCTATATAGTTGGGAGGTAAAGTAAAGAAGAAAAAGAACACTTTAAAATTATTATAACCTATTGCGGTTATTGGTTTATATTTATGATTAGCGTATCTATCCTAAAAACTGGATTGTCGTACGTCAAGTTTATTTATACGCCTTATAACTAGGTACCTATGTTGGTTTTGATTACTTTATAAATTAAATTATCGTTTTACGCATAGTTTCATTAAGAGTACCATGTAGGTACCTACGAGATTATTATACATTTATAATTTCAACTGTAGGTAGAAACTGAATGTAATATATGTATGATTATTATTATCGGTGTTAAATGTGTTAAAACTATAAATTGAAAACCATGGAAGTGCTTTCGCGATTCTGAAACATTTAAGGAAACGTGATGAAATTTCAATTATTTTGTTTGACAGTGCTCTCGTGAAAACCAATACCTAATGATATTTTGATCAAACAATTGATAAACATTTGTGGTAGTTCATTTCAAGTCATTCTATTTCCCGAACTTTAAGTATACAAGCTGCACTTAAATTATTTTATATGTCATTTATATTATTTCATTGAAGATTTAACATTGTGTCATAGAATAATGAAGAGTTTATCAGCACATCCGTCATTCAACGTACAACTGGATAACTTTATCAACTATATATAATATGATAGTCAGTACTCAAGTATATCAATAGTCAATATTAATATTATATTAAATACTCCATGATATATTAGGTATATATTTATGACTTAAAAAACTCTTTCAAAAACCTAAATTTAAAAGACAAAATTAAATATTTAAATAAACAGTTATTCATTAAAATAATATCAAAAAGTATTTGAGTGCATCTAAATTAAAAACTAAATATAACACTATTATTATAAGTTATTAAATATAAATAAATACATTTTTAATCAATTTTATTATAATCATAAATTCTTATATGCATGATATACAAAGACAATAAATATTCATATGGATACTAAATTAAACTTTATAATATAAAATTATTTACATTTTTGTTTATTGATTATAAATTTATAAATATTATTGATTATTACCGTATAACTCCCGAAAATTGTTTAAAATTATTAGTTTAGCTGTTGTTTAAATTGATTTTAAAATTTTAAATACATATTGTAGTGTAATAAACTTTAAATTATAATAGTCAATATAATTTTTCATAGTAATTTATAGTTTGTAGAAACACGTATTTAAAAGTATATTGGTAATAAAATGTACATATGTTATTTTTTATTCATTCTTTATCAAATATGAAGTAAATATAAAAACACAGTCGGTATTATTGATTAGGTACTTTATAATAGAAAATGTGTTGTTTATAAAAAAAATATATATTTCTTTTCTCACCTTTGTACAATTTGTTTTATTTTTACTATCATACAAAATTCATTTTCTTAGCTGACTTAAAAATAAACGATCCTCCGACTTCCAAAAGAACATTGTACGTGTTTTGAAAACTTTTGTGTAGTATTGGAGCTTAGTAAAAATTGCAAATACACGCAGCTCTCAATCATCGGTACACCATCTGTCTGCAACATATTATAACTATTGCAACAACTCTTTTAAAACTTTTCCATTCGTTTGCTATCGATATCATTTTCACAACTTAAACTTTAAAATCTCAATATATATTTTCGAGGCCTTGTAGGTTTTACATCTGGTGTTAAAATATTTTTTCTTACTATAAAGTTAGCATATTATTGTAAAATATTAATAAATTATTGTCATTTGTATATTTTAATATACATATATTAACATATAATTTATTAAAAAGATAAGCACAAATATTTAAAAGAAATGTCAAAAATTCAACATGTTTTTATTTAAGATAGTTTGTTTTTAATATTAAATTCTAATAATTGTATGAAATTGTAATACAATCAACATATAATATTGACTTGTTGCTATATTAAAATTATTAATTATTTAATTCATTTATATATATCATAATTTATACTTATTTAAATTTTTTAAGAACCATTTCATTTTTAAATAAAACTATATTATTTTTGTTTTAATTCTATAATAGATAAATAACCTATTTAATAATTAATTAATTGTAATAAATTTATTATATATAATTTATTTTATATATGAAACTATTTAGTAATTGGGATTTGTGTTATGCATAAATTATATAATATTGTTGAAAATTATTTTTATTATATTCAACATATTATGATACCTTCATAAATATATTATTTATAAAGTGAAGTGGTTGATAAAATTTACATTACTATAGTTACTACACTACAATACTATATAAATAGGATTTTTGTTGTTTGAATATTTTATAATATATTACAGATTATCAACAATTATTTATTTATTTATTTTTTTTTTTTTACAGATTTACTGTAAATTAAATAAAAATCAATATTACAAGGTAGTTTATTATTAAAATGTCTTATAATACGATAAAATATGAATTATTTGTATTCTACTTATTTTTTTATTATTATTAAATAAATATATATATTAAAATAATATATGTAATATCTTTTAAATTATAATTGAGGAAAACATAAAAACGCATTAACATAAAATATGTTTAATTAATTTATAAATTATTTTATTGAATATCGATGATAAATATATTTTTTTATAAATATATCAATAACTCAATATAGTACCTATCATTCATTCTCAACTGATTAGGATTTAACATTGAATGTTGTGTTGTTTTAGTATTTATATTTTTTAATAGCAGAAATTCAAACAAAATTATCTATAAAAATGAATGACATAATTACTTTAAAAAGAATAAATCAAAATATTACGACTTTATTGAATTTTCAAATATTCTTGATAGCGTACCTTTTTATACTTCTAATTTACCGAATTGATCTCTCACGAAATTTGCGGGAGTACTAAAAACATGGATTTTAATAATAAAATGATAAAACAATTGAAAAACGGCTATTTCACTTTATCCAAATATTGAATGACTTTTAATAATTTGTATATTTGTATATTATTACGTGTACTGCAGAACAATCATTATCATTACTAAGTTATAGAGAAAAAACTAAACGGTTCCGCCAGTGGTGCCTGTCTGTTTTTAGAGTAGGTACTGTAGTAATATTAATTTTTAGATATCCACCCATCATAAATTATGTTATATTTTATCTGCATGACTATTAAGTATTAATAATATTGAGATTTTAAGTTATAAATAATTAAGTTTCAGACTTACTCATACATTTAAAATATAATATAATATACGTATAATATATATTTTAATATAATATCACAATATTTTTCTAGATACGTATTTTTACGTTTACTATCTAGATTACGTCCATTTATTATATGACTTTGAATTGGTTACTAATTTTGTATATAAATACGAGTACGATATTTCAATCTATATTAAAATTTAAAACAAATTTGGTATTTACCCTACCATATTCACCCTGAAATACCTTAATTGACAGAAGAAGTTAATAAAATATATGTTAAAACACATTCTAGGCGTATTCAAATTGTATAATAATTATATTGATGTTAAAATGTATTAAATAAAGGTACAAATTTTAACGTATATTTTGAATTTTTAAATTGCTTAACTTTTATTATAAAATATTTATATATTATAAAACTATATTCCTTAAATTAATTATTCAATATTTAAAAACTTTTTAAATTGATGTGTATACTTATTATTTACTTATTATTCTCATTAAACATTTCTAAATACGCCTTTAATAGTATAACCACTAACCAGAGAAAAAACTATTGGTATACTATATATGTAATATTATATATAACTACGGTACCTACCTATACCTTGTCAAATAGTAAAAGGTAATTTAGTATGTCGGGGTAAATCATCAATATTCGTTTTTAACTAAACCTCTCAAAAACTATGTTTGTCCCTACGGAACAAATGACGATAATGATAACTATCTATTTTGCCAAACTTTGCGGTGTACAGTACCTACTTAATAAAACCTGTTAAATGTTATCTAGTCGATGAAACGTGAAACAACCTGTCATTCGGTTTGTCGGACTCTGCCGTTTTACTAAATAGTCATAAAATCGATTTTTTTATCCGATCACAGACACATTTTAAATTTAGAACCTATTTATAAGCCATTGTGGTTCTTGAAACTTTTAACCTTACAATATATTTATATTACAATAAATCGTTAATAAGTCATGGTTCATAATATGAACTTATAGGAAGTTTATTTAGTAAAACAGTATTATATATTAAGTCCAATACAAATATGTGTGTATTTCAATACAAACATTAAATTATATATATATTATTTTAAACTATAAAATAATCGTAGTTCAATACAACCCTTAACACTAATAAATTATTCATGTTATTCGTAAATGTATTTTTATATAGTTTTGTTTTCTCTTACATAAGTACGATATTGTATACATAAGCGCAATTTGGGTAAACATTTTGGACTACTAGATTTTTTCGTTATATTTTTAATGATCAACTATATAATATACTAATCATAATTTATATTTTAATAATTAAAAATATATGAATATAATTAAAGAATTTTTGGGAGTGCTATGCATCCCTGAGCACCCACAAAATTGCGCCTATGATACCTGTTCGCTGAGTAATAAAAACTGAATATTCAAGAAATCAAGAAATATTAAATTATAATCTAAATTATTGTAATGACTTAGTATTGCATATAAATAATTAGGAAATAAATATTTGTTAAACAATCGGGATTCACATATTATACTTACTAGTTAGTCATAATAAATTGCAATAAACCAGTAGGTATCTTCAGTATCGGAATTGCAAATATATTCCGACATCTTCTTAGAGATATACTTTTAATAGGTATATCTCTAAATTAAATTTAGAGTCATAATAATTGTAATATAATTGCATTTATTATACTTAACTAAAAATAAAATATCAAATTATAGAGTGTTAAATTTAATAAAAAATATTTTCTGTAAATTTTAATTATGGAAGCCAACTATTAAAATATTCATATTTTACATGTGAGTGTATACTTACGGCTTCTTAATGTTTTATGAAATGTAGCAGAGTTTAATTAGTTTACTTAAAATATTATTAATAATAAAACATATTCACCTTAATACAAAATATATTTTTATTACATTGTACCTAACAACATTAAACTAAGTGAAACAACAAGTTTTAATTTTAATAAACAACTTTATAGATGTTATATTTAAAATAAATTAAGTTCATTATAGTTGTTTCTGATTATTGTTGGATTTGTTTGTTATAAACACCTACCACAGAACCATCTATGAATATTTCCTTATCAGCTTAGAACAATTTATATAAACATAATTTATTTTGTAATTTTCAATCCTAGAGACATACCAACGATATCAACAATTTATGACTATAACACCTTTTTTTACATAATATGTAAATATAAAGTAATTTTTTTTTTAAACCATAGATTGTTTAATTTTGTTTCACTTTCTTGTTTCAAATAAATTTACAGTATAGTAAACAGACGAGGTTGATATGTTATATTATAATAAAAATAATTGTACACAACCTTTATTAAATTTAATGTTGAACAGCTGTGAGAATAATTTATAGACCTAACTTTAATTTTCATATTTCCGTGTATACTTATTAGGTTAAAGCTTAAAAGCTGATGTAAATTTGTTATCGCTTGTCAGTGATGTATAGATAGATACTTATGTATTGACAGTAATCAAACATATGTGAGTACGTGTATACCGGAAATATATTTTCTTGCTGTCTTCGGTAGGTACCATTGAAAATGAAATATATCCGACGACGCGACGCACAGGTTTAAAAACGTATGTTGATGATAAATGAATGTTATTTTCATAGGTATCAAGAAGTAAGTGTAATCTGCTATGGTAGGTATACCGACAAATCGTTTCGTTTCAAATATGGAATCTGGCAATGTAATTTTATCCAATCAATACTTTTGTGTTTACAGAACCTAAAATTTATATTTTCAAAACATTAAACTATTATGTAAACACTATAACATAGACGTATAAACAAATGTTGAAATTGATGTAATATTATTTATATGTATAAATAATAATCACCAATATAATCAATCTATTACTATTGACATCATGTATAGATATAGAATATATTATCATTCTTGAATAAGAAAAATAATCATTGAAACTTGTTGGATCTCGGATGCATATGAATCTTGAATTTTGGGTAATTAAATATGCTTACACTGTGGTTAAGTAGTTTATTCATTCGATTTTTTATTAATACCTACTTTATGTTATTTAAATTAAGTTTTAAAGACATATTTTATCAATATTTCTTTGTAAATTAAATTTAAATATGTATTGTTCCTAATACAGATACCATAATATAATTCTGAAACTTAATAATAATGCAAACACAATTTTACAAATAAATGTAGGTAGGCATGTAAACACAAATATTGTAAACTTTTATAAAAGTAAATATAAGATTTAAGTTTCATTCGCATTCTTGGTTTATCTAGCTAACAGATATTATGACATACATTGCACAACGTTTTAATTATGGCATTTGTGAGTTTTTAATTTAATCATTAATTATTTTATATACAAATTAAAAAAATAGGAACATTTTTAATGATTTAACAACATATTTTCCTTTAATTTTACAATTTAAAATTGTAATATTAAGCTACAGCTAGGTATTTAAAATATAAGCAGTTTAAAAAACTGAGTATAGTTTTTATTGTGCAATTTTGGTGAAAATTGGTTAATTAAAATGCTATGTTCTAGTTAACTAAGAACATAGAAACATAAGAAAAAGAGGATGTAAAACTGTTATTTTTTTAAAAATTTTTTGTTTTAAGGTTATTTTTAAAAATATGGATGAAAACTACATAAATATTTATGATATTTACTCAGAATTTTATATTGTTAATATTATTATAACTCACAAGTCGGAAAATAATTAATAAGTGTGTATATTTTATTAATATTTTCATATTAATAAATATTTATAATTATTTTTTTTTTTTAATTTATTAATTTATTAATAATTTTATAAAATTATATGAAAAGTAAAAATGAATAAATATATCATTGACATAAATATATAAAAGTTATTGTATTTTTTTTTGTGACAAAAAATAATAAAATTATTGAAAATAAGATATAGCCTTAAGGTTAACATGGTAACAGTGTATATTATTATTTTAATAAATACGGACTTTTGTATTTCTAGTTGTAACATATATTACATTTATCTTATAAATGTTACTTTTTCAGTTATTAGGTACCTACCTATGATGTTTAGGTTTAATAAATCAAATTTTTATAACATTATATACCTATAATTAATAAATAATTCTAAGAGACACATAATATATAGCACATATAAATCATAGACTATAATAATCTATAATAAGTTAATAAGATACCTAATAGTATAATTTATAGTGTTTTCCAAATTAAAAATATATAGATATATATATTTAACTATATGATTTAATAAATTTTAGTTTAGGTATATTAATATATGTAATAAAAGAAACCATTCATATAAACAGTTAAATTTATAGACTACAAAAAATTACATTGTATTATAAAAAAATGTTAAAGTAAATTTTATTGCAATTAAATATAGGTACCTACAAAAAACATTTTGTGCATAATAATAACTTTTCGAAAAAAAACTCTTATTTTTACTATGTATATTATTAGTTTTATAATTTAGTTACAAACGCCATAATTAATGGTACTGTAAAAAGACAACGACAGAGTTGTAATTTTATAAGTTTCTCATTATAAATTTATATTTGGATAGTTTATATGCTTCCTTTTTATTCTGTAAGACTACTAAAATTCGCTCGTAAAACCATTTACATCGTTTTGGAAAATAATTTGGCTTCCATTTTGTTTAAAAGGTTTCGGTAAAATAATTGTAGATGGAGGTGAGGTGATTGAAAAATGTTAAAATACAAAAAAATAACTCAGTTTACCTCAAACGATTTTACAAATATAATTTATTTGACGGTATTTTAATTTTCGAAAAATAATAGCCAAAGTCTTTTTGTTTAGTTGGTAGAAATGTTTGTTCATAAAGAATAAATGCATTACATCTTTCGTCAAAAAAATATTAAATATTCTAAAAATATAATATATTTTATTCTAGATAATATATTGTTTTGCATTATTTTTGTAAAACGGTTTGAAATGATTCAGGTCTATAACATTTATAAATAAATAATTTAATGTTTTCAGTAAAGTATAATATTTATATATATATATATATTATATATAGGTTTAAATAATAATATTATTGTAGAAGTAATTCTGAGAAACCTTATAGATATATGAATACATTTTAATTTGATTTGTGTTTAGTTAAACAAAAAAATGAAATAATTAAGTAAACTAGAAAATACAGATTGGATAAAATACGAAAATTAAATTAACTGCTCTTATAGAATATATATATATATATATAATTATATGATAATTTTCAATGTATATCAGACATTAGTAATATTTCAATGTTTATATTACCAAAAACCAAATTTTTGGTAATTTTTCTTGCTATGACATATGATCTATTATATCGCACTATTTCGTTGTTGATATATATTTTTATTTTGTTTAAAACTGTATTATATTTACACAACTGCAAAAAACTTAACTTTTTATGATACATTGTGATGTAATAATATTTGCATAACAATATACGTTAAAAATGTGTTAAACAAGATAAAAAGTTTTTCTGTTTTTAATTTTCTTCTTATTTCTATTTCTTTATATTTATTGAAATTAAAAATAAAATGTTAATGGTTACTTTTTGGTTATAAATATTTTTGATTAGGTCATATTAAATTATTAAAGATAAAAAGTGTTTTATGGATTTTAAAATAAAATTTTTATTAAAAAATAAAATAAATACAATTTTCTATAAACTAATTTTAATTTTAATCGCAAAAAAAAAACGTATGTTTTTGTGTTTTTAGTAACTCATATTAGGTTAAATTATTTTATAAATATAACAAAAATACCGACTTCTATTATATGATTCTATCTATGATTATTATTATTAGAGTTAATTTATCTATTATCAAATTTGTAAAGGAGAAAATAAACTATGCTTTAGAGAAGAGCTTTTTAAAATGGTTTTGTTAAATTTATTAGTAGTTTAACAACTTATTTTTTTAAAATACATATCAGTATATTACTATTTGTAAAATGAAAATATTAAAAAAAACGCTAGTGCATAATATTTGTTCTTTAGATTAAAATTATGATATTAATTGGTAATTTTAATATAATATTTACAAATAAATAGTAACAAAGCTCTATGTAGATTTGCTATGTGTACGTCAGACAGAAACAAGAAATTCGAGTATAGGTGAATACGTAAGATTTAAATTTACACAACATTCAGTAAATTTGAAATATCGATGATAAAACGCACATGTTTTTATGAATTATTTTCTATAGTTATCCAATTAATTGTATTTATATATATATTTTTTTTTTGTTACAATTTAATTAAATTTAATCCTACTTTAATGTATTTGATAGGATTGTAAAATATTGTAATGGTTGTATTTTTAGAATGAAAAAGTTTAAAAACCGGAAAAACTATGAAAAAATAAGAACGAATGAGTTCATTAAATTCATAATTGGTGTGTAAAACCAGCTAGGAATTAAGTACGCTTAAAGGGTTGGTTTTAAAGAGCATAAACCACTTTTTTTTTGTCGCAGACAGAGAGCGAAAAAATTCAAAGAGGTAAAAATAAAAATCCCCCGAATCGTGAATACCACTATGTACGTGCCAACAAGAATGTAATCCGATACGTATAATACAGAGACTATAAAAGGGTGCAAAAAAATATGCTTTTGTTATCTTATGCGGAAGTTAATATAGGTAGGCGTATAGTTCGTAAACACGATAAATTAAAATATCGTCTGGACTGAGTTATATTGACTTATTTGTTTATTACTTATAGTGCCATACGTTTGATTTTATACGTTTTGTTGTAAATTATCAGTATTTAGAACAATTGTTATGGACACAATAGTGATTATTCACAATTACAATAATTAAAAAGAAATTTAGATTTTTTAATTAATATTTTTTATCAATATAACTAATTATATAATATAATTATTTTAAATTGGGTATAAATAATTTTGGGTAGTAATAATATTAAATTAATGTCTATTGCATAAAGTAAAAACAAAATGTTCATATATATTTTATACTTTTAAACTTTTATTTATTTAATATGGTTATTTTAAAAATTTAAATCAGTTTTAATTTCACTTTTAATAAGTTTATCTGACAAAAGACAGATTACTACAGAATTCAGTCGGTAAAATCATCTTATTACGGATAATTTTGTGTTTATATTATGAAAAAAAAAAAGGTTAAAAGATACTAATTCGAATTGAGTCTGACTCTATAAAATAAAATAACTTACAATGTAATCAAATTCTATATAAATGATAAACTTTTATGATATTTTATAATATAATATGTATAATAAAAAAAAATAAATACTGACATAATAAAACAAACTATACTAAGAAATATAATATTCATAATTAGGAATACATGTATAAATTTCCTTAATAAATATCAGTTTAAATAAACATTTATTTTAGTTTTCAATTTCAAACATCAAATTGTGAAAAGTATAATGGAAATATTTTTAATTTGCCTATGAAATTATTATTATTATTTTTATATTCAAATTATATTAAAATATTACATTTAAAAATAAAATAAAGCACATAATATGATATTTTATTTTATTTTTTAAATTTAAAGATTTATTGGAAAAATGGAAATACAATTTTTAGTCTAACTATATCTATTATACTAATCATCATATCGTTCATTAAAATTATATGCCTACTACGGAAAAATTATATTTATGACTTACTTTTTTTTTATTGTTTATTACATAGTAAAAATTGTATTCGTGTATATAATATAAATTACGTTTATATACGTATAGTGTTTTTTTTTTATTGGAAAATAAATAAAAATGGTACATCTTGTTTTTTTTAAATAGTATACAGATATAAAAACACTTTTGGTCCCAATAAATCTCTCTAAATCCTAATAAATCTTAAAATAGTATAAGTAGGTACTTCTAGTTAAAATAAAATTCAAAATACCACTTATGTTATAAGTATTAAGATAAAAAATAATTATTTTTTAAAAAACATTACCATCACACACTTGTTTATGTACCTTATGTATGTTTATCGAAACTATATAATAATGAATAATTTAAAAAATTAAATTAAAAATTTGAATTTGAAGGAAAAAATGTGGAATACAATTCTTATATTATAAAATGTCACACTTCACTAATTATAAACTTTCCTATTTGAATTATATAAAATAAAAATTAGGTTCAGAAGTTTTACCTAGAATTACAATTTGGAAGTTTTTAGTCTAAACTATAATTCCATAATTAATGATGAACGAAAGGTTGGAGCCATTGATTTTTAAAATTATGAATTTGTGTTTAAATTGTCATATTTTAGGGTGGATCACTCCAAAAATTATATGCAGTCTTTTTATTGATCGGAAATGGAACATAGATGGTACTTTAAATAATTCATTCTTTATGATATATTACTATATAAGTATTGTTTTTAGTTATTATAAACACTCAAAGATGATTAATTTTAGTTAGAATACTTACATAATCAGTTAAAAATATTTGAAAAAAAGTATAACTCATAATTTTATATATTTCCATATTTTATAATTATTTTTTTAAAACAATAAACTAATACAAAACTCTACTCTTAAAGATTAATAAATATAGAAAACATTTGATATAATTGTTTGACCTTATCTTTCCTTAACAGTTTTCGAAACGTTAATATGAATAATTTCTCTGATTAAAATGTCCAAATACCTTTGGGAAAAGTACCAAATAGAAAATTTGGAATGTTTTCTTGTACTGTTTTAATGATTTTAATACGTTAGCGATGAACTTAATTTAAGAATTCATAGAATATTATTTTTTAATTTATAAATATATATATATACATATAATATATATTTTCTTTACACATTTACTCTGACAAGTATAGTTTATACATAAGTATTTATACTATTTATTTATTCTTGTCTAAATATAATTTAAAAATTTTTGATGTGTGCTTAAGGTTATATGGGCTAAAAGTTTATCCTGAACCACGACAATTTCTAATAATAATGTGGATCATGTAATATATATTTGTATTAATATACAAATTATATATATATAATATGTATTTGCGTAACACGAAATGAATATATTTTTTTAAAATGCGTATAAAGATGATATTATTATATATAATATATAATAATAATAGTTTTCTTTTATAATTAATGTATAACATATTAATTATTACATAACTATGATAAACATAAATTTTCACAAAAAGAGAACTATTAAGATAATATACATAAAAAAATTTTAAATTAAAATATTGATTATCATGTCACAAAAAAATTAATTTATACTAATAATTTTTTTTCTCCGTATTGTTAATTATATAGAAATTTGATTTTAGTGGTTATGATTTGATATGTGTTAATAATTTATAATAATTATTATTAAAGTATTACATATTGTTGTGTTGTGTCTTTATGGATATAATATTTTGTATTTAAATGTACCTGTACGCAACCTTATTGTCTATGATTATGACAAATATATTTAATTAATCAATTAAACAAATACAATGTATCGATAAAACATTGTTGACTATAATATTATCATGCATATTTTTATTGAAAAACTATTTGATCAATGAAAATATACTACATCAAATTACGCATTACGTTTATAATTATAACGATCCATAGTCTATGCATCTTTTCCTTGTCAGTTTTGTGGTTTTAAGGGTTACTATTTAAATAAGTACTATTGTTTTAAATTTGTTTTACTTTGGTGTATAAATTAACAATACAAATTGTTAATGTAATAATATTATTGAATATATTACATTATCATATCATTATTATTATTTCATAACAAAAATAATTACCATATTAAACAAAACCCAAAAAGCCATTATCGTAAAATAATATATATATTATATTACACTGATCAGACGACTTTTAACAAAATTTAGGATAGTTAAGGGTATAGATAGTTATTGTCTCTGAAATGAAATATTTATTGTATTTTATATAATATATATAAATACAATTTAAAAATTAAAAAAAAAAAATCTTGTTATTTATTTTAGAAATTAAATAAAACAATTTCTACAATTGATTTATGATTAAACCACTATAATAACATATAAAGCTTTTAAAAATGGTAATTTATTAGAACTATATGATTTATAGTATGTATCGACACAGTGTTAGGAAATATATAGACGAATTTAATATTATTTTGTAGAGATCAAATTGCTTAGATATATTTTTATCCAGATAAATATAATATTGCAGTTAGATTATACAAGTTAAATAATTATACTCATAACATAAATATTTTATGTGTAACTTGAATATAATAAACTGTATTACGTTATGTAATATATTTATAATATAAATATCTATATATTTAAAAACATTAAACTAGTATTTGGATTCACAAAACCAAATATGTATATAATTAATTTTCAAATATTTTAAAAATTAAAAATCAAAATAGTCGATTCCAGGCGTTCCTCCTTCTTCCATTCGGTCCTCAGAGAAATTAGTGGTTTATTATAGAAATTTGAATGCAATGATATGGCATTGAAAAATATGATTTTAGCGAAAATCAATCTGATATGTAACATATTATATTAATAATAAGTTCCAAAATTTTACCACGTGTGTAAAATATTTATGAGAATAATCAAAAATATTTACAAGTCTCTACGTTCAAAACTGCATTAGCTATCCTAAAATATTTAAAATTAAATTTACGGCAACTGTAATTTTGCCGATTTGCCGTTATATTTTTTGTAGTTTTTCTTCTTCTGAGGCAAAAAATTGAGATATTTGAAAAATGAGTTGAATAAAGTACCAAGTAGATGCAATTTGCTACCGATAGCATAACCTACTTGTAGTAATCGGACCATTATTTTTACCCGAAAAATTGTTTTCAGGCACACAAATAATAAAAAAAAAAACATGTTTGTAAAACCAATACATTTCTCGCTTCGTTTAGAATCTAAAATACAATTTTTTAGCCTTTATGTCAAGTGTATAGACTATATATGAGAATAGTTTTTCTTATCCTAAGGAAAAACTATTGAGAGATTTGAAAAATGAGCTAACTAAAGTACCAAGTTGATGCAATTTGCTATTAAAAGCATACCTTATTTGCGGTAATCGGATCACCCTAAAAAAGTGTCTTCAGACTTTAAAAAACACAAAAATCAAACATTAATGTGAAATGTAAAATGTTAAAGTTTGAAGGCGTTAAAAAAAAAAAAAATTGCGATTTATGATTTTACATTTAGAAGTATGTCATAAAACATAAATAAAATTTTCAGCTTACCATATGAAAAATCAAAATATTTATGTGTTAAAATTTACAATAAAATCATAAAAAGTATCAAAAAATAACATGTTTTGATAAATTCGAAAAATGAGCTAAATAAAGTACCAAATTAGATTCAATTTTTTACCGAAAGCATACCCTACTTGTTGAATCGGACTATAATATTTCTCCCCGAAAAAGTGTCTTCAGACATAAAATAATTTGTATAAGCAATACGTCATATTCCTCCCTTCTCATAGAATCTAAAAGTAGTCTCAAATATAAATTCTAAAAACATTATTTATAGATTTATTTTTTGATGTCATAAAAATACTGTTCGTATTTAAATTCTGAAATTTGTTATTTTCTGATTTTCGTTGGAAACTGAGTTCTAATTTAATTTTATCATAAATGATTTTTTTATAATCCTTAACAGTTTTAATTTCTACGAATTTAATTTTACTTTTAATTACGAAATTATTTATAAATTTAATAAGAAGTATAATTTTGTTAATTGATCGATTGATGATTTAACAGCCAAATAAGTTATTACATGTTTTTGTTACAATGTACAAATACGAAACAATTTTACATGAAAACTTTATTGTTCATTCATAAGTTTTATTTCAATATATAAATAACATTTAATAATCTATATATCTATATGTCTATATATCTAATATCTATTTATAGAAAAATAATTAGTTTATTATAGTTACTAAAGTATGAAATTATTATGTTTCAAATTTAATTTAGGCATTAGACAACATAGCATTGTATATGTTATATATGATTACAATATAATGTGCAGATAATAGAGATCAATCAGAATATTATGCAATTAAATTATATAATTTTCTCATCTTTAATTAATCTTATATAATCGACATATTAGAATAGTATAAATACTTAATGGTAATTAAATTTAATTAAAAAACATATATTTCTTTCATAATATTTTTAATTTAAGTTAAATATTATTTGTTAAGTATAAAAATGCATTCATATATATTATACATATTTCATATATTTGTACTGCTTCTAGTTATTATATTAGAATGACATTACATTTTGTGTGGCTTGAATCTTGGGGAACAAAATTCAATTTATTTAATACACAGAATACCTATTTTATTTTCTTCTAAGAAAATATATATATTTGAATTGCAGGGTCATCACCACTGTTAACCACATCCAAGATACAAATAAGCTTGCTGTACTTAGAGTAATATAACCGCATTTAGTTACTGTGTCCACTTCACGACTGCCTTAGATGAAGAAAAACAAAAGAAGGCAAGTGAAATATGTTAACTGATAAAAAGTAAATAATTAATATATAATTACACAGTATTAAAAATTATTATAAATTAAAAATATATTGGTGTATTTACCTAAATAACAGATTTGTATTTATTTAGATAAAGAATCATTTTAATAATACCTATATTTTATGTTTATGAAAAACATTTTATTCTAACCGACTAATCAAATTAATTTAGTGAAATTATTTATTCACATTATCATATAATAATACTCATTTGTCATTTATATATTAAACTACATTTAGCACTTATCCTATGATGATTTTAAATATTCGTATTACGTTTCCACCGTTCATACTACTGACAATTTAAATAAAAACTATAGAACGAATGGTCGTAATAATGGTATAATTTATCATTTCCCATTGATATTAAAAGGAAAAATACGGCACTCCACCAAGTGGTAACTAAAATCAGTAGAATATTATTATAATGATTTTCCAATATTATTTAGATATAGGTTAGATATAGGTACCTACGTCGTTTATTTGTTCAGATAATTTTGACCATGTGTTTTTAAAAACTATTATTTTTATAAAAAATTTTATTTTATAAGCTATAGAATAGAGCTTAATTAAATTGAATATGAAATTATAATAAAATGTTCGAAGTTTTAATTAAAATTAAGAAAATTCATTTTTTATTATAATAAAAATTTATTGAAATTAAAATTCACGACTTATTTTATGTAAATGTAATATTTTTATATGACTATAATAATAATGAGCGTCGTGTGTATTAAAAAATAGCTTAGTATTTAAAATTTATATTACTATAATTAAATAATTATAATTTTACATTAGTTATTTGTGTAAAATAAATATATTTATTCAAAATAAGATGAACATAATTTATGCATATTATTTACCACTATATTCGCAAAATTTTTTCAATAAATTTTGGTGATATACCACTCAGTATCTCATTGCTTATTATAATCTTAATTACATTATATATTATAATATACTTAATAAACATATTATTTTTATACACAAATTATATTTAATTTTTTTTTAAATTATTCTTTTGCATAGTGGAATATTCAAAATATTGTTTTATCATTAAACAATTTTCATCTTCGAGGCGAATTATGTGTTTCGAAAATCTGCAAGTGACGTTTTGGCATTGCTTTGATATATTTGATTCTACTTTAGGTAAATGACTAAAAGCTAATGGTAAACACATGCACCCACATACACATATTCATGGAAATATATTGGGTGATTACCACTGTCTCAAACTGATTTGAAATTATTAGTGCAACAAACTTTAAATTGTTTTTCTGATTAAAAAAGCAAAAATTAAAAAAAGTAGTACATTATAAAATGAAACAACGTCAGTTGTATTTTTAAAATTGTATAAACATAAGTATATAATATGACATAAAAAAATTATCAAAATATTATTTATATCACATATAAATATTTTTCTAGGTTGTTACTTAAAAATCATTAAATACCAAAATCAAGTTTAAAACTATTATATTATTAAAGTATTATAAGTTATTATAAAATATTATTATCCATATAACAATAAACAATATTTTCATAGTAGGTACCTATTTATTTATATTTTAATTTAAAATAAAATACTTTTTATAAGATCAATAACAAAAGAAATATATTACATATAAAAACAAAATTTTATATTAAACAGTTTTAATAATGATTTGAAAAAGCACCAAAAGTTATTTAATTAACTTTATATATATGTACTTGTTATTTAGTATTTTTAATACTCTGATAATTGATATAATACTATATACCTATACAGTAATTTTCCTGTTTTGTACGTATCAATAACTAACTTAGCCGGGCGAACTCAAATTATAAAATAATGTACTGGAATAGCTTTAGGGTAACAAAATACAAAATTTGGAAGTATTTTTTAATTTTCAATCCATTTAGTGCACGCATGTACAATACAACCATTGTTTTTTTTTTTTTTTAAATAACAAATTAACAACTCACCATTCCATTTTGATTTAATTTTTTTAATAATTTTTAGCAAAAATGTTTACTCAGTTTTATTAAATTAAATATTTGAAATAATAAGCGTACATACATTATAACCAATAAAACACATATTAGATAAATAATTATATTTTAAGAACTGTAAAAGTATATACTAATTCATACAAATAATATACTAAATATTTGCGCAAAAAAAAAAAAAAAAATTACAAAATTCCTATATGTGGATGCTGGAAAAATAGTAAAATATACGTATAATATTAGTTCGGTACATATGGTATTAGAACTTAATGTTATATACGATTATGTACGAAATAACTGATACAAACAAATTGTTTTGTATTTAACTTTATGTATCTTTTTTAAACAACAATTATATATTTTATTATGTAACTACAAATATTTAATAAATAATTTATATATGTATTATAATACAACCTCTAAATTATATTAGGGAAATATAACATGGCATCTCATATTGAAACTTGTTTCTGTGAAATATTTACTGATATTTCTTAAACTACTATATCGAAAAAATATATTATAGGTAATACATGTCTGTATAGTATATAATATACATAATATATTTCTTTGTATTAAAATAAAGTAGACGCTATATACACAAAATAACTATCCTACATAAATGTAAATTACTTTTTATATAAACAAAACTTGTGGTATAAAGTACAAATTGAACACGTTCCGCAACAATTCAAAATATATATAATAAAAGTAAATTGAAATTTAAACGTTTCAAGTTTTGAGAAGAAAGCCAACAAAATATTTATCGAAAACAATAATAGTTTAGAAAATATAAATATATGTATGCATAATAACATAAGAAATTATATTTGTTGGTAAATATTTGTTTGTATTTTAACCTATAGGTAAATCATATTTTCAAATTAGATATGTGATGTATTTGGTATTTATAATCAATGTTCTATAACATTAGTAACCAATAAATAGACTATAACTATTTTTAAATAAATTTATAAAACAAATATACACCTATTTGTTTTATAATTGTTTGCTAATTATTATGCATATGATTTTAGAGTAATATGATTAACATGTATTATGTTGTACATAATATTTATGACTCCAAAATTAGTTATCAATTTATCACTAATAACTAATTTTTAAATAACAAAATAAATTCATTGGTTAAAGTTCAATTAATTACAATGAAAGTACCTATATAATATATTTAAATGAAAATTTATAAATAAGGTTAGATTAGATGTAATAATTTATACTTTTCAATAAAGATAAAAATGAATAGGCATGTTAATATTAAATAATTGTTTTAAAATGCATGCAGTTATATTGGTATTTTTAAACCATATTAATGAAAGTATCATGATAGACAACCGGATAATATATACACAATACATATATATATATATATATATATATATATATATATATATATAAGTATATTTCTTCACATAATAGAAGCCAATCAAACTACAGCTAAACGTAAAATCAATACATTAAAAAAAAAAAAAAACATTTTCTAGGTAATTAAAATAAAAAAAAATCTAAATATTCATTTAAAACTTAAAACTGTATAAAATAAATTATAATAATATTTATCTTGTTATATTCCAGATTTAATGAGTTCGTAAAATAATATTTAACATTAATAATTTGTTATCAAGGCTACACGAACTTACGATTTTTTTTATTAACTTTTATTTTATTATGTAGTTGCTGATAATGATACACAAACTAAAATGTAGTTTCCAAAATAATATTTTTCTTTATTCTTTCAGAATTTGTTTTGGCTACTATAGCATCTAAGAACCTTGACCATTCTAAGCCAGAGTTTATTAAATATTTTTTATTCATTTATCCCTAATTTATTATTATTTTTTCTCGTACCCCTACAACCTACCATCAGTACCATCAATTTATAGAAATCCACTTTCAAACAAAATAACTGTTAAATGGCGGAAAATAAAGAAATAATTTATATTTATTTTAATTAACCTTACAATAAATGTAATTGTTATAATAATAATTGTATAAGTAATTTAATTCGAACTTGAGCTTATTTGGCTTCACTCAATTTTCTATTTTTTTCAGAAAATTAAATATTATGGTTTTTTTTTTCTAAATAATTGAAGATTATATAATATGTCTATATTTGTACACCTATTTTACGTATGTAATTCTTTTTGTTGAAACCATACAAAATAAACTACATGATACAATTTATAATAGTTATTCAATTAACTACAGTGATTCGCGTTAAACAATATTATAATTTGTTTTTATTATTAAATAGTAAATGTATGCTATACTAAGTACAACGATGAAGTATTTTGAGTAGACGAATATTATTTTTTAATTGTCAGTAGACAGTGAATAACGGGTTTCAATTATTTATTATAATAATCGTTTGGCGTCTTAAAAAAAGAAGTTTATTCGATTACCACAGTAATAACGTCAAAACTTCAACAATTTAAAAAGATAGAATAAATATTTGTATTCATTAAAGTCGATATAGAATATAGAATTTTTAAAATATACAAACATAATATAATATCATATAAAAATTGAAATTATTGTAGGAGTATGCCCTTCGATTTTTACGATTGTGGATTTTGTTTGTTTGTGTAAAGTGAATTTTGATAAAAAAAAAAAAAAAAAAAAAATGAAAAAACTCCGTATGGTCACGCTGGTCAAAGAGGCGCAGGGTTAAAGCATGAATAATGTATTCCATTAATATACAGCATTTGGTCAAATACATATGACAAAATACGATTACATTAATCAAACGAAAATGGACCATAGCAGATTTCTTACGAAGAGGACAAATAAACTGCGGTTTTGCAAAATATATCACGAATGTATGATATGCGCGCACACAACATTATGATATTTATAACAAAAATAACAATATATATTGTATTCTGTGTTTTCCAATCGCATATGTCTCCAGCGGGACATTGATTGAAAGTAAACACTCAAAGAGGACAGTTCCAAAGGATTGGGCATTATGTCCTATGCGTGTTTTATTTTTGTATTCTTTATATCATTATGTACATTTTTAATAATTAACGACATGTCATTTTGTTTTTTATTCATTTTGACGATTTATGAGTGGTGGTGTCATTAATCGATCATAATCTACTTATACGCAAATAATAGTCCATAAATAAACAATTTGTAAGTATAAATTAAACAAAACATTATTTAAAAAACGCGTATTATAATGATGAATGTTAATTTGATGATGCATAAAAATAAAATCTTACAATAGACATTTTACTTTTACCTTTAGTAAAAGATAAAATAGCCCTTAAAGAATTTTTTATTTTATATAGTGTCATAATTTTACCATAACTTCCGTAGCATAACTAAGAGGAAATCCGTTCTAAACTTTGCAATGTACACCGGAAAAGGGGAATAAAAACACGGAAATCAAAAATCTCAAGACTATAGTGAAAATAAAGCAAATATCTTGGTAAAACAGTTATATTTTGTTGACAAATATGATTAAATTTTTTAATATGCTAAGCCACACGTTATAGACGTAAGTTAAAAATTAAAACTTACTTCAGTATATTATAGAGGTTTAAAATACATTTTATTTTTCAGTCTATTAAATGTTTCTATATGGAAAGAGGTGGTAAGTTAAAAATAAATAAAGCCTTATATAGTTGTCTGGTCTGTATATGTTAAAATATTGCGTAACCTTAAGTCCTCAACTATGTCAGTGATCGACAAATTGGCTTTGTTTATAAAAAGAATGACACTAATTTAAGCACTAAGTTGCTAATACCCGATACAAAATATAATATCATATATCAATGGCATACGTATTGATAAATTTTAAATAAATTAAGATAATTAATAAACGTAAATAAGTATGGTTTTTTTTTCTTTCAATAAATTTTCAACATTATTCATTTATGTTTAAATTATAAATCTTTATATTCTAGCTTGTCTAATAATAAGATATATTAAACGTTTGTGAATTTAATAAAATCGTATCTTAAATTATGCATAATTATACAATTAAATTTAATAATTTATAGGTATTATATGATTGTTTAACTAATATATATATTTTTTAAATTAAACAGCGGATATTTAATAATCTGAAAAAATGTATATATTAATTTAATATTGTATATTAGGTATCTAAACAAATACTAAACATAACGATATGTAAATTAAAAGAATCGAATTATTAATGAAATAATGAGTTACATAATAGTTAGGAATTTAATGAAAACACCAATGAATTCATTAAAATATATTATTATTTTTAACAGTTTTTTATGGTATGTGTGTAAAATATACAATAATACACACCGGAAAAAAATATGAAAAAATAACGTGCTCGGGTGATAATGAAAATATATTAGACAGCAGCTATAAGTTCTGTCGAATGATGTTATATAACGGGAACATGAAACACACAAACATTCTCTGCTGTAACTACTGAGTGGTCTCTTGATATTTTTTTATCCCGAAAATGTTAACCTCTAAGGACCCCTTAGCGCAGATCTTTTGTTATTAATAATATATTTTTTTCTTTTTCAACAATTTTGATCTAACACATTTGTCATGACATCAGGTCCCGCCGTTGGTATTATTTCCATTTACGAACGATATATCCAATATCGAGTGAACTCTATATTAAATATGAAAGTTCTTCAATGCACCATCTGTAGTTTTTAATATTATTATTATATTATGTTCCTGATACAAAATGTCTACATCGCACAATCTTATATGTACTGCTGTACATTCTGAACCGATTGGTTGCTCCTAAATTTTGAGTCACTAAATCATTATTTAAGGTCATTTCTACATATAAAACCAATAATTTAAGATCGTGAAAAATATAATTCCAAGTTTTGGCGTTATTACTTAAAAAAGATTGAGTGACATATTATTGTACTGTTCTACTTTAGTGTCTTTAGAATATAAATTATTTCTTATATGTTAAAATGTTAATATTTTAGTATTAATATATTATCAATACACCAGGAGACAATATTATAGATAATATTATTTAGTTATTTGCAAATCGTGAATAATTCGACCATTATTTTTAATACTACTTAATCCGTATATTAAGCTTAATAAGTAATAACATAATAATAATTTCATTGTTCAAAATTAATTTGAGCCCTCAAATTATATTAAAACACTACTTATTATTATTATTTTAAGAACATAATATACAATAGTTGTCCAACGGATATTATTTCTTTTGTTTGTTGACTATTTCTTTTGTATTGTACTAAGAGAATAATTTGTTTAAATTTTTCTTCATTATGTGAATGATTTTATGTGACTTATGTTTCTTTTCTCCTTTAAATAATATGTCTACAAATTGTCTTGTATTAATCTATATGTATTGTCATTTTAAGGTTTTAAACAATAAAATAGTATCATTATTTTTAAACATCGTGTAATTTTATTGATTAAAATTAAAACCCTTATAATTTAACAGTTAAAAAGAAAAGAACCGTACTTATTAAAACAATATATTTTTTTTTAAAGTTAAAACATAAATCGTTTTTATAAAAAGCCACAAATGTTCAATAAAGCAATTCAATCAAATACTATTTTTAACTTATTGCTAAAACTACAAAAATGTACACTTTAAATGTAAAAGAATTTAAAAAAATCTTAAGTAAAAAATATTTTAATTTTGTTATATTTATATTTTCTTATAAAAAAATAATTTATAAATATACCTATATATTTATTTTTTTAAATATCTTTATTGTTGTTTTTAATTAACTCTGTTTAATCATATAATATTAGTTATAAAATATGAAAAATTCAGTTTAATGAATAAAAATGGTATTGTGAAGAATAATTAATTATATTATTTTTTATTATTATTTTTTTTATAATAATTATTAGGGCAACGCCATATTTTAAAATTCAAGTTTTCACGACAGTAAAAACACATTTTTATGTTTTTAAATAATATCATATTTCATTTATAAAGTAGAATTTTTTAAATATTAATGGCCAAATTCGTAATTTGATCTAGATCGTAATATAGGGAATTTATATAAATTTATTGAAATATTAACATTTATTATGTTATAAGCGCATGTTTATTCATTATTTTCAGTTGTACATTGACATAAAGTTGTGACTTTCAAAAATATATTTTGAAGGATAGGTACATTATAGATAATATAGACCAAGTTTAAATAATTAATTCGCCACTACTAAAATAAGTAGGATACTTTTCAACGAAACCTCTTATGTATGTAATTAACTTAAATAGTTAGGAAATATTATGAAAATATAAACTCCTATGGGACACCTTGTATAAAATTTTCCAATTTTCAAGGTGCTCATAATTTTTGTATATTCATATCTTATAGTTATTTATTTTCTAATTTAATAAATTTAATGTTTATAAATTTAAAATAAACCAAAATTATTCAACATAATATTTTTTTGATATATACCTACCTAATTTATATTCTAAATAGTTTTAAATTAACCATAATTTTATTATATTTTCCTGCATTGACGAATCATGACAACTTAAATTTCTAATAAAAAAGAACAATAGTTTTGTAACAATAAATGTGTATTGAATATTAGTTCTATTTTTCATTGTACCAAATAAAGTTGTAGAAGTTAAAATATATTTATTATTTAGTTTAATAATTTATGTATATATATAAAAAAAAAAAAAATGTTTTATTATAATTAATATTCGTATACTTTTATTTATATTTAACCGTACGATTGTATCTATAAGGAAATAATGTTAAATAAACATAAATTTTTTGCATAACATTATGTATTATACAAGATTATAGTATTATAAAGGAAAAATATTAGATTAGGAATAGGAATAATATTTTTTATTAACATTAAAAAGTAAATCTATAAATAATGTTTGTAGTATTTATATTTCATGCTATTTTTAGATTAGTATGTATTGGTTATACAAATATATATTTTTTTTTTATATCTGAAAACATATTAATAGAAATAATAGTCCAATAACTACAAGTAGGGTAAGCTTCCGGAAACAATTTGCATCTAGTTAGTATTTTATTCAGCTCATTTTTCCAATATCTCAAAATTATTCCCTTAAGAGAAGAGAAACTACCAAAAAAATAACGGAAAAATAGCAGAATTCACAGAAATCGTAATTTTGACGAAATTGATATTAGATTTTTCATAAAAACCATGTAATTACCTGTTTAACGTAGGAACTTAAAAATTGTTAAAGTGTTCTTATGGGTAGTTATCAACATAAAATTTTGGAACAAATAGATTTATTTACTGACTAAATATACACCTTTGTAATTCATCTAAAAATGTTTAATATTATTTGTAATTTTGAGTTTAAGGGTTTGAAAATTTCATAGACACCTTTTCATATACTACTTAATCTATACACAAAATATTTTTAAAATCGTAAATTACACTATTTTTTTGTAATCTTTAGTAGAATTGAATATTTTAATAGGTATTTTATTTGTTTTACATAGTTTGAAAACCCACAAAAAGGGTATAATTTTGGTAGAAAATTGCATCTTCTTGGTACTTTATTTAGCTTATTTTTCGGATTTCTCAAAATGTATTCCTTTGAAGATGAAAAACTACTTAAAAATGACGGAAAATTGACAAAATTACAATTTTTATGTTATTTAAATATTTTATGTTAACTAATTCTATTTTGATCGTAGGGACTTGAAAATTGTTTTGAGTAATATCATAGGTAGTTTACACATTTAGTAAAGTTTTGGAACGGATTATCAGCATAATACATTGTATATCTGACTGAATTTCACTCAGAATCGTATTATAATATCAGAATATAATTGCATTCAAATTTTAATTATAATAAACCACTTATTTCTCCGAGGACCGAAGAGACGAAGAAGAAGAAGATGAAGAGTCTAGAATTGACCATTTCGGTTTTTTTATTTATTATTACTTACAAATAAGTACTTTTATTTTTCATACATATAAAATATGTTTTGTATTACCTGAATGTCATTTTAAGATAACTTCGAGTATTTATGATTAGCTAGAGTACACGTATATTAATAATTCTGATAATATTTGAAACCAGTAAACTGTCATATCGAATAATTGGCTGTCGGTTATTTTATTATTTGTATATTTCTTTAAAGATGTCTCTTTAAATAGATGTGTGGCGTGTTCATATTAAATCATGGATGACGTTGACTGTAAAGAATAACGCAAATCGGATTATGGAAATCGTAGTGTAAAACTTACCAGAGAGAAATAATATAGTGACAATGTTTGTAGGAAAGGAAAAAATTGCTTGCTTGATGTAAACTTTTTGAAATCGAGTTAACGGACGTTTAAGTAGAATGGTAAGGGTGATAAAAAAAAGCAGTTCCTACACAATAATAGAACAACGAATAACTAATATTTTGAGTGCAGAAAAATACATTTAATAATTGTATAGAAAAAACATTAAGTCTTATCTTCGCAGAAACTGCTCTGAATATAATTTTATAATTTCATTTGTCATCATAATGTTGTAATTCCGCTAGGAAAGTTTGAAATAAAATTACTTTTACATATTATTTGATAATTGTATGTGAAAGCATTATATTATATCTATTCATTTTTATATACATAATTGTCATTCGTCAATTTACCTACGGTTGATATTTTAATTATGTTTTACAATTGGTTTTCAATTAAACTTGTATTTATGTACTAACATTTGTATTGATAAATTAATCTTTTATATAGTATTTCTAAATACATAATGAATATTACATTATAAAATTTAATATTTTTGTTTTTTTGTGATATTAAAAACATGAAATTTAAAAAGTTATAATTCGTTAAAAAAACGACTTGAATATTTAAATTATATATTCACTGGCCACAATTTATTATGTTTTAAAATTAAGTATATATACAAATAATGTTAAAATATAAATTTGTTAGCTTACTTATTTTATGAAAACTAATTTATTAGGTTTGTCAACATATATGAGTATATATAAACAAATATTTATATTATTCAACATCATTTGCATAACTTTTATGATTATGGGTATTCAATTTAGTAATAAATTTGATTTATTGTACAGAGCAATATATAATAACATTTTAAATTTAAATTTGCTAAATAAAAAACCTTTCAAATTGATTGTGATAGATATTGCATTGTTTTAAGTAATAATATATTATGAAGGATTATTCAAAAAATTGAATAGTACATTAATATAATTGTTCATTAATTGTATAGTAGAGTCATGAAAAATATTTGTAAAATAAGTTTATATAGTATACAATTGTTATTAATTATGTATTCATATATACAAAAAAACAATTATCACAATGGGTCTAATTATTTTTTATTTATTTTATTAAAAGTATATATATATATATATTTGTAATTATAATATAATATAAAATGTTATGCATAAAAGCATAATGTATAAATCAAAAGTAATATTCAAAAAGCTTAAATAAAAACTAATATTTTTTAACTTATACGTATGTTGTGTTTTATACTTTATAGCTCATTATTATTTAAACATAACATAATTAAATTAAAACTTAGATATAAAGAATAATAATTGTAAATGGCTTATTTCCTTTAAGAGTTAATATTGTTCACATTTATGAAATAAAAAACAAACGTATTTAATAAAGGGGAGGAATTTTCTGTTATTTACGTTTATCTTTGCATACGTCATTCACAATAATATGCACGTATTGTTAATGACTGCACTTAACTACAGCTTCGCATAATTTCATGTACGAAGAACCATTAACAAAAAAAAACAAAAAAACAACAGACACATAGCACGCTCACGCGTTCACGGGAGCGTTCGTCCTCCCGCAGAAAAAAAGGTCAGAATAATAATTGCCGCAAAGGTTTTTAAAAATCCGACATAAAAGCAAGGTCCGACATAAAAGTACAATAGGCAATTATTTGAAAAGCGAAAAACTACGCCTTTTTAGGCTATTACTCGTTACAAACGAGACGCGAGAACAACTCTTTATCCGTTTTTGGCCTTCATCATGATCTGCCCATGATAAATTGTTTGGTCTCAGTTTTAGGATATTTATAATGTGAAACCCGTTTGGGAGCGGAAAAATGTACAAACTACATAAATAGCTTAACAAAAATAATAAAAATCGCCTCTGTCAACGGTGACTGGCGTAATATTTGATAGTGAAAACAAGGCAGCTGTTTAATTTCGGTATGCATATGTTAGCCTATCATAATATTGCCAACATATCATTGTGTCACATCTACTTAAATTAATTGCATCTGCCAACCGTCCTGCAGGACAAATATGAACTCTTTTCTCATGAAACTTTTATGGAAACGTAAATATAAATTGTGTTATGACGTGAATTACATATATTTTTAATGTAAACTCTATTATTTTCGTAACAACATATTATTATAATCGTCTTATACATTTAAAACGAATAATAATGTAATAATTGTCGATTAAATTCAATGCTGAGTAAAAACTCACAAAAAATGTGTTCGTATGATCCGTTCCAGTTTACCAGAATATTTCAAATTAAGTACCTAAGATGTTTTTATATTATTTGATTTAAATGTATTCATAATAAAAGTATAAATGTTAGAAAGAATACAAAAACCGGATATAATAAAAATATCCTTACGTAATTTGTTTACAAATTTTCGTAAGATTGATTTTCTAAAATGAGTCAATTTAATATTAAATAATTTATTACAAGATAGGTATAATGTTTTGATACATTAATTTATTATTCATGTTATTCCGTTACCGATAAATTGACGTTAATAACTAAAAATTGTTTTATTAATGCATTTTTCAACGGATATACTTACTAAAAAATTTAACATAAAAACTTTAAAAATACTTGTAAATATTAAACACTATTACAATTAAAATTTCAATAGAAACAATGCCGAAACTAGCGAGGGGACAGGGGTGCGATACACCCCTTGTGAGTTACCGAGCAGTAAATATGGGGCCCTCAAACAAATGTATATTAATATAATATTTACACCAAAAGTCTTAAAAAAGAATCAATAGGTCACTTTTTTTAAATATAAATTTGAATGAAGAGAACCCAAAATAATTGTTCGCACCGGAGCCCTGCTAACCTAACCAACTTAGTTGCGGCATTGAATAGATATATTTATATTACGTCATGCTGGTTTGAATTATTAATTTATTTTAAAATTTTAACAATCATTATGATTGATTATAAATTATAATTAAATACAAATATTTATGTTTAATATATATATATATATATTTATTTTATGAAAACTTTTGTTAATTTTTTACAGTTTCCAAGAATATTTTTTTTATTTATTAATGTTGTAACATATCTATATAATTTTATAATAATAATAAATAACATTATAAATACATTTTTATTAAATTACTATACTATATTATATAATTCGTATGTTTAATTCAAATACAATAATAATTATATAATTGGTAGGTAGTGATTGGAAAATACCGGGAATTTAAAAATTGAGAATATTACTAAGGAATATTAATGGTTTTTATTATAAAAACCACAAGAAATGGAAATTTTCGATTATAATATTATTTAGGTATATATATAAAAAATAAAAAAACATTGTTAAATTTTACCAAAGTGAGAATAATATATATCATTAATTATTGTATACAATTCTTCAAACTATAAATATCTTCAAATAATACATTTATTATATATAGGTACTATAAATTATTCCTGAAATAATAATAATAATTAAAAATAACAAGGTAATAGAATATTTATCTTAAATATCTATATTAAAAAAAATATTTTATATTAGATTTTTGATAATAATGAACGATTAATTAAAACTTAATTAAAAATAATTGAAAATGAAAAAATATAATTTCCAACTGGAATGGTAAATATGTTACGGTAAAATTTTTGATAAATACACAGAACAAATTATTTGCACTTTGGGAATATTTTCATGGCACATCTTTATTGATATATCGTTGATTTATTATAATATACAAATGAAAAAAAATTAACATTCACCTTTGAAGTTCTTATTATAAAAGCATTTAAATTTATTAATTGAATAGGAATGGGTTAAAGTATTAGAATTAAACCTACACATTTCAACGGTTTCAACAAAGAATTTTTATTTCTGGAATTTTTTTTAAATTGCTACAAATCTATAAAGCAGATATCGATAATTTATATTTTACTAATATAGTTTCTTTTTTTACACAGATAATTTAGTTTTTTATTATTTCCTATTATTTTATATTTGGTGTTAATTTCCATTGGTATAGATTAATATTTGAACCTTTTATTATTTATAAAATAACATAGATGTCTAAAAAAAATTGGAATAAATTTAAATATATATATTTTTTACTTAGTACTTATGTTTGTTCTATTTTAACATAAATGTTATAATTTTCCTTTTAATAATTTTAAATTAAACATAAAAAAAATATTATTTCCCTCAAAATGTTTTTCAAAATGTATATACAAGTATTGGTAGGGTCAACTTTGTAAAAGTCATTGCTTTCAAAGGATACTGTTATATTATTATCAGGTAATAATATGATATCACCTTATATAAAATGAAAATATATTAATATTTTTTGTGTTTCAGTATTGATTATATTTATAATAACTATGAACTATAACATTAAAAATTGTTATTTTAAATTACGAGTATTATTTTATTGTTTTAGTTTAGATATTGGTTCTTCAAATTGTTTAGATAAATTTAAAAAAAATAGAGTTTAATTTAAGTTATAAATGTATAATAAACATATTAAGGTTAGGTTAGGTGAAAATGGTATTAAAGTCAATTATCCAATTGCTTATGAGCATGTTCATTTATATATATATATATATATATCAAAGCACGAAAAAAAATATTAAGAACCAGTAGGTACGTTTCTTTTGTGTGTATTTTACACATTTTATATCGATTGTATGTCAAGTCTGACCGTCATACAGGTACACTACTTTAGAGAGCTCATCAATCAATCACTTCGCAAGCTTTCAAAATAATAGTATGACGACGACGAGGGCGATATTCGTCGTTCGCCGAACAAAACGTGGTCGGTGAAAACCTTGTGGGAGAAGTATTTTAAGTCGAAAAAAGGGTTTTCTCAGTGACACTACTTATACCCAAGTCTCGGGGATTCATGACTGTTGTGCCGGTTGATAAATGGTCGTGGTTACCCCTTTCGGTCCAATTAAATTCCCATGCTTAAATTATTCAAAAGAGGAGCACGACGAAGAATCGTGCACTAATGAACAATAATCGAAAATAATCAAATATTATCATTAATTTCGGTTGTCCTGGAAAGCACAAATCTGGGAAATAGATTGATTATAGATCATCAATGTTGTATTGCAATCTTTTGGGGCGTCTTTTATATTATTATAATATATTTTTTTTTTTTTACTATTTGTTCGCTAAACATTTTATCGTTTCTTATTGCAACGATGAATCCCTTGAGGAACCAATGGTCATAATATATACAGAGGCGTATTCGGCACGTATATATATTTTTTTCGAGTTCAATATATTATATTTCTATAGAATCATATGGGAAAAAATAAACGGCGTTTGTTGAAAGATAAAAATGTTTCGTGACAAAAACCAATGAGAACGAAATACTTAGAAAAAAAGCAGTGTAATATAAGGCTTAAATGTCAATAACTCGTCTATGTAATATTTGTCACTTTCTTCTATATTTTAAATTCAAGCGTCTATCATTCTATGTATACGTATATACTATTTGAGACTTAAATATTTTACTCGAGTTTATTTAAATATAAAATCATTTGTATTCAATATATTTATAACGCTCAAGATTCACAGATGGTTAAATTTATGAAATGATAGATTAATATTAATAATACTGCAAATACATATTTAATTTCAATTAATTAATTATTATTAGCCATTAGTTCATATGATTTAAAAAATATTTTCTCTTTGTTTTTCTTATTAGGCTGAAAAAATAATGCACTATAATTTTTATTTGAAAAAAAATTTTAAGCTAGATAACTTTAATAGTTTAATTTTGTGGGAACTAGTATGGTTAAGATTATTTTTTTTATCACGAACCATGTTGATTTTAAAAAAATTACCTAACTTATTACTTATAAATTATTAACGTTTTACTATATTATTTTATTTACTACATTTGTAATCTAATAATAAAACTCTCATATTAATACTACCTACGAGATGATATACCTACTTTGATATATGTTTAGAAGTTATAATACAACTTTTTTAGTAGTTTGTTTTAGTTCACATTGTCCATATAAAATAATTTTGTATGTTAAAATCGACAAAAATATATGTATTTTTAATAAACATGCAGCCTACATAAACAAAACTATACACAGAAATTAATCAAAAATACCCAAATAATATACCGTCCAGGTATTTCAATAGGTTTCTATAGAAATATCGGTCAAAAATATCGTACACAAAGAGTTGGTTTGTATGATTAAATATTAACAACAAAAATGAGATAATTCAGACAATGGTAATACTTATAATTGATTTTTTTAGAACACTTTTATTGAAATGTTTTTTTTCAATTTTGAATTTAAATTATTTATTTAATGTTATCAATATAAATCGAATTGTATCCATAATAATAGAACAATGAATTTAATATTATTTAAAAAAAAATTTAAGTAACTAAAATACTTAAAATAATTAATTATAAATATAATAATTAAAAAAAAACATAATCAAAGTATATAACATTATAAGAAACATAATTTGCAGTCCATTATTTATATTTACACATTTTTTATATTTTGCAAGGTATTTATATTTTATAGATAGTTTTGTTTAATTATTTAATAAATGTTTATAAATTAATGATATTTATGACGTGAGTAATAATAATAATAAACGATACTATTCCTATTTATTTTATTATAAATAAATAATATTTATTATTCTGTAATATAAAATAAACTAATATATTTTATATTTTAATATGCATTTAATTTATTTGATCTTTATGCATTTGCATTTATTATTAATAAAATAAACCAATCAAAAGTAATATATATGTACAATAAGACATTTTAATTGATTATGTTGTTAAGTATGGAGAGCCATAATTGTTAGAAAACTAAAAAAATAATATACATCAAGATAGAAAGAAAACCATTATTGATTAAAATTTAAATGATAATCGATTTAAAATTAAGGATTATTATAATTAATGATTCAAAAGAATACCCGTATAACCTATTTTAAGAACTTTACGCCAAATTATTATAAAATTCACAAATTATAATGTTATGAACTAATAAAAGTAATTTATTATGGCTCAGTTAACAATAAAATGTACTTAATTACTTTTTAGTGATTTAAATTAGATTTTCATTACTATAAGGTGATTGATTTTTAATAATATGAATATATGATAATACAAAATTTAATTACTATTCTCATTATTACTAGGTATTGTGTATTATACTATAGATATTAATATTTCAATTAAGTAAATTATGATTTTTAAAAGCTAATCAATTAATTAAATATAACAATATTATAAAATAAATTTATAAAAATAACACTTCTTCTTTAAATATAATTTATATAGTTTTCTTGTTCTATATACTAGATTATATATTCAGTGTTTGAATTTCTAGTTATTGTAATTTTAATACAAGTTTTTGAACAGTTTTTAATTTTTATTAAATATTTAATAGAAGAATGTTAGATATTAAAAATAAAGTCTTAGAATTTTTCTCAGAATTTTCAATTTTTAATCCAGACATGTGCGATTCATTAACATAGTCTTTGTCAGAGTTTCCAACGTTTCAGTGGGATGTTAAATTTTATTACACACTTTTAAGTTGTTCAAAAATATATATATATTTTTTTTTTCCAAAATTCTATCAGAAATTTAAATTTTGCTTCATGCGTAAAAAAAAAATTATTTAAATTAGGTTAATTTATGTTATCTCTCTATCTTATAATTCTAAAAATTGAAATTGGTAAAAGAAATTATTAAATACAATTATTTGATATTTATTTCAATATGTAACTGTATTTAATATTGTATAATAGTTCAAAAAAACGTCGATGATAAATATTTTTAAATCAAAGTTTAATCTTACATTTTTGTAAAATTTTTATCTTTTTAAGATTTTTCATATTTTGTGTTATTATTGAAAATTAATAGAGTTATAAAAATTCATAAATACCAAATTAGTTGAAAAAAAAAAAATATGAATTTTTAACCCAAAAATATTATGTATCTTCATTACTGCAAAACGATGACACCTGTCACCGCATGTGCGTTGCTCAATGCAAGTACAGAATATTGATCAAAGTTTCATTCGGGAAAAAATGTTCTGAAAATATAAAAACGTATTACGGGAAACGAACCCGTACGGGTCGTATTATATATTATATAAGTATATAAATATAAAGTCGCGGTTTCTCTCGGAAAAAGCGTTCGGGTCCGTATTGCCGATTTATCGTTTGTTTTCGTCTGCGTATATACATATATACTAACGTGTATGGCGATGACGTAAAGGGTCGAATGTAGACGGTATAATATGTTTATGTTGTGTGTTTAGAGTTTTAGACAGACCGAATTGAGTTGGAAACCACTATCAATCGAAGAGGGGTAAAAGAAGAAGGAGAAGAAGAAGAAGCAGAAAAAAAAAGACGTTTGGCGGGATTTCATTATCGCGCGAAGTCGCCTGTCTAATTGTAAATGGACTACAGGAGTGACGTGTAAAATGAGGAAACGCGGACGAAACGGTTTTCCGGAAAGCTCGTTGACGCGAATGGACATTTGGCGGCGTCGTGCCGCACGTCATATATATATATATATGGAACACACAACACACGCGCGCACGGTTAGATTATTTGTGCGAATGTATTTCACAATTTTCTGAGAGACTGATGCCGCAGGACGCGAATATCGATCCGGGGTCGGATGCGAAAACGTTTCGGTTTCCTATAACACGCCGTTAGCACGTAAGCGCACAACGAGCTCGCGCGGTTTTCTGCCGTCCGTCGATTCGTACGCGGCGGCAACGACGTACCGTTTAATAATAATAATAATAATAATAATAATAATAATTACATTAAACCGCACGCCGGTGACGAGCAACGCTGCGACATTTACAACATCCAGTGTTATCGGTGACGATAGCTGTACGCACCGCGATCAGAAATCGCGATTTACTCGGAAAATATCGTTATTATATTATTATTCCATCGAATATTTTAAATTTTCAACGCAGTATAATCGATTGACATGCAAATAACTTGCAATCGATCTTGCACACTAGTACCTAGTACCTTATATTATTTCGTATCAAATTGATTAATGATAATATTATGCAACGCCGATTACCTAAGACGGCGTTATGCATAGGCAATCTCGCTATATTGTTGCGTTCTCTCGTTTGCAATTGCCTATACGAAAATAATTATACAATGAAACTTCTGCATATTTTCAGTCTTTTGAGCCAAACATAATGCAAAATATGTGTATTACAGAGAAATCGATAGATATAATTACATGAATTATTTATAAATATATTTAACTTGATTTTATCAAAAATAGTTATGCACATTATCATAGACGTGTATAGGTAATAAAATATGTTCGCATGTTTAATTTGAATGTATTTAATATTATCATTTTAAAATAAAATCCAATTTTAATTAAAATTATATGCGAGTTTTATTTTATTTTTTTTTTAAAGGTCTCTAGTTCATAAATTTTTTAAAACTTTTTCACCAGAAATATTTACTTTTTATTATTAAATATGTGTTATAATAGGTTTTAAAATTATTGTAATTTAAAACAATATTTAATATTTGATAGCGACTAAATTGTACAATACTAGAAATAAACGGGTTATTATAATTAATTCGTTATTCAGTAACATCAGATTCGTTATATAGAGATAAGTTACTTATAATTAACGGCGAATATCATATATATTTTGTTAAATGGAAATTCGCTACATGGAAGTTTCACTGTATTAATATTTAATTTTATATCATGTAAAATACAAACATCCTCAATTATTATTTATGTTTATACATTTTGCATAATAATTTTGATGTAATGAAATAAGTTGTTTTTAACTATATGTCTTAAATAAAAAAAAAATAAAAAATTGTACATGCCAATTGTATAATATATGCAGATTAATTATAAATATTCTTATTATTCTATAGTATTACGATTTTCTTTTTAAATTAAATTTAATACTTATAGGTTTTAAATGCAAAAGTAACGTCAATCATTTAACATTTTATTGTCATATTTTTTATTAATATTTTCTATAATAATAATAAAAATATAGTTAGAATTCCTAAATAATGCATTATAACCTGATAACAATAGCAATAATAATAATATCTTGCACGCGTGCCAATATGCAGTCGTATATCTAAAAAAAACTTCAGTAATACGATTGAAGTTTGTAGTAACAGCAGCACTTGTCGTATCTGACGAAAATTATAACCGACAGGCAATGGTTGGGTGAAATCGTGCGAGCCCTATTTTCGAGACCGTCATCGTCGTTTACTCAATCCAAACGCACGCGGTACAAGTTTCGAATAAAATGTGAGTCTCGACGAGCAATAAATTGCCCTATTGTACTAAAGTTGGAAAACAATAATAAATCGAAAGTCGAAGTAATACGGCAAGTTTCCCGAGTAATCGGTAAACTTTTAATTCAAATTCATCTAAATGAGAATTATTTGAAATGGATTTTAAATTAATGTAATAAGAAAAATGATTATATTATCTAAACAATTACCAAATAATAAGTATAGGTATCAAATATATTAAAAATTATAAATAAAGAAAGAATATGCATACAAATAAATAATAAAAAAATATTTAAAATAGATTAAACGTGTTTGAATAAGAAATAAATTAAATATTAATAATCGAAATACAATGAATAATCTATACACGGACGTTTCGAAAAGAAAAACATTTTTTTCACTATTATTGTCGATTATAATATAAAATATTATACTTTAAAGTGACCCTATTTTGTATATGTTTATTTTTATTTTATTTTTAATAACAATTTCCGTTATGACAACTGTTACTGCGAACGGTGATGACCTACTATTCTCTATGAGCTATAACGTAAAAAAATATTCTGCTGAAGAACATAAACCGTTAATAATACCGCTCTTGTGTTAACCCATTAAAATGTTTACGCGTTGTTACTTGTTACCAAATACGTGCTTAGCTGTAATGCGTTTAAATACAACAAACTATATGTGCTAATAGGACATTAATTAATGGTTGTTAGACAAATAATTTACTTAATTCAATTATACTATATTATTTAAATTTGAAGAACTGTATTTTTTTTTTTTTGTATTATTGTTGTTATTATTTATCAACTGTAAATTTTTCTACTTAATTTGTAATTTGTAAATATTAAGTAGTTATAATACATTATGTGATAAAACAATATAATATGGATATGATTTTTATTATTTTCAAGACTGCACTTCTAAAAATATACAATAGCCTAACCTATTGAGGTATCATCGTATAAATCATTTTGGCTTTCGTATAAACTACTTATATTCAAATTTCTCTATTTCTTGTTATTTTCTTTATATTGTTTATCTTCTCGTTTACATCATAATCACTAAAATAACTGGACTACCTAAAGAGGGTCTAAAAATAATATACGTCACAGTTGAATTCAAAATTTTATTGCTAAACATTTTTTATTTTTTTATTTTTATTCTGCATACCTTTATTTTTTTAGACCTCCGGCAAAAACCGGAACTTGTCGTTTCATCTGTATGTATGTAACAAACACACAATACCCCAACAGCCACTTCCGTATTATATACAACCTTTACCTCCACTGACTCCCCGACAACATCCGGTAGCATACATAATTCATGCGTTTCTCTCCGAGTCGTGCAAAAACGCGATGGCACCCGGCGGCCACTATAAACCGTGCCATTCAGTGCTGTCCTCTCCTCGTTCCGTTTATTCCTTAGGGCACACATAAAATGTAATATAAGCACAGTTGTTCATAGATTTCGTCCACCCGCATGTATGTTACACACTAATGTCGTATATGCGTAAACTTTATCAAGTAAGCACGACAGTTGCGTTTTTGGACGTGTTCAATCAGTACCTTATATCGAATTATATTCTTATAATCATTCTATATAAGCTGATTTTAAAGTACATTGTTGAAAATCCGATATCGCACGAAGTTTTTAACATGACACTTGATCGATTTTAAAATGATAATATTATAATTATTTCAACATTATAAATTATTAAACAATGCGTTATATATTATCTGAGAAACCATTGTTTTTTTTAACCAGTTAAATCAGTATAGTTGTTAAAACCATAATTATGCTTAAATCAGTGATAATAAACCTACCTATAATGAAAGGATAATAAATCATTAATCATTATATTTGTTCAGTAAAACACCAAAGCCATTATCTAAATTACATTCATCAGATTATAATGTTATTATAAAATTATTTTATTTCACACAGTTTTTAATTGATTTTGTTACGATGTAGGTAAAAAAAAAGAATTATTAATTAAATATATTATTCAAATATATTGACTATTATATTGTTAATTGTCATCTACATTATTCTATTTAAATTTATATTTACAATAATATTATGACGGTCATATTATAAAATTATTTTCATTTCTGTGGTACATAATAAAAAATGTTACCCATACATTTTTATTGTTAAAATTATAACATAACCTGAAATCAACTACAATTAATTAGAAACAATAAAGTTGAATGAAATATAAAATAATTTAATTCTTAGAAATTAAAAAAAAATAAATATTTTTAATCATTGTGTGATAACTTAGTTATCATATTATACTGAATACTGATAATAGAGTTAGGTTAGCAAAAACACAACAAAATAACGTGTGTTCCAGTTCACAATATAGAGTAATGTCTAAAGTTTATTATTCTTATAAATGTTCTTATTTATAATAAATAAGTATCAAAACAAACTAACACAAAAACAAACAATAATACTATCAGTTATCACACATTTCGTTTTATCTGTAATTATAAGAAATATGTAAGATTTTAAATAAATTTTGTTATAAATGATACACATAAGTGAAATTACTAAAATTGTAACAATAAAACTATTTATTATATTTCAGTATAAAACTACTTAAATGTAAATATTAAACAATATATATATATATATATATATATATCAACATCATATATTTTATTTTAATTAAAACAGATTGATATATTAATGATTATTATCTATACTGATTTAATTAACTACCTACCTATTTATATGCTTATATAAAATATGAGTGAACTATAATATTTGTTATTTAATAATATTACCTATTCATTATTGAATAAAATGAAAAAGCATACATATGTTAATTAATTATTATTAATTAAAATATATCTTATATTAAATATATCTTTTATTTCCAAATATACATCAATCAGAATTGATAATTCTGTCAAAGCAATTCGAATTTCAATACATTATATAATTTATTATGGATTCAAATTTTAATCATGACAATATATTATTATATGCTTGTTATTATATTAATATAGCTTATTTCTATTTTCGTTAAAAACTATGCTATTAATATGCAATGAGCCAATAAATTATTTGGCAAAGATAAAAATTTACCTATATATTATATCGGTAGAAAAATAAAGCATGTACCTACGATATCTATTATTTTAAATATATGTTATAATATTGATTAATTATACAATAATAATTAATCAATGGTTATAATATATAGTATTTGTATATTTCATAAAATGTAATAATATAATAGGTAATTAATATTTCAAATAGGTACTAAACGTGTCTTTGACAACATAACTCAACTTTGAAAATACTTTTAATAATATAATTTTCTGAAATATAATTTGTATACTTTTATTTTTATGTATTTTTATATTTATGTATACTATATTTTTTTTAGTATATACATAAATAGAAAACTAGAAAAATTTAAATAAAACTTTATGGAATAATAGTCTGTAATGATATTTATATTAAATATTTATTATTGTTTTTTTTTTTTTTTTTAATTAAATGCTGTATAAAATATAACTTAAATTATAATATTATGTCTAAAATACAATCTTTTTAAATAAAAGTATTAAAATATTTAAACAATTTTGTCATTACTCTGAAAATTTTAGAATAATTTGTAAATTCCGATGCATAAAGCACAAGAATATATTATATTATCAATATATTGACTCTTATAAATCAATGAAACTGTATAATACATATTTCATATTGTCATATATTTTCTGAATTTAATATTTTCTATTTGTTTATTAATCCGCGGAAATATATTACTTGCTGTAATAGATTTTCAAGTTGGTATAATGAAAACAATCTATAAAAAAATGTATTTAATTTATTTTAAAATCAGATTGACGTATTGACATATTGACATAATATATTTTATTTGTACAATTTTCTAAAATAGTATCACGTGCTACGGTTACAGATAATATTAACTTTGCATTGTACATTTTATCACGTAGTAAGTTCTTAAGAATATATGTATAATTTATACTGTCATATTTAATTATTTCATTCGACTGAATATATTATTATATTATAAAACTAATTAGATTGGCTTGTAACTAATTTAAGTATCTAACAATAAAGATTTATAATATATTTGAAAAATGTTACATTTCAATATCCATATAACATAGACGTGTATAGACCATTTTATTAAAATAATTTAGCCATATTAAAATTATTTATATTTTAATAAATTGTAAAAATTTTCAACATTTACTTATTGACAAAGTTTTAATTAATGCGAATTTAATATAATAATTATTTCAAAATTGCATAAAATAATAATTTAAACAAATATAAACTTTATATTTTGTCCTTTGTCAGTAATATTATAAATTTAATTGACATTATTACTGTATAATGAACGTTCATATTTCATATTAATTAATTATACTTGGCATTATATTTTAATCATATAATCATAGTTAAAATATATGATGATTGGATATACAAAAAATTAAAATAAGATTTTGGGTAACTGTAATTATAAGGTATTATTAAATTATTAATTATTTTTGTCTAAAATATATTCACTTACAAAGTTAGCTTATAAATTATTATGAATAATTTTATATATATATAATACAATAACGTTATAAATTATTATTAAAGAACGTAACTGCCAAAATATAATTATTAAATAGTGGATTCGTAAGTCGTTTTTGGGTTATATTCACTTGTGGTTTTAATGAAAACATTAATAAATATGAACGAAATTAAATACGATAAATTATAACGTCATCGTTGGAAAATGAAAGAATCGGGGTTAGGACAATATATAGTGCGTGATCAGAATACATTCAGAGGTAAATACCAGTGGCAACGCTTATTGCCAGGCTTTGTTATATCCTCTCCGCTTTCGTATAATATATATGTATGGTGCAAGATACTTGCCCTCCTTTTTAGTTTAACTATCAATTATGTTTTTGTTACTAAGGATAACTAACAATATTGTGTTTAAAGAAGAATTGTAATTTCTTAGAAGTTTACTATAAAATTACATAAGTAAACACCAGTTTTTAAATACAATTCAAATTTTAATGTAAAATTTATCTGTCTGTTTGTAGTTAATAATATCCTTAAAATATTATACGGTTGTAAATAAAATTATTATTTACTATTATGTGTTGTATTTATAGAATGAACATTCTAAGTATTTTTCTATAATGATATATATATAACATTCGATATAAATATTATGTTTTTTTTTTTTTAATAGAATGAAAAACAACTAGGATATGCATACTTGTATATAATATAAGTACTCTAACAATTCTGTCGAAGAATACAAAATGTATTTTGAATTTTTCATATTTTGCAGAGTCTTGTCATTTAAATACTACCTATCCCTTTGCCTACCACCATTATAATGAACTCAATAGCCTGGAATATCTTGTACAGTGGGGCAATACGGATGAAGATAAGCCATTTGCGATACACGAGATGCAAGAGAAAAAAGGAGGGAAAATGGGGGATAAAAAAATAAAAAGTAGTCTGAACCACTCGAGGAATCTCCCGATAAAAGAAAGCCAAATCCAATAAGAATACGTAATATATAAGCGCATTAAACTGTTGTAAAAAAAATTCGATCCCGTTATTTCTTTCCACGAGTAATTTATGATTTGCCCGAACGTAAATCAGAATAGGTTGAATAAGAAGAAAACAATAAAAAAATCCCTAGAAATCTTGTTTACCCTATAAGCACGCAATAATAAGGACTAGATATTTTTAAATATTTTCATGTAGGTACTTAAAAGTATTTTTAAAAGTAAAAATAAAAATAAAAATAAAATAATAATCAGTAATCAGTTAGTTCTGAAGTTTGAGTCTAATTTTTTTAATACTTACGATTATATTTATTATTTAATCGTTCAAATCTATAAGTAAATAAGTGAATTTAAAGTGAAGTTAAAACTTATAAACTGACTATAAAACTAAATGTCATGTGAAAAGTTATAATAGTTAATAACTATAATAAAAGCAGTTATACACATGGTGTACTATTTATTAAAAAAGTATAATAATAAAAGATATCGATCAGTTAGTTAAAAATAAGGTTATGCAAATTTTAATGATTATTTTGCGACGATTCATTGAAGTACTGCCGGTTTATCCTTTATGGCAATATCGTATTTAATATTTATCGATTCTAATATTTGATATAATAGAGGGTTTGTTGTTGGTTTTTTTTTCGGTTCAAAAACACTGAAATATTTTTAATGAATTATAGACGATTTCTAAACATACATTATTATACATTAAAATGCATAAACTGTAACACGGCTGCAGGGGAAAAAATTACAATTATAACATGTGTGCAAAAAAAAAAATAAAATAAAAAATGAAAAAATACTACAATGTCTTGTTAGTTTATCGTTGGGTGTAACGAATGGCTTTTCCGGAATCGCGACCAAACCAGATATACTATGAATTTAATTGTCCGATGACCGGAAAATGTCTCTTAACCACTGGTCGTATTTTGGATATATCACTGTCATTTAAGTTCTCCCGAGAGACGTTTTTAGTATTTACGCACGTTCTACGTTCCAGTAAAACCAAACTATAAAACCACTGTATGTAATTAAACAATTTTGACAGCACGCGGGATGTGCTTATTTCTTTATGGACCCGATTGAACACGAAAATAGGAAAAAGTTATTACAATACAACATGAATCAACATCGGCTTGAAATTTTTACGATATTTATTTAAAAGTTTGTATTCGAATGTACCAGAAAATTACGGATTAAAGTTTGCTCTTTTATTATAACATTAACAACGTGTTTAATTTGTTAAACGTTTTTGTTGAGTTTACGCGTTCATTTTATATTATATTTTGATAATTTTATTTACGTAGTTGATTAAATAATTTATAAATATGCTTTCCATAAGAATAATAACTAAATTTTAAATTTGGAAATAACAATAGAAATTTTGATATAACAATAAATATTACACAATATACATAACGTATATTATCCGCATGATACAATAAAGAGTTAATATCGATAGTAAAAATGTTTGTAAATTATTATTTAATACAAAAAATATTATCTTAATTACTAAACATATATATGTCTCATAGTTTTTTTCCAAATTCAATACAAATTGATGAACAAATTGCTTTGTTTTAGCTTTTGTTTTAACAAATTAAAAGGGTAATTTGTAAAATTGCAAATTATTACGGAAACCCAACCAATTAAATTTCCATATTATGTAATTTTCTTTTCATTAAATATAATTAAAAGTTAAAATATCAAACGATCGCAGACCACAATATTATTTAATTAACATATAATTAGGTATTATACGTCGTTTTATAATAAAACATTAAAACAATATTTAAATCCAAAGTTAAATTGTTTATATTTGATTCGAAAAATATTATAGATATCCTTTCATGGACTTATTATGCAAACTCTTACAGTATTAGAAAAACTATTAATTATCAGTTTTCCACACGGAAAATAAATTGTAGTACCAATACTTTATAAGTTTAATAAGCAGGTCTTAAATCAAAAAAAATATATTGTTTGATGTAATATAGAATTTAAACGTTATTCAAAATTTTATTTGTCTCGAAATTAAATTACCTATTTATTTAAATATTATATTATGTACCTATAATTGTATAATATAAATAGGTATAATATTATGTTGTATCCTAATAGGGTTTAACTTGAAATGTACCTACATTTGTGTAATTAGGTTAAGAAGACGTTACACCCGCATGAACTCTTCGTCTATTTAATGGGGAGTATGAAAAAATTACAGTAACACAGAACATTAATTATAACGTTTAAATGAACTTAGAGTATAAACATATATTTGTAAATTTAAAGAGGAGCTTATTTTGAGAGAAATATCACATCTGTTTTATAAAATATCGGCTGGAAAAAAAAAAGAAAATTTGATTGAAAATCTTAATAATATTACGTTAATGATTATTATTATTTATCTATAACTTTTTAATGTTTAACGATATGTTTTGTTTTTTTAATATGTATTTAATTACGTTTTTCGTTTTTCATATATCGATTATGTTTAATATAATTTTTCCACTTTAAATGTTATAATCATAAAGTTTTTAAGACCTGACAATAAGTCATATTTTATATATTTGTTTCAGAAACGAGTTTTTGGCCTTTTACATTTTTCATTATATTGTTTTATATTTTAATTTATTCGATGCAAATAGAAAATCAATATTCTATAATTATTGTCCTAAAATTATTTATTTATTATACATTAAAATGATAATGTTCAATAAGTAGGTAAATTAAAAATATTTAAAATACCTACTTTGCTATAAAATTGTGTACTATCGATTAAAACTTTACAGTGTGAATAAAATACCTAAATCTAAAATTTATGGCGACGTATAATTATTATAATTTCAAATTTGTACCTACTATGAAAAAATATCTATATTAAATAATATGTATTAAACTGACGTATTTTTCTCCAGACACTATGCAAATATACTATAATATTAGGTATATTAATTAATTTATTTAAAAAACATTTTTCATGACAAATTAATAAAAAATATACTAAAATATTCAATTTTAAGAATAAAAAATATCAAAAGCCAACTAATTTGAATTTAATTATAAACATATTATTATTTAAATAAAATAATAAATAAGTTAAACTATATAAATGTAATGAATAGTAAGTGATAGTAAATGATAATTTCTAAAGTTCAAATTTCTAAAGATAAAAAGCAAATAAACTTTCAATAATTAATTGTAAGTTTAGAATAAAAATTCATAATATTATAAATCATTACCCTAAAGTAACGTTTAAATAAGTTATAACCTTATATTGCAAATTATTTTAATTCTCTAAATATTCTAACTTGACTTATATTATATTTTAATTGTCTAGAGGAAAATTACCGTTCTGAATATAAAAATGTTCATTGAAACATAAAATGCTACTGTTAAGTGAATATTAATATTTAAGTTCTACTTTTGATGCAACAATTTATAACAAATTAAAAAACCTTTTATGGAGGAGTTTTATCTTTTAAATTAATTATGCATTAGGCAATTTTTGCCTCGGCCAATATGTAAATCGCGTACAAGGGCTATTATAACTGATCTCTGGTGACTCCAAAGTTGGTATACCAGAATTAACGTGTAACGTAAATATATAGACCCGATAAGCTTTTACCGTATTATTGAATTATTAATTGTTTATTAGCAATCGATTTAAAAAGGTCAGAACATAATATAAGAGGATTGTCGACAACAAAAGCTTTTCCGTGCTGTATGCTCATGTTTTAACGTTTTTCTACAGTTAAACGGGTAATCACGTTGAATTCGTTTTTAGAAGTCTGCGCCCTGTTGTTATCTGCTTTTGTTCGACAACGGCGAGCGATTAACGAGCATAATTATCTCAAATCACGCACAGACCTAACTACCTGTTTCCGAAACCGGCGACAGAGATTGGGTTGCATTTGGTTCGTCTGCGATATTTGACGTGATGACGTACGTATTCTTTGAGAAGGAACACTGTGAAAATTTACTGAAATCGTTTCGTTCGTTCGTACAGATTGTATTATTATTATTAATATTATTATTATTATTATTATTATTATTATTATGTACCAGTGAAATTAATATCAACGGTAAAACGAAACGAATGAAAAATAATGTTTCGTTAATGACGTTCGCGCATAAATCTCCCTTCGGATTTACCCATTCGCAGAACTCGACACTATTGCGCGATACCGTTCGACGGGTTGACAGTTTAGACTAGCGCTGGCGGCGGCGGCGGCGGCGGTGACGACGAAATTAACGACAACCGCCCCTTCGGAGCCCGCATTTTTCTCATTCCGAGATAAATTTATATGAGGAACACGCGACACGATCATTAAAAATCCAAGTCCCATCCACACCGGCAGTCGATCGATTTTCTCGTGTCGGCGTATTCTAGAAACCTCGGCCGCTAACATCACACATCAGACTGCGCAATAATAACGAAACTCGTTATTTATATCGTAACACCGCAAGTGTTACGCTTATAGAAACGCGTGTTGTGTATAAATAAAATATCCGCGTGTGTGCTTGTAAAAAAACGTGTACTGCTTGGCGACGATGAGTGTGGCGTAGACAAAGGTGCAATAATATTATAACCGTTATACCGCTCTATAGTGTATGCTCAAACTTGTTTGTGTATACACCGTGATCGAGGCGCGGAATAAAAATATAATATCGGGAATGGCGTATCTACGTTCGTTTCGGGAACGACTCAAAACACGTCGTTTCTAACACGAGTATCGAGCACACCCTGTACACGAGAACACGGTCTCGGACGACCTTTAAGTGTATTCGCGCGATATCCTGCATTGCTCACCCAGAACAGACCGGAATGAACGGGCGTTGTCAAAAACACGCTCGGGCTGAATAAAACAGATGGTCATAATAATCTCCGGGCGATACATAAAACACTGTTTTTATGAGCTTCGAATAGCGCTGCCGTGCAATAATATTACTAACCTCTGGCGGAATACGTATTATAAGAGATATATTATAGCGAACTCGAATATATATACTCTGAGTAAATTATTTTTCATCCCTTCATCCCCCCGATTTCGACCGGCAAGAATACTTTTGATGATGACCAAAAACGTTTTCATATTATTGTTGTTAAGTACGCTCGGCAACGTATATATTAAGATTTTAACGGATCGATTTCGCCGAAAAGTAGGTATATCATTTTAGGTTTTTTACGAATATAATCCTATAGTCGTCACTTCCTCATAACACTGTATTCAGCACAAAACAACCCGCAGACAAAGAAAAGTGATTGAAAATATCGTTTGTTTATACTTACATTATTTTCTTGGCGTATGTTGGTTAGAATTTTTCGGTCTAATCCTTTAGAATCTAATACCAATTATGTAAGAATAATTTCAACGTTTCAAAAAAAAGTATTCCTAATTCCATCGTATTTTCACACGAAACAAATTTTATTATTATCATGAAATCGATAAATGCATTTAACAAATATGGCGTATGCAGTTTTACGTTCATACAAATTACTTTTAAAACAATTATATAGTATAATAATTATTAATTATACAATATGCTGAATTCAGAGCGCAAAAATTTAAAAATTATTCAAGTGAAAATTTAATATCTTTACAATTCATTTAAAATAAATATTTATTTTAACTTTGAAGTTAGAAAATGTATCATAGAATATGAATTTAAATAAAATACCCAAAGTAAAAACTAATTAATAATAATATTTAAAAAGTGGGAAGGTCAATTCCGGACGTCCTTTCTTAGTCCTTTCGGTCCTAGGAGAAATTATTGGTTTATTATAATTAAGATTTGAATGCAATGATATTGCATTAGAAAATACGATTCTGAGCGAAACTTTGTCAGATATACAATATATTATACCTATAATTCGTTTCAAAATTTTACCATGCGTGTATATTACCAATGTGAGTGCTCAAAAAAAAAAAAATTACCATAATTGATATAAATCTATCTCTAGTCTACTCAAAACAATATCATAAAATAATATTATTATGACTATAATATTCATATTTACTATAATAGCTTAAAAAGATATATATATGAGAAAAATAATGGAGATTATACTAAAATATTGCATACAAGTATAATTATGTATTCTATAAAAACACGAGTTTTTTTTTTTGCAAAAATACAAAGTGTTTTAATAAAATAATCATTTCAGGAGAAACAAAATTATATGTAGGTACATGCTAATGGTTAAATTTATTGATTGTTGAACATTATTTTATAGAATACATCTGATAAATTAAACTAACAAACGTTTAAGGTATAATATAATTTTATATTATAGTCATAAAAAAGTTTTATTCATCAGCATCCGACCATCTTTGGCTTACACTATTGAAACATAACTGAAAACGTTTGCAAAATGTGTTGAACCGTACTTCGGGGATGATTTAGAGTTCCGGCCTTAGTACTTGTTTACTGATAAACATAATAATTATGATAAACTTTAATATGTCAAAATAAATTATAAAAAACGATTTAAAAATGTATTGTTTATATTGAACATATTTTATATTGTATATTATAAATTATTATTTATAATAACATATTTTTTACTTAATAAAGTATAATATTTATACATAGAAATGTATATTATGAAGTATGTGCATATTATTATCGTTTATTAATGGAACAAAACTATTGGTTTATAGTTATGTGCTTTATTACTTGTCCGATATTTATATCAAATAACGTTGACCAACTATTATAATAATATAAACAATTATATTTTGTGTTTATTTTGGTATAAGAAAAGTATTAAAATAAACAGTTTTTTTATCATATTTTTCTTTCTAATGGCATGTTTTGCTTACTTAGTGTTCATAAGATAATTTGTAAGGCATTTTTTTTCTCTAGTTATAATCATTAACATATATTAATATATATATATATATATATATATATATATATAATATATTTTCAAAAAATACCTTTTAATTATATATTTTTTGTTATTTCACAATTTCCAATTATATACAAAATCAATTTCTTTCTAATTATTTCATTATTAAACTAGGGTGCATACGATGAAAGTTTAAATTCTTGTAATTTTTCGTAAATGAGTCATTCATAAGAACGATTGACATTTTCAAAAGGATTAATAATAGTTAGTAAAAAATATGTACGTAACAAAATCTTCTCTCATCAATTCAATGCAATTTAACTTCTTTTAAAAAATATTATATAGGTACTACGTTCTTATAATAATTCTAAGGATCTAATGATTTTGTTAAGAAAATTACATATTTTTGAAATTCACGTTTTTCCTTTAATAATCTTTAGACGAACAAATATTTATAATAATAAACATTATGTATATTAATATTAATACATTGTTCAACATGATTTCTTCTTAAATCTGACATATTTTTATTATTTATATTTATAAAATGATTATTTAATACAGTTGCTAATAATAATTCACTAAATAATAATTATTAAAACTTATATACGTATAAAGATACAAATTACATTAGTAAGCTTCTTCATTTTATATGTTATGTAAAATAGAAAAAAATTAATTTTAAGAATATGCAGTAGTGTAAATAGTAAAATATATCATGGATGGCTTCAGTCCTCACTGTATTTTTAATTATTATTATTAAAAAAAGGTGAAATTTTTTGATCACTCTATGTTTCCGAAACCTAATATTTTTCTAGAAAAAACTTGAACACATTTTGTGAGGGTTAACTCTTTCAAACCCTTTTCTTTTTACGCATTAGAAAATATGAGATATTGTATATCATGAATTGTATATTTTAAATTTATAATTATATGATATTGTTGTATAAATAAAAAAATGCTAGCTATCTCGATGAAAAAGGACAATGATATTTTTTCTACATAAAACATGTGAATTATCTACATTAGTAAATTTTATTTTTTATTTCTTTAGTAGGTACTTTGAAAAACGTTTATTGCTGAAATATATTATATCGTTTATCTCTGCGTAACATAAAATCATGGACCTCTGTGTTACTTTTTTAATATACGATTTTCCTTGAAATGGAAACAATGAATATAAAAAATATATAATTTATTTGCACTTATTATTTCATACCATAGAGCGGTAACTTTTAAAAGCATTTCTTGTTTCCTTTTATAACAATATGATAGTTTAGTAGTTCCAATGTCAAAGAGCCACTGAAAATAGCTATCCTTTGATGAAATGTTGAAACCAAAGGAACAACACTCGACTTTACTTAAACCTTGTATTGTACGCCCCTTTATACATATAACCACTTGTTTTCTAATTGCCATTTACAGCCACTCTCCGACTTACTAGAATACGCAATAATAAATTATATTAAATATGGAAATAAGTTTGAAGTAAAAAACCTATATAATAATAATTTATCTAATTTACTACTAATATTATATTTTTATAAGAGTGTTACATATTTGAGAAGTTTATGAGTGTATAAAATAAGTATTATTTTATTAAAAACTATCGCTTTATTGTTTTGTATATGTTTCTAGTTCAAAAATAAAAAATGGGCATAATTTATAATAAAAAAAACATTAATTTATAGTTAAGGTTTAGGTAAATATAAATAACAAAAATCACTACTAATTACACATTTTACTTGTTTAATTTCTTATATTCACTTATTTTATTTATAATTATATTAATTCAATTTTATCGTATAAATTAAAATTAGATTATACTGAATAATATGTAAAATAAAACAGAATTGTAGTAATCGAAGCAAAAAAAAAAAAAAAAAAAAATTAATACAAACGATAAATCATCTTAACTGGCCCTACTCACATCACTCGTTATTTTTCAGGCCTTGTCATATAGCTTATAACCTACGCCAGAAAATTAAAATGGTGATCTATTATATCATACTTTGACGTAACAGAAAGGAGTTCAATTTAGTTACAAAAGTAATATAATACTGTGTTAGTTTTATTATAAAAACAAAACCAAACAAATAATATAAGTAATACTTATAATATTTAACCAAGGGATGCGAAACGCTCGAGTCATTGTTTTCCGGTCTGTTTTATGTTATGCAAATAGAAATATAAGTTACATTTTCAATTTGAAATTGTAATTAATTTGTATATTTTGAACAAACGGAGGAAAAATCTGAATAGGTTACATCACCGTACTTAACTGTTTTTATATAATATTTTTCAAAGAGTAAAGTATATAATATTAATAAAACGAGATATGTATTTTTTCCACTTTGTTTCGTGTTTTTTTTTTTTCAAAAATGGCAATTTAATAAATGTGTTAACATGTCATACATGACTCATTATAGTCATAACAGGTGACCAAATAAGAAATAATAATAATAATATAACAATGTTTGAAATATGTGTTAATATAATATGACTTTGATCATTTACGCACATGCTAGAATTTTCCTTTTGCTTCATTATTCAAACAAAAACCCACTCGGATAATCACGAGGAATTTATCGAACTATCGGAAATATTTCACAGAGAATTAAACGTGCCCACATGAAATTTTTTACGCGATCAATGGACCGTGTCATTATCATTGCTCACAAGTTTTATTTCCACCCATATCCGTTGCCGAAACTTTAGAAGATCATAATATACTTGTTGGCTGCATGCGTATGCGACACATTTTTTTCCCTGTCCGCACGACAACTATACGAATTCACGTATAACGGGAAGGGTCGTGTCCCGTTCACGCCCTGCGAAATTGGCTCTAAACATAGGTATAGTTACTTGGCAAAACTTCAATTGCTTCCCCATCCACCAAACATCCTTATCTCAGTCGAAACGCGCTTCTCACTCGATTGTCTATGGCATTGGGCCACCACCTCTTTTGTTCTTTATAACTCCAAAACAAAATTATACGTTCCACATAAGTCTGCTTTGTGGTCTTATTGTCTCGTCCCGTCTTTATTTATTTTCTTTTTTATATTTTACCGCAGCAAAACTTTTTTTTTTAAAAAACGTGATATTAAATTTTGTAAATAAAATATAATAACGAAAACAGAATCAAAAACTTAGAAATACTTTTACTATTTTAGGTTACTTTTTTGACGTTTAAATAACTCTGAAATGTATTAAACATTTTATAAAATAGAATTTAATTGATGAATACTAATATAAATTTTAACATAATAATTATATAGTATGTCAAATGTATCTAACATAATATTGCTGATACAAGTAAAATAATTAAATACGAGAGTGAATTTGCAATACGTCTAATTCACGTAATTATTATTCCCAACACTTAATGCTTTAGTTAGGATTTTAAATTTTTAACCATTTAATTGTATTTATGACTTTACAATAATATAAAATAAAATTAGAGTGTTTTTTTTTTTTTTTAAATATACTATTTTTGTATGTAATATATTAAACCTATATTAGAATTCACATTTATTATGCGAATCAACTTTTAAAAAACTTTAGGGACGGGTTTTACCATTTTTAATGGCTTTAATATTGTGTGTCGTTTTGCATGTCAATGTTTTGTAATATGCATAAGCCTTCAATTTTGCAAAAACTGAATTAGAGTTAGCTTATAATAATGTCATGTGCCGCATGAAAAAGTAAAATCAGTATAACCAGAGGGTATACAATAAAATGTACCCTTTGATTGTTATATTAACCATTATTTGCTGTTCTTATGAGAATTAATTATACTAAGCTTTTTGTTCAATATACGGTTACTTTGAAATTGTGTACACAGTATTATGTCTTAGAATAATTAATAATTTGTGTCCGTAATATACGTTTAAGTGCCATCGTCTATTTTATAGATCACTGTGTACGTTATTAAATAGTGATTGATCAGCTTATGATGCACGAAATGTTCTGTATTGAAATTAATTATATAAAAAGTAGTTAACATAATAGCTAACTATGATATATTCATTAAAGTATTAAAGTATCATTTATTGTTACCAACATTACAATATTACAATATTATATTAAAATGCTATAACTTATAATAAATATAATAGATACAGTTGATTAATGATAATGAATTAATATATTTTTTTAAAATCTTTGTACGAATTAAAATTCCAACCGTTAATTCCAAGTATTTATATATTTTAATTCCTATATTAGCTGGGCTATGATAACCAAAATAGTTTGTACAACTTCATATTTTTATTGTTTTGGTTATAATTCAACTTAAAATGTACAAAATTTACATAAAATATGGTATAAAATAATAAAATATTATTAATAAAGATGATTCATTTTATTCCAGTAGGTATGTTGTGATTTAAAAAACTATGAATATAATAAGTCATATAATTATTTTTTAGCTAGGAAAATTAATTAATTAAAATGTCTTTATACATGCTTATTTGTAAGACAGTGGGAGATAATCTATACCTACCAAATGTCATGATAATCTGTTCAAGAGATTCTGAAATTATCAAAATGCCATTGAGTTACCGTAGGGATTTATTGTATGACATATATGTGTAAGATCTTATGACATTGAAATGACATTTGGAGTTTCTAGGGTAAACGTACCTACTATAAAATATATTATGAAAACAACATTAAAATAGATAGTTGAATCTTGGATGTCAACATCAACTATATTTTACTATTTTATTATAATTATATCTTAAAATATATAATACTCTAACATAAATAAAATTCGTTATGCACAAATAATTAATAACCACATTAATATAGTAAGCATTTATTAAAAATTTAAAACCAAATAAAACAATAAAATATAATTTTAATTATATTATTATGTTTATAAATATTGTTTATTTTATAATTTTATAAAACTGAAAAAAGCAATATTAACTATTTAACAGGATAATAAGTATATTATACCAAAATTATATAAATATAAAATAAAAGAATTTACAAGAATTCCAAAAATTTTGTGTTACTTTTCATAGAGTTAATATAAATCTTGTTATACTCATTACTTTGTTTTACACTAACTCTATTGTTAGTGTACAAACTCGTTGTTGGCATAATATAATCCATGTTTGAGAAAATATAAATGTTGTGTTTGTGTTCCTACAGATAATTGTACTTTGAATTACAAATCCATTACATTGCAAAACCACAATCATTTTAAAATCATCGTGAATAATTATACCACTAAAAATTAAAATTGACAATTAAAAAAAAAAAAAACATTGCATTTGAAAAAAGTGAATGTGAGAGAAACGCGATCCTTTACTTTAATAAATTTAATATATAAATGATATTTTTTTTTAAAATCATAGTAACTCTAGCATAATATTATTGACGATCAGTAAAGTTTAATATTAAAAATGTAACATTTTACAACTTGTAAAAGTCTATTACCGATTATGAACTGTTGGTCCGTCGAAAGAAGTTTTTGAATTACGTAGAAGTTGAAGTGAGCGCAAGTTTACTAAAAATATAAAAATGATTACCAATATCATAACAGTATTTTCTACAATACACGCGTAAAATAATAATATTTTATATAATATCATATTGTCTAACGGAAATGTTTCTTTTTCGGTTACAGGTATTATTGCAACGTGCGCACAGCGTTATGACCGGAGGCGACGCGACCCTTGTCGGGAAGGAGTCGCATCGCCGACGACTTATCGCAGCAGTGACTGCGTTGACATTGATATGTCGTCGTCGGCGACGGCGGCGGCGGTAGTTGTGGCGGTGCGTCGTGCTGGCAGCCTGACGGTTTTGCTGCTGTTATTGTTGTTGTCGACGAGCGCACTTTGCGGTGCTTGGGCCGACTGTCCGACGGTGTGCGAGTGCAAGTGGCGCAGTGGCAAGGAGTCGGCCATCTGCGCAATGGCGAACATGACGACCGTGCCACGTCATCTGGACTACGGGACGCAGCTGCTCGACCTGACCGGCAATCCGCTCTACCGTCTGGGTAAGGACGCGTTCGCCGACGCCGATCTGCTCAACCTGCAGAAGCTGTACCTGTCCCGGTGCCGTATCACCGCGCTGGACCGGCACGCGTTCCGCAAGCTCAACAACCTGGTGGAACTGGATCTGAGCCACAACAACATACCGGTGGTGCCCTCGGCGGTGCTCGAGTTCGTGCCGGAGCTCCGGGAGCTCCGGATCAACGGAAATCCAATCATGAAAATACCGAACGGAGCGTTCGCACACGTGCCGCGTCTGGTCAAGCTGGACGTGTCCGAGTGCCGGTTGGCGCTGCTCGAGTCCACCGCGTTTTCCGGTCTCGAAACCTCGCTGGAGTTGCTTCGGCTCGACAACAATCAGCTTCGCGACGTAAGACCGGCTACGGTCATGTCGCTGACCAAGTTGCAAGGCGTTCGGCTGAACGATAACCCGTGGAATTGCTCGTGCAAGTTGCGGCCGCTCCGCGAGTGGATGGTCCGGCGGAACATTCCGTACGGCGGAGCGCCGCCCGTATGCAAAACCCCGGCTCGGTTGGCCCGCACGCCGTGGGACGAACTGGAACTGGACGATTTTTCGTGCGAACCGCACTCGATACCCGTGTCCCCGGTGGTGATTGTCACCGAGGGCGACAACGTGACCGTGTCGTGTCGGATGTTCGGTGTACCGATACCTTCGTCGCGGTGGACGCGCAACGATCGTCCGTTAAGTCGGACCGGTCACAGCGTGCCCGTCACCGAGGGCAGGTATACCAACTTGACCATCGTGTCGGCGGTCGCCCAGGACGGCGGAAGTTACGTGTGCGAGCTGGAGAACCGGTCGGGAAGTTCCCGGGCAAACGTCACCGTAGTGGTGATGAAACGTTCGCAGGAATCGACGACGGCCGCTGACCGCTATGCTCTTCCAGGGCTCATTGTGGGCGTCATACTTGTACTGTCGTTCTGTTTGATATTCCTGTGCGGTCTGGCCATCCGGACCAAAGAAAGTCCGACGAGATATGCGACGGATTGCCACCAAGACGTAGGAGTTATTGGTGGTGTCGGCGGTGGTGCCGACGGTGGTGGTAGCAACAATACGAACGGCGCCGATCCATTGGAACGCTACGAGAAAATTGAGATGAACCACAACGGTAAGGCGGTGGATACGCATCGTTTGTCGCCAATCCTATCGTCTGTTAAAAATACCCTATCCGATCCACCTGATTACGGAGAGTCCCAAATCGTCACAGCCGAGTCCGACAGGCCGCGACGTTATGGCGATGACGACGATGGCGATTTTCCGTCCAAAACCACTCCATCCGTGACGGATAGGCCGACGGCTCGTCCTAGTCATCCGACGACAACCGTCTCGCACAGGTACGTTATAATATGTAATATCACGATATTTTATTTAATTGTCTTTTCGGAAGAAATGTACAAAATTCATTCTTACGAAATGATAATATAAACGTTATTTATGTATAACACAGTTATACCGATTTGTTCGTTATCTTTGATAAAGTTTCCAGATTGTTTAGCATAGTATACTACAGCTATGTCGTTATATTATTATGTTATTATGCAAGTTAATATAGCAGGGATAATTTTCCGAAGTATTTCTTTATGTAAATTTTACCGTTGTAACACAATGTTGGCATCCCCTCATAACTTTTATTTACTTATTTAAGTATGCGTGTGCCTATAGTTATAATTAAAATATAACTGGGTTGCCGTCGTGTTACCATACGTCTATTATGCAGATTGTCTTTTTTAGATACAATTTACATATATAATCGTTATTTTCCATCTAACAAACTTGTCGATAACTCATTTATCACAATGTAACATAACTTGACAAAATTTATGTTTTAATAATGTCAATGATAGTAAATCTAAAATCTATTTAGAATTTAAATTTTAAGTCTTTTACGAATATAATAATTAATATATTTTCCATTATATAAATATTAAATATCATACGTATTTCTTGTGTATAGTATAATTGAAAATATATTTACATTATGTTAATGTATCTCTTAGTTTTCAAGAAATTATAATTTTAAAGTAGAACACCTTCCGACTTCCATCTAATTTAATTTACAATATAATATGTTAGATACGTATTGACAACGACAATATTAGATGTATTAAATTGTCTATCTTTTAATCATTTACATTTCATAAAAATGTCTATCTATTAATAATTGAGAAAGTAATAATCTATAATGTTAAATTTATGTCAAATAATATAATATAATAGATTTCAAAAATTACACAAAAATAAATTATGTAATCATAACATTATATTATGTTCATTATATAAAGTGTATTAATATTATCTTGTTTTATTTTATTTATAAATAACTTAAAGTTTAATTTTCGATAAGTAGATCAATGATGTGGTATAATGAGGTAGTAACTATCAAATATCGGATCATTAAATTTTAATTATTTACATAATTATGAATGTATATAATACAACATTATTGTAAAAAATTCAATTTCTCGCAATAAACATTATAATTTCTATCATAAATTGGAATACTTACATTTGATTAGAGCTTCTATGACACTAATATTAGTTTATATTATATTTATGGCATACCTATTATGTTTAATAGCTTAAAGTATTAAATAGTGTATACATCCGTGCTGCACTTAACCGAGATTTTATGAATGCTATAATTTCTCATTGTTTTCACATTTCAATAATATTATAAGTTGTAACACTATAATATCCTTCCACCACTAATATCCAACCGATAATTTTTTTAATGACAACAATATAATTACGAAAATAATTATTGTCGAAAATTAGTTGGTGAGATTATTGCAATTTTTTCTTAATTTTTAGTTAATGTTTCTTACCATTTAAAAAATTCATAAGAAATTTGAAAAATGTACTAGATAAAGTATTAATTAGATAAAATAAGTAAACCTGAAACATATTCTGTAAAAAATATCAATAATTATATAGTTATAAAAACACTAAAAGCCCACGTTGTAAAACTCAATACATTCTTCAGCATTAAAAAATAATAATCTCTGTGTGAACTCTCACGTTCTTTTTTTTTATTAATTAATTTTTTTCCTCTTAAGAAATATTCAAGTGTATAAAAGTTTCTTTTCGAGATCAATTGTAACAGAATAAATTTTATTCGCATTTACGATTTCATAGTTTGTGACTTTACCTTAATCTTATTAAAAAAAGTTTACTTTTCGATCTATTAAATAAATAAATAAATAAATAAATAAAAACAGATTTATTAGTTATAAAGTTATTTTATTCCAAATCAAGTTTTGACGTTTTCTGGTTGAATACCAGCCTTTGAAACTAACCTGCATTAACCTGTCAGTTGTTTGTCTTGCAATTGCATAAACCTTTATATTAATCATACAATTGTTTTAAGTAAATGTACTAAATTTGTTCGTTAATTATGTTTTGTTTATCAAAAATATCTATTATGTACTTATTGAATTTAGCATGCAGGTTAGGTTAGGATTATCTCTATAATTAAATCAAAATTTTTATTATTTATTCTAAATAGATAAATAATTATCAGTTTAAAATGTTCTTTAGTATTAAATATTTTTATATGTTTTATAAATGATAATTTTTAAAATACTCAAGTATAATTATTATTATAATCAATATTTTGTAGTGATATATTAATATAAATTACAATTTGTCACGTATAAAATAATTAATAAATATTAAAATAAAATAATAATCAACAAACTACACAAATAATATAAATATTATATGTATTTATTTAGCAACCAAATCAACATATCAAATATAAATTTTCAATTATTTAACTACAAATTAAAGCTGATTCACTTGTTTATTTTGTTTTAATTGAGATATCTAAATGCTTATTTTTAAATAAATAATTATAATAATCTTTTAATATGTTTATTCTTATGCAAATCTCCCAAATATTTACAATAAAAAAGTTTATTTATATTGAAATAAGAAAAATTTTAAATTTACAATTATGCTCTATTTGAATTACGAGTAGTTAAATTTTATTGGGTTACTTCTTTATATTTTACATGTTTTGATTATATTTTGTTAGTAACATACAACTTTTCTTATTATATACGAAATATATTATACATAAAAAATAATATGTTTTTTTTAAAAAAAAATTAAAGAAAATTTGTGATTTGTAAATTATTTAAATATGTGAATTATTTTGTTGTTTCTATTAACATTATTTTAATAGTCAAGCTTTTTGAGATATTTCGAAATATTATTTAAAACAGTTGGAAGTTATGTTTTCTAATATACTAAATCTATCTTCAATTAACACTTTTTTCATACTTAAAATTATTATTAATTTAACATATACACTACATGTTATAAACATCACCGGATATAATATAATTTTGAACATTTCAATAGTAAATATATTTTAAAGAATGTTAACCCTATTAAACCGAGTTATATAAACCATAACACTCTCCTTATTAATATAATAGTTAATAATTATTTTTATTTTAAACATTACTTCTCGTACAATAATAATAATTATATTTAAATATGTTGTCGACCTACAAAATAAAGTCATAAAAATATCATACATACGATATACGTATATGCTATACACATGTGTATGTCGTAATTTACTTATTATAATAGATATGTTTTTTATTTAAAATATTGCATTATAGGTAGGTGTGTATAGTTTAATCGATTATGTGGTTATATTTCATCTCGTACAAATATCGACTACTTTTATTTAAAAAAAAAATATATACAATTATTACTGTTTTAAAATGTCACGCAAATCTGAAATTTGACAAAAACAGATAGCGTGTTTTATTATTATTCAAATTTACTTCAGTTAAGTTACAAATGCACTTTAACCTACTCATAATATGTTCTAATTTTAAATTTATCATACGCAAAATCAAAGTAATTATAAATATACAGCATATATTTTACATTTCATGAATTATGTATTATGATACAATACTAATTTTCACAATTACAGTTATATATACTACTTGCCTATTATTTACTTACAAAAAACAACTACATTTAATAATATTTATATTTATTTATTATTTACAAAGTAAATAAAAAACAAAAATAGTTGCATTCTACTTAGTACTTAATACTCAAAATAAACCTAAGAACATAGATATTGTAAATGGAATTCAATAATAAATATAGTAAATTATTAAACTATTAACGTTTGTAAATAAATTGAAATTTTTTTAATAAAATGTATACTTTTAATCAATTATCCTCGTGACTAAATATAACAAGAATACTTGTTATATTATTTTAATTGAAATAATTACTAACTAATAACTAACTACTCGTTTATTAAGTTTATTAACGGACTGTATACAAATAATTTAATATATGGTTCTATTATATTTAATGTATTTTCTGTATAGACTTTATGTATAAGTAAAATAGTTTGTAACAAGTTATCCCTGCAAGTTGCAACAGTTACTTTAACTTTTTTTCCAGTTCAATAAAAATAGTATTGATTAATATTTTAAATAGGTTTGTTTTTTGTTGTTGTTATTATTCATAATGACATCATGTATAGTTAATATTTAAAATTAATTGTATTATAGGTAGTACGATATAAATATTCTGTATGAAAATTAACCAAATTATTTAATCCGTGTTAGTCATGTATGATTTCGTAAAGATTCATTTTCAATTTCAAATTTTTATTGCTTTAGTAATATTTTTTGGATGAACGTAGATATATGGGTATAGTAGCTATTATTATAATAATTTTAATGCAATTTATTATATAAATATTTATAAAATATTTGTTTAGTAATTATAACTTTCAACACAGCTGCATAAATCGACTTTATTAAATTTTACAATAGGTACTATTACTATATACATTTATTTTACTTAATTTAAAATAAATTATCTCTAATTGTATTATTTTTTAATTAAGTAAATAGTTATTTAAATAAAACAAATTATTCAAAATATCCATTTATCATTATTGTTTGAAATGTATATATAACAGGATTGACAAAATCCCTTATAAGACAATGTATCATTGGCTTAAGTGTTTTCTCATACTGTATACGCTAAGTCTCATTTAAGACGTGGGGATAAGACAGTTAAGATAGATATGTAATAAACGATTGAATATTATAAGCTGTATATAAAGTTAATATAAAGTGACGTCAAATACGCACTTAAGGTGATACATTTTACCCATCTAAAATTCTAAAATTATGGATGAGTAGGTACCAGTTAATAAATAATAAAAAAAATATTCTATTCGCGGTATTAATTTTATCAGAATAAAACTATTATTAATAATTTAATGAGTTTAGAAAAATTTGAGGATTTTAGGCTAGGTGAGTAGGTGTTTGTAGATTGACTGTGAAACCATACATTTTCACCAAACTCGGCACTACTAAAGTGTCCTAAACGAGCAATGATTAGTAATTGATACAATGATTAATATAAATTATATTAATAGAGAAAATTAAGATATAATAAACAATATATTTGATTTGATTTGAAACAATGTCCATTTTAGATTCTGACTAAAGCGAAGAAAGTATTGGTTTTTTACAAAATAGTGTGGTCAAAATATAGGGTATGAGAATATTCAATAACTATATTACAATTTTAAACGTATAGACTTGGAATTTTTTTAATAGTTATATAGGTTATTCTATAAATGAAACAATATTTTTGAACTGTTACATTGATTCTATGATTAAATTTAGAACTTTAAAATTCTTCCAAAAATATAATTTTTATTCTCAATAATATTAAATATAATTTGCAGTTTTGGGTTTTATCTTTTATGAATTTAAAATTAAAATGAGCATAATATATTACTTAAATTATATTTTTTTTTTACAAAAATTACATTTTTAGGAGGCAGACATAAACATTTATCCTTAAATTAAAAAAAAAATACTGTGTTTATCATGTAATTACTAATTGTTATTATTTATTAGAGTAAATAAATTTCGTTGGAAGAGCAAATGTCCCCCGTAGCCACGCCTATGATAATAAATTGTTTAAATAGAATTTACCAATATTGTTTGATAAAAAAAAAAAGTATTAATTCAGATAAAAATATAATATATACGTATGTGTTTTGGTTTTTGTCGACAGGCCACGTCTTTTACCAGATGATCCAAAAGATAATAAAAAAAAAACCTATTTAGAGTGTAATTTGGGTGAAGTGACATTACATCATCATGTCCTTCATAAAGAATCCCTTCCGGCTGGTCACCTTTATACTACTGCGGCCGGTAGACAGAATTTGTGTAATACGAAAAACGTGCCTGACTTGTTGGACACGTTACTACCGAGTAAAAATCGGCGAATTTCACAAACATTGCCCAGGTTGGTTTTTAAGTTTTAATGCAATGACAGTTGTTATATTTATAACCACACATTTGTAAATTTATTCCTTAGGATCTTTATACAAAATAGTTTTTATTTAAATAATAAATTATAATTATGTGAATATTAAAAATTATAAATGTATACATTACAATACAAATACTTGTACGATATATAAATAATAGTTATTTTGGTTTTATCAATAGGTCGATATTTAGCTCCAACAACAGGCGAAACACCATATACGCACCGATAACGTCCGAGAGTCAATCACCGTTATTGTTAGGAAGTCGAAGCAGTGGTGGTAGTAATACCAGTCGAAGCCAATTGTCATTTGACTCATCAATATCATCCGATCATCCAAGGTATGACACAAAAAAAGAAAGACAAAAAAAATATGTAATAAAAGTAACTATAAACTTCCTATTTTATTGCCAACATTACTATAAAATAAATTTCAAGTAATCCATCCAGACGTCTGAAAAGTATAAATATATTATAGAAACTTACTTTCGGTACCTGCCACCTGCTAAAATATGAATCTCAAATTCAATAAAAAATGCAAATGTGTACTTTTCCAGTGTTTTTATTAAATGTATATACTACATCATTTGCAATTAGAAATACTTAGGGTGTAATAAAAAAACATTTTTTGTTATTAAAAAAATTAATAATTAATAAATTTAACTTTGTAAAAACACATTTATATACTTTATATCAAGTTAAACAGTCACATAGAAAAAATTCATGTTTAATTTTCATAACTTGTTAAACAATAGGAAATTATTATTAAATACATTCAAATATTATATCTCCAATAAATAAATATATCTAGATTTATTAAATATTAATATTTATATTAATAATAATAATATTAGGTAGAAAAAATAGGTTAGTTAGAAGAAATAATAAAGACGAAAATTAAAAATATCTATTGTTAATAAAAATTTATATTCCTTCCAATATTTATTATGACACCAAATAATTTTTGTAAATAAAAAATTATAATATAAGTTATTTTGTATTATCATATTATATTTAATTTTTAAATAATTAATTAATTTTGTTGAATGTTATGGTATCTACAAATATTAACAAGTATGAAGTACTAGTACTGTGTTGTAGGCCTTTAAATATGTAGGTAACTATTTTCTATTATGCAAAACTATATTCAAATAATAATTTAATTATAATTATAATAAAAAATAAAATAGTATAATCGTTTCATTGGGTTAAAAAAAAAAAAAATACAACCATCAAATTATTTGTTTTTTTTTTTTATCATACTAATTATTAATATGGATTTTATGCAGTTGACGGTTGAAAGTTACTTGATATTTACTCTTTCATTAAATAATTTTAATTTTTAAATAGATGCATATTATTTCGTGAATAATTAGTTTGTTCATCAAAATATCAGCTCTGGACTTTCTAATTATTAAATCAATTTGTATTGTTGTGAAATTTAATACTATTACTGAGGAAATAAAGTATATAGGTAAATATTATATAATAACAAAACAAAATGACTTACTTGATTTTTTAAAATCTATTTTCATTGTTGGTAGTTTATTACAAATATATATATTAAATATTAATATACATATTAATAATTATTATATTAGGTATTATTTTAATTCATTAAAAAATAAATAAATACTATTATAGGTATTTTAAATTTTTTCGTTTAATCAGTCCTTGATGATTTTTATTTTTTTATAAAAATAATAGATAATTAAATTGAAGCAATTATGATAATTTCACAAATATTAAATTTTTAGTTTTTTTACCAACGTTTAAATTTTGAATAGATATTAAACATTTAATACAATATTATGTTATTATATTCCACACATTTACACACAAATTATGATTTATTCATTTATATTTTTTAAAATCTCGATAATTATACACATAATTTAACAAATATATTATGGGATAATTTTTATTACTTTTATTATATAAAATACATTAGATATATTATATTAGCACTACTTTGAATATAAAATAACCTAACAAGCTATAATAATATGTCAACATTTTGACCTAAAAAGTGCACAATTTGTATTTTATATTGAACAAAGGGTTAATATATATATATATATTAGTAATTTTTTATAAATGTTTATGAGAATTTTTTTCAATTTGCTATTTTTGTTAAAGTTTATAGCCAGTAGACTAGGAGAAATTATTTCTACATTACTTTTCCTAATAGCTATTACACTTAAGATATAATAAAGTACAATGCGTAGGTATTACTACATTTTGAATTTAATAATTTTATCAATTATTTTTAAAAACTATGTGTCATTAAAATATTACATTATTCAGAACATTTTTTACAATATTACTAAATCATCTTTAATGATAATATTTTATAACCATTGTCTAAATTGTATTGAAAGCCATATCTATACTTATTATTAATTTCGACTCGTTGATTTTATTTAAGTAGTTGAAAATATTAATTTTCAAATAACCTTACTATGTTATTATTTTTTGTGATAGTACAAATATTGTTATCAATCAACACACACTAGCATATTATAAACTATTATGTAAACTAATTAAATCAAACGTAATTCTGTTTCCAGCATACATACTCTACAGGTTAAGGATATTTAAAGACGATAATTTATAGATTATTAAAAATAAATAAACTGAATAAAACTACCTATATTAAGTAGAAAACAAGAATATTGTTTAAAAAAAAATATAACTATTAAAGTTGGTTTCTGACTGAATTTTTCAGACAATTGGCGTCCGGTCAAAAATCTAGCAGTTATCTGAATTTGTCTACTACCGACAGTGTTGGTGGTAACGGATCTTCGCGCGGACACCACCAACAGCATCCATCTTCGTATTACTGGACGCCACCCAGCTTACCGTCGTCGCCGGCCCGCGAACGTCGGCTACCCGCCACACCGGTAAGCCGCGGTATCGCCGGTGGCGTTGGATCCACTGCGGCTGCCGCAGAGACTCCCATACTGGACGCGCTCTCGTCTCGTCATCGGCCTTACGGCGGCGGTCACGGCCATCATCACAACAAACGTAACCAGCTGACCGGTTCCAACCACTCGCTGATATCGTCGCCAGACGTGACGTACGACTATCACACGGCACAATTGGACATGTTCCTGGACGAGTACAAGACACTGCGGAAGGAGCTGACCAAGATGCAGCGGACATGCGACACGCTCAGGCTATCGAACGCTTCGTTGGCTTCGTCGACGACCGCGTTACAGGAAGTCGTGGCCAACCATCCTGTAAACAATAAACAGGAACCGCAACAGCCTTCGTCTTCAGTGATGGCAACAAATGCCAGAACCACGCCAAAGTCCATACTCAAGAACAAGAACCAGGCGACTTACGTTTACCGGGCCGGCGGTAACCACCGGCGGAATAGTTATCACCTGCTGGATCCGGCACCAGATGACATCTATCTCAGTTAATCGTCGAAATAAACAAATCACTAAAATTACATAAATTTAATAATGATATAATACGAGCGTAAAGCACACAAAAGGGAATTTTTTTATTTTTTTATTATAGTAATATATAATTTAACTATAAAAAATACTCATAATGTAATATGAATGCAACAAAAATTGAAGTATTCCATAAAGTATTACCAATTTGTTTTCATGTTCCAGATATAATAATTTTAGAAACACTAGACTATTGACAGTTAGTTAATAAATAACATTAGTTTACTTTGAATGTTTATTGGCTTTTACGAAAATATTATGCCCACATTTACTTTTATAACATTTTGTAACATTAATAATCACTATATCAATGGATTTTCATTGTTATTAAACGTGTGTACGTCGTGCTCGCTATGGCTGTGAACCGACTCGTGTCTTTCTTTCGATCTCTCTTTTTATTCCGCATATCTAGCCATTATAATATAATGTACTTGCCGGTAACGGTAATGCGGTGGCCCCGATTGTACATAAAATATTACGAATATATTGTAACTAAACGTTATCGTATTATTATTGTAAATATAACTATTATTGTTATCGTTATTATACGTTAAACCTAACCTATTGTTCATGTATAAACCGACCTACCTGAATTATTTTTCCGCTCGACATAACATTTCGTTTAACACTCTAGGCACATTACACCATAATCTGATGGCAGTTTTTTGTTTCTTTTTTGTGTAAATCGACATAGAATTTATTAAAGTGTTTTCGACTGAATCGAGGGGTGATTCACATATCGACTTTCCTGTTAACCACAGAGTTTAATAAATTGTCATTGCAAACCATTGGGAGGTGATTAAAACACAGTCAAAATATCGACATGTTAAAATGTCGAAAAAATTATTAGTGGTAATCAAACTTAATATTAGCCGGCAATAATATAATAATTATAATAATATGTATGACTTTTATACCTACCTGTATTAATAATATTATTACAAGAGCTCAGGTTTTATAACACTAAGTAGTACTCAAATATGCGCAATAATATGACATTAAAAATCATCAAATAATATAAAAATAAAAAAATCTGAATAAGAATTATTTTCTTTATTATTTTAAAATTATCATATAAGTCCTGTTTATTTTAATACATTTTCTGAAAAAAAATATAAAAAATAAATATTATAGATAATTATTAGTTATATATTAGATAGGTAATTTTAATTTATATTATACCCTGAAAGTTGCATTGTATGATTAAATTATTAGCGAGGTTCGAAACTTGTGTAATTTTAAGTTTAAATGGCAAAAAATAATAAAATAAATTTAAGTCCGAAATATGCGCTTAAAAATCTTAAATTATAAAATATGCAAAATAAAATTGCGTATTTTAATTTATTATATCATAAAATAAATTTGTAACCCTTTTAGATTTTATTACGTTGATTCTATATAAATATGCAAATGCTATAAAATCCTAGCCATAATTATTACTATTCCAGTGGAGATAACGGTATAATAAATTGTATTATATTTTTATTTAATTAAACCTACCTATTGTAATCTTAATAATAATAAGTTCATTACAGATGATTATGTGTAACTAAATTTTTGATTTAAATTTAGTATGCGAAAGTGTGCTTTTACGTTTAATGTATTATAATTTATAATTAATTTTTGTTTATTAAGCCATAACCATATGTTTAAATTTGTCAATATTTTAATTTTTCGACGTTTCTTACTTGTCGATATTTTGACTGTCGACGTTTCGTACCACACCCTAATATTTTTCTATAATGTTATTAGCATAAGCATAGGATACCGGTTTAAGGACAAAAAATAAATATGTTTAAAATCGTTCAAATAAACATCGTCGATTATTCGATTTGCCTCTTCTAAAAAAACACGGTCAAAAGTGGAATAACACAAAATAATATATTATACATTATTTGACATAATAAATTTTGTATTTTTTTCATTGACAATTTCATTATAACTATATAAAGAATTGAATTAATCGGGAAGGTAACACATACAAAAAAACAATAAAAATATTAAAATATACTATATGTAAATAATACATACCTAAATTAACATTGAAAATATTAAAATAATAATAACCTGTTTAACTATTCAATTATTGTACGATACATTTTTTGTTCAAAACATTCATTATTAAAATTTTGTTTTTTGTTTTTGAGCAAGTTATTTTAATGTTATAAAGAATTAATGTATATCCACTAGTTCTAATAATATAATTATCTAATATCTATCATTTACAAAAGTTATTTTTTAATCTTTCAAACAACAATTTATTATTAAATAAATTATAAATTTAAATTATATAAATAATTTAATAAACTAAATAAACTATCATAATCATTATTGAAATTGTGAGTTTATGACAACTTTTTTTGGTTTCTTCTTCATTATATATACAATAGATAAATCTTTTTAAATTTTAGTCTTTAATAATTATGAGAAAAATAGTAGGTTTTATGTTATTTATTAAAAATTATGATTTTACTAAAATTTATCAATGAGATGGTTGGAAAAAACAAGGATACCTACAAATTTAATGCGATTTTTTTATAATATTGTAAAACGGATTATATTTAAGTAACTAAAACAAATAGGTATTTTTAAATATTTTTTCATTTCATTAGCATCATGCAAGTTAATTGCAGTTAACTACAGGTTAGTCTGTTAATAATCAAGAGTAAATTACTCTTCAATATTATAATTGAAATACAAATATAAAATTTACTTCGAAAAAATTAAAAGGGTAAAATAATACTATGATTTATGAATGTTTGTAAATATAATGTAATAATAGATCTTATAGTTTGTTTGTAAATTGTAAACATTATTGTTATGAATAATTCATTTAGAATGGTAAACTGTTATAATATAATTGATCTTTTATTATTATATAAGTGTTTTTAGTAGATTCTAAGTTAACTGTAACCGTTATAAAATAATTACGTATTATTATTATTAAATCATTATTATAAAATATGTATGTTTCAACCTATTATCATTAATATTAATATTATTAAACTAATTGTAAAAATAATATCATATTTTCATAGAAATGTAAATAGACCAATGTTAATAATTATTATGAATAAATAATATATTGAGTAGTTATATTATATTTAATGTATAAATTATAAACATATTAAAATAATATTATGTTATCATTTTTATATCCAACAATTTAATGGTTTGTGAGGTTGTTACTTTTATTTTTTATTTTTTTACAACCCTTTAAAATCTGGTGGTATTCTCTATCAAATGAATATCATTTCGTCTCTATTTGTAATTCTAACATTTTATTTTTCCACATTTTCGTTGTGAACTGTGTACCGTTATCTGATAAAATGCTTTTGGGGTTCGCGATGGTTTTTATAATATCGTTTTCTATTCTGTTGATGATTGCTACCGTCGTCGCACGTTTTAATGATTATAGCTTTATGTATTTCGAGAAAGTATCCAAGATCGCTAGTATGTATTGCACCCCTCCTCTTCCTGTGGGTAATGGACCCAGCAAGTCTACCTATATCATTTCAAATATGTTTTTTGGTTTATGTGACTATTTGCATCAAAAGTTATTGGTTTTGCCTTCTGACATGAATTGAATATTTTCACAATATTTGCTGTGTTTCTGTACATATTTTTGAATGTACAAGTCTCTTTTAATACATGCGTCGTTTTGTATTGCCCAGGGTGTCCGTATATTCTATGTATTCTATGTACTCCTGTAGAGCTAAGATCCACCGGGTTAGCCTTCCCCCTGTTAGCCTGATTTGCTTTAGGAATGTTAATGTGTGATGATCCGGCATTACTACTATTTTATTTCCAATTAAATATTGTCTGAATTCAGCGCAGCAGTAAACTAATGCCAATACCTCTATTTCTGTTGTGGTATATCGCAGTTTCGGCTGGTTTGAGAATTCTGCTTGCAAACCCGAGTGTCACGTGTTCGTTTTGCTCGAGTTTTTAAAATAGCTCTCCACCAATGGCTATGTTCGACGCGTCTGTGTTCAAATATATTGGTTTGGAAAAATCTGAATCATGATGTCTTTTAAAAATGCGTTTTTTGATTCTTCGAATGCTTGTTGAGGTTCATCTAACCATGTCCATTGATTATCTTTTCGTGTTAGCTCTATCATTGTTAATATTATTTTAGAAAAATCCCTGATGTATTTTCGATGGAAATTCAAAAATTCCAAAAAAACTTGGTACGTATTTCTTATTTTCTGATGTTTTAAATTGTTTTATTGTTTCTATTTTTCGGGATCAATAGTTATTCCGGTTGTAGAAATTATATGTCCTAGGAATTTGACATGATGTAAACAAAATAGAGACGTCAAATACTTGACGTAAGTGTTCGTAATGCTCCTCCATATTTTCCGACATTATTATTATATCGTTGATTCTGTGCACCATCACTGCCCGTTATAACGGGTTATCGCCGCCGTGTTCCGTCACGTGTTTCAACCATGCGCGCTCTCTGTTGGCGCCGATATCCGTTTTCCCCCGACATGTTACGCGATTCTAAACACTGGGTGGCGCTACGGGTATTTTGCGCCGTTACGTAGTATAGCATATTATGAAATATCATAAATTCACAACAAATAAAACCTATATTTATGTACAATGAATGTTAAATGTATTCAATATTTATCCACTGGATAGTAGTAATCAACAAACAAATTCGTTTATTAAAATGAACTAATAACAATTGCAGCCGTGCAAGTGATTCGCAATCGAAAGAACTGGGCGATACGTCTCTACTCTGGCAGTGGAGTGACCGTAAAATAATAAAAATAACTGAACCAAAAACATTAGTAACCACTATCGCTGGCAATCAAATTATCTCAATTTTTTAATAATATTTCGTCGTATTAATTCCATTGGGGGACTGTTCGAGACGAATAAAGAGAAGTTTAACGATGTTTCGGGATGATAAATTTACTCGTAGCACATTATAATATTATAATGACGTCAACTGGTTAGGTGTTTTAGATATAATTTACACGGTTCGACGTGTACGTACGTTGAGTGTATAATTAACAACCACGAAAACGATCGGTCAGGTAACGTGTCCTTTTTGTTTTTAGTACTTAGAATATTAAGTCAAATCATTTGTACATATTTTGAACCACAAATGTTTTATTACAATATTTTTAGTGTTATAATAGAATGTCAAAAAATGTTTATAACACTAAATATAAATATAACATCATTTTAATAATACTTTCATAAATGTATTATAAATTATGTAATAATAAACAATAATTAATGTGCATATATAATATAAAAAATGTGCAAAGGCCGATTGTGGACGTTCCTCCTTCGTCCCTTCGGTCTCAGAGAAATTATTGGTTTATTATAATTATTAAGATTTCAATGCAATGATATTGCATTAGAAAATACGATTCTGAGCGAATCTCAATATGTTACAATATATTATACTGATAATTCATTCCAAAATTTACCACGCATGTAAATTACATATGTAAGTATGCAAAATGAATTTCAAATCCCTACGAACAATATTCAAGGAGTTATCATTTCATGATAAAAATTGTCAGTCACGATTTTCAAAATATTTTGTAAATAGATTAAATAGTATAAAGTAGGATTCTATAAAAAATGTATACCATTAAATCAAAAATTGGAGGTAATATTAAATATTTTTGGAAATAATTCAAATTTCTATACTTAGCAAAAAAACAAGCCAATCCTTTTCAAAATTTTACTAAACGTAAATATTACCTATATTAGTACTCAAAACAATTTTCAAGTTCCTGCGATTAAAATTCAATTAATAATCAAAAAATAAAATAATAAATTAAAATAACGGAACCGTAATTTTACCAATTTTTCGCTTCTCAATGAAAAACTTTTGAGAAATTCAAAAAATGAGCTAAATAAAGTACCAACTAGATAAAATTTGGTACGGGAAAGGTACCCTATTTGTGGAAATCTGACCATTATTACTACCCGAAAAAATGTTTTTATATATCAGAAAAAAAAAATAATAAAAAGCCTATAAAAAAAATTTTCAGTCACGATTTTCAAAATATTTTTTAAAATGATTTAGTAGTATATTATTAGGCTTCTGTAAAATTTTCAAATCGATAAACCCAAAATTGTAGGTAATATTAATTTTTTTTATCAAAAATCTCATAGCTCTATATTTTGCCAAATAATCAACTTATCTATTCCAAAATTTTACCAATTTTAAAGAAACCATTTCAAAATAATTTTCAAGTCCCTAAGATCAACACTCAATTAGTTATCACGCAATAAAAAATAAAATATGACGAGAATCGTAATTTCGCCAACTTTTTGGTAGTTTTTCTTCTCCTAAGAAATTTTTTTTTTAAGAAATTCGAAAAATTAGCTTAATAAAGTACCAACTAAACGCGATTTGCTACCGAATGTATACCGCCTTGTGATTATTGGACAATTATTTCTATCCAAAAAAATGTTTTCATACATAAAAACAAAAAATACATTATTGTAGAAACAATACATTCATCGCGCCGCTCAGAATCTAAAATTTATAAAGAGCACAAACGAGCACAAACGAAGCACAAACGATTGGCATCGGTCCGGACCCAAAATTCGAAATGGGGGGTGCCAGGGACATGAACCTAGAAAATCGGCAATTTTTATAGGCTTTTTATTATTTTTTACGACGATGGACGAACGTCCACAATCGGCCTTCCCACTTTTTTTTATAATTTGTTTTGAAGGTACCAAAAAATCCAAAAAAAATTTTGCCAGGTAGAACGTATGTTTTTACTTAATTTGGGTGAAATTATAAAAAAAAATATTTTAATCATTTTGAAAATTTAAAAACATTTATTTAATTATTAAATACGCACTTTAATTTTTAATAGAAATACTATGGGATATTAAATAAATGTTTATATTTAATTTTGTAGGAATCAAAAAATCCGTAAAAATTTTGCGAGGGGAGTAGTACGTAAATACGTTATTAAAATTTTAGGTGAAAACAAAAAATTTTAAAAGTTCTATTCACTTTTATTTATTTAGGTACTACGTAAAAACGTTTTTTTGATTAAAGTGATGCCAAAAAAGAAATTAATAAATTTTTATATTTTTATATTTTATTTTGAAGGATTCAAAACATTTAAAATTTAAGAACTTATTTAATTTTTAATTTTTTTTTATTATTCAATCCAAATATTATGGGAAATTAAATAAGT
>CM023358.1:35145918-35166546 GCA_013282895.1 Eriosoma lanigerum
TAAACTTTAGTAAGTTCTTTTATCGTGCAACTTATAATTTTAAACCCGTCCAATATTGTAATTTTTTTGTTGTTTAAAATTTAACAAAAATACTCATCAGTCTGAAATTCCAAATAAATTGCTTTATATTGTATAATTAATACATTTTTCAAAAATCTAAAAAAATATTTACGAGGATAAAGCAAAAAATAAAAAATAAAATCTGAATTTCTATTGAAATAATATTAATTTTTAATGGAAATATTATGGAATGTTAGAAAAATTTTTATATTTTATTTTGATGGTCCACAAATAATCCAAAAAAAAGTTTTGCGAGAGGGGTAGTATATAAAATCGTATTTTTATTTGGGTGATGCGAAAAAAAATATTAAAAAATTAGAATTTTTTTAAAAATATTCTTTATAAGTATGTGCATTTTTTTGAAGGAGGGAAGTGAAATTTTATTATTTTATTATAAAGGACCTTTAAAATTCTAAAAAAACTTTTCAAGGGGGATAGTACTTAAAAACTTGTTTTGATTTTAAATTTTAATTTATTCTTAAAGGAAATATTATAGGAAGTTAGATAAATGATTACATTTTATTTTGAAGGGCCCCGAAAAACACGAAGTAAATTTTACGAGGGGGGTAGTGCGTAAAACCGTTATTATGATTTACAAAAATAAAAAATTTAAATTTAAAAGAGTATTTTTGGCAAAGAACCATTAATAAAAATTCAATTTATATTAAAAATAAAATTTAATTTAATTTGAAAAAAAATTAAAGTAAAATAATTGAAAATTAATTATTGTTCGATAATAATACGGTATAAGTATCTGTAACTTAATACCGCGTAAAAGTGATTCATGTATAAGCTTTAGCAAGTTTTTTTATCGTGCAACTTATAATTTTAAATTTACCTATTATTGTGATAATTTTTTTTTATTATGTTTCTTTGCCATTAATACTTATATACTATATACTAATACTATTATACTAAATTAAAAGTGAAATGAATAAAAGTAAATTGAAAGAAAATGCTATTATATTCTAATTATTAAAAAATATATCTTATCTGTAATCGATCCAACATAATTGTAGATAGAAAGTACTGTAAGATTATGGTAAAAAATTAGTCCAAACTTCAAAAAAAATCACTAATATAGTAACAATTATACAGTAAATACGAACAAAAAATGTATAGAAAATCATGAAAATATTTTTTGTTTTTGTGAAAAAATATATAAATTATTATAAATAAATGAATAAAATAAACGCATTAAAAAATTACAAGTGTAGGTACTTTCTATAGTTAAGTTTAATCACAGACGTAAATTAGTCTGAATAACCATTTTGGGTTATTTAAACATTAAAATCGTAAACTTAACTAATATATTATGATAAAAAAATAATATAACTATAATATACGAATAAGAAAATAAACAACGAACCGGAATCTTTATAAAAACTGTGGAGTTAAAATTTCGAATCGTTTTGATTTTTCGAAATTTACAAATTTACTAACTATCCAATTGAAAATTGAAATAAACATTACGTAATATAATAATGCACCATTATACATTATAAATTTTATAACATAGATATTGTAATATATAACAACTGGCTATGTTTTACATAGCCATAGATGTTCTAGTGCAAGACTGCCAGCACTTTCTAAATAGAAAGTGTGTTCAGTCATCTGTTTGAATTTTCTGTCATTCCAACATAAATTCTTCTCTTTTGAAGTACTTTTCAATTTTCTACGTCCGTCCCAAATTATCATCTTTCATATTCTTTTTGAAACGTATTCTTTCTGATTTCTTTTATCCGTCTCAAAATGCATTGAGTATTTGAGTGCCATACCCAATTCATTCATCTCAAAAATCAAAATATATTTGAGCAATCTCAAAGATATTCATATTCATATATTTCCCATGTATCAAGTGAAAGTCAACATAACTAAAATTATTTATGTATGCGTGACCATTAGGTTTTAACCAATCAGTTTGTTTCATTGTGATATTTCCCACTAAAAAAACTTAATGATGTTGTTTTGATTATTCTAAATTTTGTGTTTTGTTAATAAAATAATATATTAATAAAATATTTTAATTAAGTTATTTGCACCAATAAAACAAAGCCGGATAATATCTACTACATATTTAGTCAGGCACGTACGCATCGGGACCCTGAATCATACACTTTCGGTCACTCAAATAATCGTGTTTTTTCAAAATTAAAATATGTCAAGATATATTTAAGATTTAAAAAGTCTTTTGTCACAAGACTGCATAGAAAGCCGTTTGCTCATGAGTAGAACTAGGAAAATGATGCTCTAAAAACCTACAGAAAATGTTTTAAAATGTTTATATAATAATACAACAAATAAATACTTTTTATACAAGAAAATTCTCGTAAAAAATGACTTTCAAAATTTTTAATTTCATTAGCATTAAATCTTTAAGATGAAAAAATAATTTATTAATAAAATATATTTATTTAATATCATGTTCAAAAACATTAATTTTAAAAAAATCTCAAAATACAATATTTTTTAAAAATAATAAATTAAGAAGGAAGTAGTAAAAATATTTTCACTAAATTCAAACACATAAGTTTGCGTGTAAACGACTGGCCAAAAAAGTCTTTTGTTAATGCATTTTTAACTTTTTATATTTTTAAAATAATAAACACACGAATCAGTTAACGTTTCAGCAAACACTAAAATAGTAAAACTCAAAATATTTATTGTAAACAACAATATCGTTTCATATTATAGCACAATCGTATCTGATCGACGCTACATCAATATTTTCTGCGCCTATAAACATTTATTTTAAAAATGTATTCATCAATACCTAATGTTTTTACTTGTGTACATGAAATTCGTGAAAAATAATTCTATAATACACAGAATTTTTTATGTGTTGTCCTTAATAAGCTATGTATGAGCTTCGCGTAGACTATATTACCAACTCATATTATTTAAATAGAATTATTTATTTAATTTAATATAGTTAAGTTATTTTATTTATGGTTTTCTAATTTATTATTGTACAGTTAGTTATTTGTACATAATTAATTGTTTGTTTTTTTTTTAATAAGTTTGAATATAGTGACGTATTCTTACTTTTGTAGTAATAATAAATAAATTGTTTTAGATAAAGTATTATTATTGATTTCATTCTATTTCAAAGTTGCGTAAAAAATTGTTTTTCATAATTTATCAATTATAGATGTATGTAAATGTAATGTAAATGCAATACTCTCCATATTATTTAGCAATACATCACTATTCATATACATATTATGATTGGATTATATAACGAGTAAATTTTTTTTAAATAATTACTTTAAAATTAATAATTGAATTTGATTTCTAAAATGTCAATTTATATTTTAATTAATTATTAAATATCTACGTAATCAAATTCGTGTATAAATGGAAATAATTGAATGGAAATATTATGGGAAGTTAGATAATTAACGTTTACATATTATTTTGAAGGTGTCCAAAAAATCCGAAAAAAATTAGTGAGGGGGTTTACGACAATCTCAATTAAAAGTTAAATAAACTTAAAAACTAAGTCTTCCAATAAAAAGGGGCGGAATTAAAAAATGCACTGGGGCGCCAAAATTCTAAATACGACCCTGTGTCTGGGACATATATGTACATACCATAGTATTATGTTACATTATGTACTACTTAGATCTATTTGGATATGTCGAAAAAATCATTCATGTACAAACTTAAGCAAGTTTTCAGTCCCATAACTTTGTTTTGATGACATATTTTAACGTTTAAAATTTTTTTTACATATTTCTTGTGATAGGTATTATGTGTTTATGTATCATGTGAAAGGTCAGTCATTAATAGTTTCAAAATTATAATAAGATATTATAATATTATAATAATTATTATATAAGTCTAAAATAATATCCCATAATAGATTATATCATATTATCACTGATTATAGAATAGATTATCCTAAAATTAATGGTTTTATGTTTTATCATCAGTGTTACCTATTCATTCTAGTGTTTATTTCTGCTACAGGTGGCACTGATTTATCAGTTTCTTAGCCCTGTTTCATGATTCATGACTTTGTAATTGGCTATAAATAATATTATTTAATTTTTTAATTTTTAATTTGACTAATGACTATAGCTGATGGTAATATTTCTTGTTGTTCGCCATATTTGGATTTTGGTCGTCTTTTGTCGTTCGTGCTGGTGTGCTGGCCATGTTCTTCGTTACGGTTTCTGTCTCTTTGTTGTTGCAGCCATTGCGTTCAAATGACGTTTTCTTATATGTAAATTTGTTAATCAACATTATTGGTAATTATCGTTCAAGTAACCTTGTTTCCTGTCATTAATATTTTTTCCCCCATTTTTAGGGTAGTCATTTTTACCTATTGTATTCGTGTCCGACGTGATTTGTCTTTTTAGTTGTGTTGTCCGGCTGCCAACAAAAACGGATTTAATTATTCATGTTAAAAGTAAGTGGTGCACCATATTAGAGAATTATTGTCATACATGTATTGATATTATATTAACTATTGAAATTCTGAAAGAGAACTCTCATATTCAATTGATGTTTTCTAGAAACAAAACATTTTGGCAATGAGATAATATATTCATTAATAATTAAATAATTGTTCATTGGTACATTTCAGACTAGAGTCAACAACGGTTGGTGAATGGCAGTTATTACAAACTTCAAGAGAGCTTTGTAAATTCAGTGATTTAGAAAGATTTCTAGCCAGTCATGTGTCAGTTTATGAAGTTGGTAAAATAGGTAAACCCAAGATGAAGACACTATTTATCAAGGGAGGCCCGCTAACTGAGAAAGTATTCTTAACAATCATTTTCTTTTTCTATTTATTTATTTATGAATGCAACTTGACATGGGTATTAATAACACATTTAAATTTAAATTAAACAATCTAGTAGATGGGTATACAGAATATAAGATAGAATAAAACAAAACAATATATACATGCTGGAATATTAATAAGATATTGTATATTTTTGAAATTTGATTATTAAAGTCATACACCAAGTTCTGCTCTATTTGTGTAATAGATGGTTAAACCTGTCTTTCTTAGTTCTTAATCAATTCAGGGTCACTCATTGTGCTCAATTTAGCTTGAAACTTGGGACTCATGTCATGGTGTCATCCATTCAGCTGTATGTAAACTTTCTTGCAATGTGCACTTCTATCACACTCAGGTGTACAGTATAATGCCACATTGTACGCTAGGGTTAGCGCTGAAATGCAAAGCACATTTGCATGATGACACTAATTTATGCCTGCTAGCTTGGCAATAATGTTGTCGCGTGTCTTTATTTTGTTTTATACGGTCTAAAGGTGCTGTTTGATAGATTTCTTACTTTAACGTAGAACATGTTAGTTGTAGGTTCACAACAGTGTTATTTGAAAGTTCTGTCCAATCTTACTCCCAGATATTTAGGTGCTTCTTCGGTTTTTATTTTTTCACCATTAGTTTCTATATTTATCACTACTGGTTTGCCAGTTGTAAGTTGAATATCGTTGTAATTGATTTGCCAGTTGTAAGTTGAATGTCGTAACTGATTTGTTTGAATTAAATTTGAGATGCAATTTTTGGAAGTACTTCTGTAATTTTACCAACATCGCTCTCTGTTCAGTGCTCTTACGATTTCTTCAAAGGATGTAGATTGTATAACTAGTACTATGTCAGTCACATTTATAAATTTCCTCGACACTATCAGTCTTATTTGCTGTATATACATATATATATATATAAGACTTTTATTTATTAATTTAGGAATTCAAATCAAACCAATGTGTTGCTCTAAACATAAAGTTTTTATTTATTATTATTACATACTATTTATATTATATACAGTACTTACCTAAACATAAAGAAACGACAATTATTGTTTGTTATTCAATAAAATTCCTAAACTTAAAACTACTAACTAGGCATTACATATTTCATTATAATATATCTTACTTATCATTATTACTGTTATCACTTATCAGTTATCAGTTTATCACACTAACCGTGCAGAGCACGGTAAAATTAAATTTAAAGAATTATATATTCTTTACATCTCTTCCACCGGGGCAGAAAATTTTCATCTCGAAGTCAAGTTCAACTGGTTCTACTCCATCCAATGTAGAAGCCGGAATAAGTTTCGTGATATGGAAATTATTTGATTCCGATTTTTTGTGACCTGTGTTAATCCTATAGATTGAATTTGATATCCTCTCTATAATCTTGTACGGTCCAATCCTCGGTTCATCCAGTTTTCTCCTGTTTAGTTTGTTTCCATTTTCCACATACACCATATCTCCTACGTTGAATTCCATGTCTTTTCGATTTCTATCATATAGCTTTTTGTTTAATACCAATATGGCATACATTTTCATGTATGTTCTTTATGAGTTTAATGCTGAACTCCTCTGATAACATTATTTTTTTATTTTTTTACACTTCTTAAAATATACATTGTTCTTTTTAATCAGCTTGTTTTCTTTGTTTCTTACCTCTTCATTATGTTTTTGATCTGTTAGAATATCATCCAGTTTTATTAGATTTATTATTTTCAATTGTTCTTCTTTATTCTCATTTGTCTCCAATACTGGGTTTCTGCTTTGGCAATCTGCCTCCAAATTGTCTTTCCCTGAAGCATATTTAATTTGAAAGTCATATTGTGACAGATAGCAGGTGAAATCTCCTAGCTCCTCATCAGTCCTAGATTTAATGTTCATATTCTCTAACGGTTTGTGATCGAAATATACTGTAAATGATCTACCTATCAGCCAGTATTGCCAGTATCTTACTGCTTCTTTGATAGCTAAACATTCCAAATATATTGCTTTCTTTTTTTTTTTGGCTGCATTCAGTTTTTTTGAGAATTATGCCACCAGTTTTTCCTTTCCATCAAGCTGTGTTTGTTTGAGAATGGCTCCTACACCTTCCAAAGATGCATCTGTGTAGATCTTGATTGGTAAATCTTTATCAAAAATTTCTAAAACTGGTTGTGAGCATAGTAGTTTTTTTATATTTTCAAAAGCTTTTTGACACTCTATCGACCAGATAAATCTTTGGTTTTTTCTAAGTAAATTATGCATTGGATCTAGGATAGTTGCATTATTTGATATGTATTCATGATAAACATTTATTTTTCCCAGAAGTTGCCTTATATTTTTTTGAGTTTTTGGAACAGGAAAATTATTTATTGAAACTAGATTATCTTTTACAGGCCTGATAGAGTTATTTTGTATAACATGACCAAGATATTTCACCGAGTCTGTTGCAAATGTACATTTTGTAAATTTTAATCTGAAACCTTCAGTTTATATTGCCTTTAATAACTGTGTTAAATGACTAATGTGGTCATAAAAATTCTTAGAAAATATAAGAATATCATCAATATAGTTAACAGCAAATTCTGTAAGTTTATATTTCCTCAATATTGTACTTAAGACTCTCTGAAAAATTGCAGGTGCTGTTTTTAAACCAAAGGGCAGACAAGTCCATTGAAAGTGTCCTTCCTGTGTCACGAACGCAGTCTTTTTTCTATCCTCCATTCTGAGTGGAATAGACCAAAATGCAGAATTTATATCTAATGTTGAAAAGTAATTTCAGTTCCTTGTCTTTATCACTAGGTCATCAATCAGTGGGAATGGTTGTGCTTGAGGTACTACTATTTTGTTCAAGTCTCTGAAATCTATGCATAGTCTAGATCTTCTCTTATCCTCTTTCTTAAATGCTAATGTGACTGGTGCAGCAAATGGACTGTAAGATATTTCAATGAGTTTTTTTTCAAGTAATTTTGATATTTGTTCTTCTATCTCATTTTTATCCTCTACGGAGCATCTATAAGGTCTTTTATTACAGTATTTGTCAACTGATAAATCAATACGTGCCTCATATTCTCTCACTGTACCAATGTCATATTTATCATTTGCAAAAATTGACTTGTTATTTTCAATTAGTTTATTTATTTCATACTTTTGATTGTTAGTTAAATAATCTATCTTAGTTTGGAAGTTATTTTCCTCTATATCTGTAACTTTAGTATTTTTTTTTTCTTCAATTTTATTTTTTTGATTTAAATTGTTGTTTTGAGTTATTTTTAAATGTTCGTTCTGAATAAGTTTGAATTTTTTTATAATATCTAATCCTATCAAAAAGTCATATTTGAAGTTTTCTTCATCTATGATGTAAACATCTACTTTTTTTTCAATTTCATAAATTTTAATTTTTATATTTGTCAAACCATTTGTTTTTTTAACACCATTAATTGTTCTTAAGTTTGCATTTTTTATATTATTCATTTTTCTGTATTTTATTTTTAATAATCTAGAATTTATTAATGAAACATTAGACCCAGAATCGTATATCCCAAATATTTCTAATTTATTATCTAATAGCAGTTTGACTTTAATTAATGGTGTAACAATTAGTTTTTTTGATCTGTGTCATTTAATTCAGCTTCAACTACTGAATTATTTACATGCTTGATGTAATTTTTTTTCTCTCTATCATTTTCTCTTGTGTTGAACCAACATACTGATTCAGGGTGGTAACGAGTGCCTTTATTAAGTTTTTCACAGTTTTTACATGGTTTTTTTCTTCATTTTTATCTCTATAGTTCATGCTTAGGATCTTTTTTTTCTCAAAAAAACTTTTTTTTTTTATTACCATGTGTTCATAGTTGCTGATTTCACTAAACAAATCCACAGTGTCTTTCAATACCTCTCTATCAATTCTATTAAGTATAAACTAAGAATAAGATCTATTAAGGTACCTGAATCAATTGTTCTTCTCATATCCAACAAAAGCTTTTCTTTTTTTTTATTGCATAGTCCAGTAACGAACCATCTCTTTATTTGTATAATAATGCATAAGTTACTGGGTTCCAACCTTTACTTGAAAATGTTTCACAAAATTTGTTTTTCCAAATTTTCCATTCTGAGTCTCCTGTTAATTTTATTATCATAGAGCTATACCAATCTGTACATGATTAATCCATGAATAATCTGAGAATTTCAATTTTTTTGTGATCCTCATTAACATCAAAGCGAATGCATTCTTTTTCAAAATTATTTATCCAATGCCTTGCATTTAAATCTTTGCTTGTAAATTTTTCAAGTACAAATTTTTCTGAAATATTCTTTAAATTTTGATCTCTAGGTATCTGTGCGTTTCCAACTAATGTCTCTAATAGTTTTAAGGTATTTAAATTTAAAGCATTTAAACTATCTTTTTCTTCTTGGATCATAGTGTTAGCAGGTTTACATGTTATTTCTTCTAAGCACTGGCCTGCGAATAACATGTTATCATAATCATCCATGTAAACTTTTTTTAATTCCTCATTTAGTGGTATCCAAACTTTTCTGAATTGGTGTCTTTTTTTAATGAGTTTTTCACCATATTATAAATAGTAGTTGTACTCACCTCTTTATGGAAACTTATTTGTTGTAATTCATCCGGTATAGCATATGTTTCTTTAGCTTCAGTGGTAATCGAGGTTATAGCCATCAAATTTGATTTTCCATCGCTTGATGGTTTAACCATAAATTCAAATAGTAGCTTCTTCATATTGCTTAAACGAAATTGTCGTTTTATAAGACTTTTATTTAATTTATTAATTTAGGAATTCAAATCAAACCAATGTGTTGCTCTAAACATAAAGTTTTTATTTATTATTATTACATACTATTTATATTATATACAGTACTTACCTAAACATAAAGAAACGACAATTAATGTTTGTTATTCAATAAAATTCCTAAACTTAAAACTACCAACTAGGCATTACATATTTCATTATAATATATCTTACTTATCATTATTACTGTTATCACTTATCAGTTATCAGTTTATCACACTAACCGTGCAGAGCACGGTAAAATTAAATTTAAAGAATTATATATTCTTTACATATATATATATTTAAAAGCATCTGGGAGAAAATAACCCCTTGTGGAAGTCTTATTTTGTAGGATATTGTATTTGCTTGTTTTTCCTCCGTGTGTTACTCAAACATTTTAACAAAATAGAATATCATACTTTGATACATTTAACGCAATGTTCATTTGGATCTCTATTATTTGTCACTCGGTCATTTCTTGATAGGACAACCTATAGGAAAATAGGATCAGTATCAAGTACTATTACTCATTGAAAATTACTCCATCAGTGTTTTCAAGGTTTTTGGCATAGGTGGTCATCAAAATATTTGTGTACCCTCCAAACTAGAGTGAAATGGACCACCGACTAACCTATTGTAAAAATTGGTGATATAATGGTAATAAAAGATAGCCAGGGACCACCCCTATCATGGTGTCTGGGTCGCGTTTTGCAAGTTATGCCTGGTGATGATAAAATAGTGCGATTAGCCAAAATGCTGACTGACTAAGCATGGCGAAATTACCAGACTGGTAGTAAAATTAATTCTTCTACCTATGGAATAACTTATAAGTATAAAATAGTTTCTTTTTCCTTTCTTGATTTATTTATTTTTTTATTATATATACATATAGTTCACCTCTTGCTGGTCTTATTTTTAGTTTTAATCAGTGTAACCATAGTTTATTATGCTCATTGGTGTTACGGCGCACTTGAGTATGTTTTATACCTACTTGTCAACCATTATTGAGGTGTTCAAAAGAACACAATGTATATTATTATCATATTTGTAAATCTCTAGTCGATATAACACCTCAAAATTGTTACCCTGTGTTTCTTTTGTTCCTATTTTCAATTTTTTTGTATTGTATAATTATTGATATTTTTTAATTAAAAATTTATGATCTCTTGATACTTGTCCCGTTCGTTTAGCACTGATAATTTCAATTATAGCAGTTGCCGCAAATTACTCAAGCTCAGCAGTTTTTAACATAACTTTATTGTGATGCTGCCCATCCCAATAGACAACATACAGTACTGTTCATTATTCACGCGTTACACTAATGTACGTCAGCTCATTATGGTCACACTCTTTTACCCCTCCCGCAAATGATTGTTATCAGTTAGTTCTGAGTTTGAAAAACAAAACGGAAATCGCTATGATCGTGTGCACATGTTTTGTCTTTATTTGCACCATTTACCAGTGCAATGTGCACTTGATATATTTATGTGTTGAGTATTTTCTACTTCATTGTTCGTACATGTTGATACAGACATTGTAAGGAATTGTGCAGTCCAATTACTAACATAGTTTTGTTTACAGATATATTTTGGCGGTGCTGGTTATTGGGAAGTGTCTATATGAAGTCAATTGTTTTTCTATGAGCTTGTGACGAAACACAAAAAAGTATGTTTTTGCCATTTAGGCATAATTGTGAATTAGAATATATTTATTAATGTCATAGATTTTTTGTCTGTCATTATTGCTATTCATTTTGTTCATCATCCTTGTTTAGAAATTTTACTGAAGCATATGCAAGTGCGTCGTGCCAACTACTAGATAAGAGCTAATTGTGCATAAACAGGTACCGTATACTTAGATACGGTATAGTATCCAAGCTATACACCCATATGCAAAACTGAGACAAAATTTCTGGGCAAACTACAGGCTCAATTCTTAAATATTAAATCTGTTAAGAACACAGGCACCTTGCTGAACTACCACACTTAAAACTCAGTATACCACAGTTAAATATATTATATTGTAGATTATCTTTTAACGCTAAATGTATTTCTGTCAGTAATAAAAGTATAGATATCTATAGGCTGGTTTACACATAGTAATTGACTGGTATGCCAGCTTAGTTGATTGGTAGGACACTAGCACATTGCAATTGGCATTCCAATGCTATTTGGCGCTTTATTGTTATTAGCGTCCAAAACAATCAGAGAACTGCATAAAAATGACCCTCAAGAGTTTAAAGCTGTGATGAGATACAAAATTCCAGCAGTTAACGGGCAACAATTATTGTTTACACAGTACCAGTCAGCTGGTATCAAATGCGGTATGGTGGAGGGAGAAGATGACGCGCCAGCAGAACAAAAATATTTGTTTTACTAGCATTGCCACTAACTGACCTGCTGGCAACGCCAGTAACTAACATGAACCATTTACACGATACCAGTTGCTGGAATACCATTACTGGCGACCTCTACTGGCACGTTTACTGGTACCATGTAAATCAGTCTTATACAACACTGCGAATAAGATAACCCAAAAGATATTGTAGGCTTTCATGAACTGTCGAAAGCGTATATAAATATATATTAAACATAGGCTTTACTCTAACTGTCTCTAACTGTGAGACGCAATATGGTCCACATAGTGTATTCTGTTTACAAAAATTGTAACAGATGGTGGATATGATTAAAACACAAAAACAGAAGGGTGAATAGGAAGACTTAAGTCTATAGAAGGAATAATAATACAAGGAAAATTCAGATGACTGTAAGCCAGCACAAACGACTGGAAGCAAACCCATAAATGACTGGCAAACGACATGCTGAGAAGACCACAGGCGAAGATATACTACTGAAGATATACAGTCATTTAACATGTCAAATTTTATTTAATTGGAACACTTTAATTCTATGCGTTAATTGTATTTAATAAACATTATATTATTTGAGTATTTGAGTTAAACTAAATTCATCTGATCGGATCACGTTGATCTGGTTGGCACGCAACAAATCTAACAAAACTTTTACATGTTCATATATATATATATATATATATATCAGCATATTGTTGATCTAATTAAAATAATAAATTTTACATTTTCTGTCATATTGTTATATATGTTAATATTTTAATATAAAAATTTATGAGCATTACATCATGTTTATGAAATAAAAATATTATGTTTGTTGTAAAAGTGTATTGGATATATTTTATATATAATTCTTGTTAAAAGTTGTTACTTTTGTGTTATCTCTACAAAAATTTAGGGAGACTAAGTCTCCCCAAGCTACCCCCTATTTCCGCCTATGTATACACCTATAATGCTATAAATATAAGTATAGTTGTACAGATATCTTTTACAGTTTTTGATTCAAGTACCTAACATAAGCTTCTTACATTGCATATCGTCGTATAATTATACATACTAATACATGGTTATGATATTATAGGTTATAACGAATTAACGAATAATATAGCCTAGATACTATAATTACACTCAGTGGTGTATTTAGGGAGGTGTCCTGTAAGTTAAAACACCCCCTATTCTTTTTTTTTTTATGTAAAAAATATGTGGCTCATCTCAAATTGTAAAAGTGTAAAACATGATAAATTATTGACAATAATAAAAAATATAAATAAATTAATGTGAATGAGTGAAACTAAAACGATTCTATATTATCAAGCTATATATTTTCAGAGGAGAGAATATTGTCTAGACACCCCCCCAAAAAATCCCTAATTACGTCATTGATTACACTTGTTTATTACTATTGCATTCAGGCACCGAGAGTACCATTATGAAATTAATAGTTTTAGCTCTCCAATAACTACACCATGGCCACCGAATTATACATTGTATAGACCTTAAGCACTAAGCGGGCCTGAATTGGCCAAACGAGTTATGGAGAAAATCTTGGTAAACCAGTAAACAAATTCATAGAAAAAGTGTTATAATAAATATTTGATTTAAAACTTTTTTATTAAAATTAAATACAGTTTAGGTAGTATGTACGTTTAATAGATAAAATTTATAAGAAGGGCTGGTAAAATTTTAAAATATTGGTGGGCCGAATTTACCCAATCTGGCCCTGACCGTAAGTATAAACTATAACACGCATGGCCGTGCTAAAAGAAGGTGTCAAAAGGAACAAGTGCCTTAAGAAGCCAACAATTTTAAAGTCGCCAATAAGAATTTATATGTTTATTAATTTCAGATTTAATTTAAATATAGTTTTATTTATCTCATGATGGTCGACGATAGGGATGAGCTAAAATGAAAAAATATCGATATTCATAAAATAGAAAATTTATCATTTGATATATCGCAAATATTTTTATTCGTACTCTTGTCTATAATTTGTGAACAGAGATTTTATATAATAAATCTATGTATACGATTTACATTGATAGTTTATTCTATAATTAATGGTATTTCGTAATAATCATATATAATCATAATATCATGTATCCTAATAAGTAATATAATATTAAAATATGATAATAACATATGAAAGTAGTATTATTTTCATATTTGACGTGTACGATCCCTTTAACATTTTTAAAATATACTTTGCATCTATTTGTGTTTGAATAAATGTTTTTAAAATGCTGTATGTACTTGGAAGGTACCATAATAATATTGTATCGATAAAGGATAACTCAATACTGTAATAACTTCTAATTGACCATTAACTACTAAGTCTATCTTTAATAAATAATCTAAAAGTATGTTTAAATAGTAATAATTATGTCAGATAATAATTGGTATCTGACAATAAAACAAAATTAAACTTTATACCTATTTATAGTTTAATATTATATTTTAATAAAATAGCAAAATTACGGTTTCTGTTATTTAAATTTTTTTAATTTCATGACAACTAATTGAGTTTTGATCGTAGGGACTTGAAAATTTTTTTGAGTATTTACTAAGGTGAACTTCATTACAAGAGAAAATTTAGAAACGAATGGTTGAATTTCTGACTAAGTATAGACTTTTGGCTTTTTTTTCAATAATGTTTAATATTTCCTGGAGTTTTTAGTTTATTGGTTTGAAAATTTTATCGAAGTCTAGACATATACGACTAAATGTTTTTACAAAATATTTTGATAATCGTGACTGATCATTTTTTTTCATAAGCTTTTAAAGTAAGTGTTCTTAAAAATCAGCAAAATTGCATTCATTATTTTATTTTTTTATAACTAAATAAGTTTAGATCGTAGAAAATTGAAATTTATTTTAAATATTTACATTCATAATTTACACACGTGGTAAATTTTTGGAATGGATTATCAGTATAGCATATTGTAATAAATTGAGTTTAGCTCAGAATCGTATTTTCTAATGAAATATCATTGCATTTAAATCTTAAGTATATTAAATCACTAATTTCTCCGAGGACCGAAAGAGGAACGTCCACAATCGACATTTCCCACTTTTTTCTTATTTTTCTATTCTCTTTTTTTTTCATAATAATGTGATTATAAATTAAATAAAAGAATTTTAAACTATTTTGAATAGAGAATCTTCATCCTCAATAATAATATAATTGGTGCCTTAGCTGTACACAGGGGCGTCATTTCAGTATTTTAATAAAATGAGCGAAAATTGAAGCAGGCCAAGTTTTACGCCGATCGGGTCAATTTTGTTTAATATTAAAATTATGTTAGTAACTGACAATTTCATTTGTGATGCATTTTTAAGGAATGTACAATGTTTTTTAATTATACGTTATTTTATTAAACATACCTATATCATTATTCACTGCTCAACAAACTATAATGACACAAAATACAAACGACAAAATGGTACAAATATACAAATTTACAATAAGTCCGTCTACAATGTTATTGTAGATTATAAAGGTGGCGTATGGCGTATGAATATTATGTATCGGCGCGATAAAATACATAAAAAAAAATAGAGGAGCCGTGGCCCACCCTGCTCTCCCCAAATGGCGTTCAACAACAGTGCCAAGTGTTTTTTTGGCCTAGCTTTTTCACCTTTTAGATAGAGTATAATTTGGAAATTAAGTAATTTTTAAACCTCTAATTTTTTTGATTGAAAGTAGTATATATATATATATATATATAGATATTCCATCACTCAATGGAAACTTAAATTTAGATATAGGCCGTATTGTAAGAGATCACCTTAGTTTAAATTCTATTATTGGTTTTGTTAAAAATTGTTCTTCTAATTTCTGTTGTAGAATTTGATAAACGAAAAAATCTGATTTAAAAATTCAATATTATGAGTTATGACAATATTTCTCTTCTTAATTAATGAAAAAGTATGTTAATAATTTAAATAAAAATTATTCATCAGAAGGAGGATTAAAAGAAAAAATGTATTTGGTTAGATGTTAAAGATTTTAATTAGTTTGATCAATTAAATTTAGATATTATGCACGATGCACTTAAAGGGTGAGCTAAATAGCATTATGTGTCTTATTTCAGTATACCACAAAAAATACTTAAAATTCTTTTCGATGCAAGTATTAAATGATAGAATATTGGGTAGGTTTTATTTGGACCAGGAAATACCAGATCATGCATGCTATCTTTGGACCTTAAAATGTAGGAAAAATTAATCCATCAGCATCCGAAATGTTATTGATTAGATATTTTAGTTTACTTGTAAGGAATTTGGAATTATAAGTGAACCAATTCTAGACCTATATTTATGTATATTGTTATTGATATTATATTAACATCACTCAAAGAAAATAGTTGTTTGTTACTCACAAATAATTTGAGACTATTTATTTAAAATTTAGTAAAAATGTACTAAAGCCATAATTATGTTTTTTTACGCATTATCCTAACATTATAAAAAGGAATGGTCCCGTTATTCACTTATGGTCAATGCGTTTTGAGGCAATACACAGAATTAAAAAAAATGCTGCAAGATCATCGGTGGTAATATTTGCTTAACATTGGCCATAAAGTATCAAGTACAATTTATTATGGGACCTAGGAAAATATTAAATTCTATAAAATTAAATCCGAACTGATCCTTAGTAATGAGGAACCACTAATTGTATTAGTTGGGCTGAAATCAATGGACGACATAAGATCAATTGCATTATGACTAAATATAGATGATGAAAATCTACAGTTTGTTTCGGTTAAAGGCATCTTCCTTTATAGATCACAAAGAATTATTTTAATTTTATAAAAGAAGAGAAGAATGTACCTAATGGTTTTACGTTTGCCTATTTTTTGCTTTCGAAAGAAAATTGTATTTACTTCTACTTGATACATTATTTAGCTCATTTTTCGAATATTTCATTGGAATAAGAATTATTACGTGATTATCACTATAATTCTAATATTACTGAATATCATTTAATTTACACTAAGAATAGATTAACTTATAGTATTATTGAATACATTTTTTGGATAATCAACTTAGGTACTTTATATTACAACATTATTATTGCATATTTATAATATAAAAAAACATTTATAAAAATAAATTTCGATATCATTTTTCGAAAAATATCACTAGAAAAAATAGGTCATAGGAGAGGATGTCTCTCCCATATTCCTTAGTAAATACATCAATGCTGCTCATAGGTAATAACCGATAAATGAAATGATAATACAAACATTATTATCATAATTTGTTATTTGTTATCCATCATTATCATTATAATGCTAATATTACTGAATATCATGTAATTTACACTAAGAATAGATTAACTTATAGAAATATTGAATACGTTATTTGGATTATCAACTTAGGTACTTTATATTGCCATATTATACGGGTGCACAGCAGCTTGGATCTGTTCAGTCTTTTCAAATCTAGCTGGTTAGCTACCCAAACCGTTAAGGGATAGGAGGGTATGCGTACGCCTATTATTTCTATATTTTTGAAGTAGAAATATTTGAATCAAATAGGCGTTTTATTTTCCATGATTCATTTATATAACAATATAGTATAATTTGAAATATTATACATGCACACAATTATCTAAAATTCAATAGCACAATCGTGTTTTTCAATGTTTTGTTATTACGCCATTCTTACAAACACGATCGAACTATAAATAACTGCATATTTTTAATATGAAAAAACAATTTCACATTCAACTAGGTATTTATATCATTAGTAAGTTATTGTAATCCAATGTGTCAAACATTTTTTTAACTTCATGTGTAATTTTTGTGAACATTTGTATTCAAAACAATTTAATACATACATATTATATTAAAATAATTCGGTAAGTATATATCTTTATTAATAAAAATCGATAATCAAATAATGTCACTTTGACATTTATGTCTAGGAGTATAATATATATAATTGTGTAATAGTATGTATGACATCGATCTATTTGGATACGTCGAATAAATATTTCACGTATGAAATTTTGAATTTTTTTTTGTTATCAACTCAATTTTACACCTGACCATTATTGTTTTTAAAGACAGTTCTTTGTCAAACATTTACATCCGTCTGTCGAATTTCAAATAAATCTGTTATATATTAATAACAATGCCAGGCACAATGGTTATAAAATGTAACTAACAAACGCCAAAATATGCAAAACCAACGAAAAATATACGCACACTCAAAAAAATTGCAAAAGTGGCGAAAAAGTACGTATCAGTCCTCTGAAATCCAAATAAATCGGTTTTTATCAAGTAGTATGTACTACCCTCGATTTATTTGGATACGCCGTATTAGTATCTGTATCATAATACGTCGTATAAGTCTTTCATGTACAAATTTCAGCAAGCGTGTTTTTTAATAATGGTTATTTGTCAAAAATGTGCATAGGTCTGCTGAATTTTAAATATATCGGTTTATATTTAAAAACAATTCCAGGCACAATGGTATAAAATGTAACCCATAAACGCCAAAAAATACAAACCGACAAAAAATATACGCACACTTAAAAATATTGCAAAAGTGGCGGAAAAGTACGTATCTGTCTGCTGAACTCCAAATAAATCGGCTTTTATCAAGTAGTATGTACTACCCTCGATTTATTTGGATACGTCGTATAAGTATCTGTATCTTAATACGTCGTACAATTCTCATGTATAAAGGTACAAAATGTAATCAATACCGACAAAAATGTTGGCACACGCAAAAATATTTCAAAAGTGACGGAGCGCAAAGCAAGCAGCGAACAGAATAGTGAATACTGAACAGTGAAAGCTAATAGCCCTTAGAAAATCGACTTAGGCTAAATACCATAGAACTGACGAAGGCATCGGACGACTCATCGTGGAGATCATAAAAACGTAGAATACCTATATGAATACTCAAAAAAATATTTTTCACGGAAAATAAAAATTCAAAATTTTGGCGACTTTCCGTAATTTTTATGTAGTTTTTCTTCTCCCAAGGAAAAAATTTTGAGAAATTCGAAATATAAGCTAAATAAAATATCAACTAGATTCAATTTTTTACCGAAAACATACCCTATTCATGGTAATCGAATCATTATTTTTACCCAAAACAGTGTTTTTAGTCATAAATTTTATATTATTTATACGAGATATGAAGTACTAAGTTATAGAATACGAGATTATTAATTTTAAGTATCGGGATATGTTTTGACGGTAATGTGGGTATTAATTATTATTAATTAAACACTATGTTGCTCATTTTATATTATATTTAATATTCTTCTTTTAGATTTTAGAATAATGTGTTAATTTTAAATAGATTTTTTTTTTTTGTGTATGAAAACACATTTTTGGATAGAAATAATGGTCCGATTACCATAAATATAGAATGCTTTCGATAAAAAATAACATCTAGTTGGTACTTTATTTGATTCATTTTTCGAATTTCTCAAAAGCTTTTCCTTGGGAGAAGAAAAACTACCAAAAAATGGCGGATAATCGGCAAAATTACGGTTTCTGAAATTTAAATTTTTTTAATAATAAATCTCATAGTCCCCCTTTTTAATTTTTCCAATTTCAGCACTGAATATATCTAAAAAAAAATATATGAATTACAATAATAATAACAAATAAAAAATTATTTTAATAAATCCTTTTTAATTCAGAAGACAACCTTGACGGTAATTGAATAAATTATGTAATTACAACTTTTGATTTTTGTTCAAAATATTTAGATCAGAAATTTGTACATAGTAAATAGTCTTTTTTTGCTTCAAATACTTTACTTTAATTTCACTGTTGTATTCTAAAATCTAATGTTGTATTATTGTAATATAACAATTGATATAAAAATATTAAAACTATTTTTTGTGAATATCAATTTCTAGAAGTTTGAAACAAGAATATTCTCCATTGTCATAAATTGTTAACAGAAAAAGATTATGTTTGTGCATTTTACTTTGATGCCAAGAGTAAAGTAAAATATGTCGATCTAACTGAATATGACTATAACTGAAGGATTTGTAGAAACAATAGAAACTACTACTTTAATTTTAAGAAATGAAGCATCCCCTTCAATATTCTCAGGTCTTTCAAAATATTAATTAAAAACAATAAATAAATGGCCACCACCAAAATCACGTTTAATTGGTCCAAAAAAAAAAAAGAAAAGAATTATGAGAGTATCGTCATAAAATTTATTAGATTTACCAAAAGTCTATGAAGGAAAATAATAAACCAAAATAAACCGATTCACAACATCTAAATTCTGCGTCGAGAGGCGCATGACGCGCCGGAATTGTCAAATATATAATAACTTAAAAAATATATCGATTTGTTCTTATCTTGACCCTAGTAGAAGGATTTTATCCTGGAGGCGCGCTTTTCAGGGCTTTATTTAGGGGGGGCATAAATGGGAAAAATTGTGCCATGTGACGAAATATTTAATATTTTAGGGAGCGACTGCTGGATTTTTGACATTTTCAGATTTATATGATTATATATTATTCAATTATAATCATACAAGTTTCTAATAAATGCAAAGTCCATTTATAGTAATTAGTAGACCATTGTTGATACTCAAAAAAGTATAAAAAATACTTATAAAAACAAAAACATCATTTACGATTTA
>CM023358.1:35186546-35198357 GCA_013282895.1 Eriosoma lanigerum
ATATTTTGTAAATCGTAAATGATGTTTTTGTTTTTATAAGTATTTTTGTACAAAGGATAAGTACACTTTTTTGAGTATCAACAATGGTTTACCAATTACTGTAAATGGACTTTGCATTTAATAGAAAATTGTATGATTATAATTGAGTAATATTAAATCATATAAATCTGAAAATATCAAACATCCAGCAGCCGTGCTCCCCAAAATATTAAATATTTAGTCACATGGTGCAATTGTTCCCATTTATGCCCCCCCCCTAAATAAAGCCCTCAAGAGCGCGCCTTCAGGATAAAATCCTACTAGGGGCATGATGAGAACAAATCGTTATATTTTTTAATTTTTTATATATTTGACAATTCCGGCGCATCATGCGCCTCTCGACGCAGAATTTAGATGTTGTGTATCGGTTTTTATTTTGGGTTTTATTTTGGTTTATTATTTTCCTTCATAGACTTTTGGTAAATCTAATAAATTTTATTACGATACTCTCATGATTCTTTTTTTTTTTTTTAAACCAATTAAACGTGATTTTGGTGGTGGCCATTTATTTATTGTTTTTAATTAATATTTTGAAAGACCTGAGAATATTGTAGGAATTGCTTCATTTCTTAAAATTAAAGTAGTCGTTTCAATTGTTTCTACAATTCTACAATTTCTACAATGTAATATTAAATTGTTTAAAGAGTATTAATCTGATTATTAATGATATATAATGTTTAAGTACATTTTTACTAAATTTTAAATAAAAATAATAAGTTGTTTAAAATTGTTTGTAAGTAAAAAACAACTATTTTTATTAGTGGATTAATTTAATAAAAACATAAGGTCCAGTAGTTTTTTTACGAGTAAAATTTTTTATTTTAAATTTTGTGTGAAGCGAGGGATGTATTGGATTTACAAAGATGATTTTTTTATGTATGAAAACACTTTTGCGAGTAGAAATATTTATTGGTCCAATTACTTTAAATTTGGTATATTTTCGGTAAAAAATTGTATCTAATTGATACTTAATTTAGTTCATTTTTCGAATTTATCAAAAGTTTTTCCTTGGGTGTAGAAAAACTATCAAAACGTGGCAGAAAATCAATAAAATAACGGTTTCCATTTTTTAAAATTTATTTATACCGTGATAAAGTTTTACGATGATTCGGACGATGGAGCGAAATACCCTGAATCTTTTGCCAGTTTACCACCGGCCGTCACCGTTCAGTATTTAATATTTATTTCGATGCTCGCTTGGCGCTCCGCCACTTTTGGATTTTATAAAAACAAACAAATTAATGTATTAATTATTTTGATTAAACGGCTGTAGTAAAATTGCCTATGGGAATCGCGTGTTAGATTTTATATAGATTCATCATAGGTATTAAAAATATTATAAAAGAGTACCTATTTTACTTAAATAAAACTATTTATTTTATTTAAAATACTGTTTATAATAGAAATATTCCATTTAAAGATTTGTACATTTTGTAATTTTGGTAATTTTTACAAAAAAAAGAACAAAATTTGAAAATTTAATAACTTAATTAATTTTTAAATACTATTTATTATTCAATTGAAAATATTACGGAAAGTTAGATAAATGTTTGTTTTTGATTTTGAAGGTCCACATGTTACCACATGTGAAAATTATCGATGTTAATATTTAAAATAAATTTCAAGTCCCTACGATTAACATTTAATAAGAAATCACAAAATAAAAAGTAATGAATTTCATTCTTCCGATTTTATGCAATATTGTTAGTTTTTCTTCTCCTAAGGAGACACATTTGAGAAATTGGAAAAATGAGTTTAATAAAGTACCAAGTAGACAAAATTTACAACTGAAAGCATATGCTATACGTGATAATCGGACCATTATTTCTACCCGAAAAAATGTTTTCATAAATATCAGAAAAAAAATAATAAAAAGCCTATAAAAAAAATTGCCTGTTAAGATTTTCAAAATATTTTGTAAAAATATTAAGTAATATAGACTATAGTATTGGGCTTTTATAAAATTTTTAAACAGATAATCCCAAAATTGTAAGTAATATCAATTGTTTTTTGGAAAAAGTACAAAGCTCTATATTTTTTCAAATAATTAACTATTCCTTTCCAAAATTTTACGACGCTTGTAAATTGCCTATGTTAGTACTCAAAAAAATTTTTAAGTTTCTACAATTAAAATTTAATAAGAAATCACGAAAAAAAATATAATAAAAAGCGTCTAAAATTTGTCTAAAATAATATCATATAATAGATAAAATATTCAAATATGATTATATTACATTTTATCATTATCACTGATTATAGAATACATTTTTCTATAATCAATGGTTTTAACATCAGTGTCACCTGTACGTTCTAGTGTTTTGTCATGTTTATATGTGCTATAGGTGGCACTGATTTATCATTTCTTAGTTCTGTTTTGTCATTCATGACTTATGAGTGGCTATAAATAATTTTATTCCATTTCTAAATTTTTAATTTGATTAATGACTATAGCTGATAGCTCATAATAATAATTCTTGTTGTTCGCCATATTTGGATTTTGGTTGTTTTTTGTCGTCCGTGCTTGTGTGCTGGCCATGTTACGGTTTCTGGCTTCCTTTCATTGCGGCCATTGCGTTCAAATCGCGTATTCTTATAAGGAAATTTGTTAATCAACACTATTGGTAATTATCGTTCGAGTAACCTTGTTTCTTGTCATTAATATTGTTTTCCCTATGTTTAGGGTAGTCATTTTTAACTATTGTGTTCGTGTCTGACGTGGTTTGTCTTTCTATGTTGTGTTGTCCGCCTACTAACGAAAACGAATTTAATTATTCATATTAAAAGTAAGTGGTGCACCATATTAGTATTGTCATACATTTGTTGATATTATATTAACTATTGAAATTCTGAAAGAGAACCATCATAATCAATTGATGCATTCTAGAAACATGAAATTTTGGCGATGAGATATATTCGTCAATAATTTAATAACTATATATTCATTGTTCATTGGTACATTACAGACTAGAATCAACAACAGTTTGTGAATGGCAGTTAATAAAAACTTCAAGACAGCTTTGTAAATTCAGTGATTTAGAAACATTTCTAGCCAGTCAGCCTATGAAGTTAAACAAGACAGAATTTATTTAGGAGGACGCGCTAACTAAAAAAGTATTCTTTAAGTAACAATTATTTTCTTTCTATATTTATTTATTTATACATGGAAATTACAATATTAATAACATATTTAAATTTAAATTTAAATTAAACAATCTAGTAAGTGGGTATATAGAACAAAACAAAACAAGACTGGAATATTAGTAAGATATAGTATGTTTTTTAAATTTGATTACTTGAGCAATACACCAAGTTCCTCTAGCCATTTGACCTCTGTCCGTCGGCATTTATGCAGAGGTGCTAACCCACCTTCAAGTCTTTTTTTTCGACTTTCTTCAACAATATGTCTTGTAGTCTGTATTACACTACACTCGCAAAATAGGAAATCGGTTATGCCCCATTTGTGTAATTGATGGTTATACCTGACTTTCTCAGTTCTTAATCGGTTCAGGGTTGCCCATTGTGCTCGATTTAACTTGCAACTTGGAACTCTACTGTCAGGGTTGCTTACAAAACAGTGGTTTCGAATGTTAGTGTTTGTCCATCTGTTTCCACATCACCTCTATTGTCTTATTTGACAGTGTCAGGTTCCTTATAGGGTTTTTGGATTTAAGTTTCATGGGTGGTTGATTTACTGTGTCTTTTTGTATTGGTAAATCTTGATAATTGCTTTAATTCTGAATCATTATCTCACTCTGACTTGTATACATAGATCTGGAGGGGCTATATTGGATAGGATTGGCATCCATTCTATTAGAGTAAATTTTATGAACCTGTTATGATTCTCATGGTGTCATTCAGGTGTACATAGACCTTCTTGCAATACGCACTTCCAGCTTACACAGATGTACAATAAACTGCCACATTGTACACTAGAGCTAGTGCAAAAATGCAAAGCACATTTGCATGACAGCACTAATTTATGCCTGCTAGCTTGGCAATAATGTTATTGCCTGTCTTTATTTTGTTTTTCATGCTCTAAAAGTTCTGTCCAACCTTACTCCCAAATATTTAGATGCTTCTTAGCTTTTGATTTTTTTGCTATTAGTTTCTATATTTATCACTACTAGTTGTAAGTAGAAAGTGGTTGTAACTTGATTGGATTCAATTTGAGGTTCAATTTTTAGAAGTACTTGTGTATTTTTACCAACTCCAGTTCAGTGCTTTTTAGATTTCTTCAAAGGATGTAGCTTGTATAACTAGTACTACTTCATTCACGTATATGAATTTTCTCGACACTATTAGTCTTTTTTTGCTGTATATATTAAAAAGCATCTAAGAAAAAATAGCCCCCGTGAAAGGCCATTTTATAGGATTTTCTAATTGCTCATTTTTCTCCGTGTGTTACTCAAACATTTTAGAAAACTGGGTATCATATTTTGATACATTTAACACGGTGTTCCATGAGAATCAATCTGTCTGATGTTAAGCGATTAAATTATTTAATGCAGAGGTTCCCAACCTTTTTATCATCAAGTACTACCAGACACTTTTATATTCAATACGTGTACAAACTTAATTAGGAGTTAACATTTATATTATTCATTCATTTATTAACATTTTTTATTAATAGAAATTTATGAATGTAAAAAAATCTTAATTTTTAGTTAAATCTTAATATTTAAATTATAATTATATTTTTAAACTTAATGTGATATTTGTTGTTAATTTTGTACAAGAACATCAATATCAGGCTGAATGGAACTTATTTTCACTCTTAAATCATTTTGAATATCGAATATAACAATTCAGAAAATCCACTCTTGCACAAATAAGCAGTAAAAAATGGAGTTAAGCATTGTAATGCTTGCTTGAAAAGAGATTTTTAAAAAATTCAGGTTTTCTTTAAAAAATCTCAATTGGTTTATTGTCCATTTCAGAGTGTTAATAATAATGTTTTAATATTTTGAAAGTTACTTTGGTTTGAAAGTGTCTCTTTACGTGTAACGCATAGGAAAATAGGGTTTTCATTATTTTCTGTTGTGTTTTCAATGGAAGTAGTATCATCGCCACACTTAAGAAATCTCTTCATAATTTAATTTTACGAACTAATTATTTTTAAAATATAAATTTTGTAAAATAAAACACTTATTTAAAATACATATTGTTTCGTACTGGACGTATAGCAACACTCTAAAATAACTCATTGACTCATTCGTATATTATCCAATAATCATTATCGCCAATTGAGTAGTTATAACCATATTATATAAAATATAAAGAACTCCAACGTTACAACTATATGAATACGCTTTATCGATAATGTTATAGACTATAGAGAATATCATTATCTAAAAACTAATTTGCTACGATTACAATCCCAATGTCATCGATATTTATAAAATTTAAATAATATTAATTAAACTAAACTAAATAATATTGAATATGTATAGTATAAAAATAATTATTTTAAAACGTGTACCATGGGTTTGATTTAATGTCTTGTCTTTCTAGTTTTGATGTAATAAAGATAATTCCAACCATTGAGGGCAACTACCATACATCTTTTTGAAGCACTAGTTGAAAAAATAATACACTAATTATTCAATCACATATACGTTTACTATTGGAAACACACACCTTTTGTTCAAAGCCAATCAGCATCTGCCTTATAAAATTTACACCATCACATTGTTTCACATGAACGTGCATTAAAGGCTATGAATCATTCTGTTGGTACTTGAGATCTCTGGCTAGTAACATTGGTATGTTCTAGACTAGACTCAACAACGGTTGGTAGATGGCAGTTAATACAAATTTCAATAGAGCTTCCCAAGTTCAGATGTTTAGAAGAATTTCTAAAATTCAGCATACAAAGTTGATGAAGTAGGTAAACACAACATGAAGAAACAAGACAGCATGTATCAAGGGGAGGCCCGCTAACTAAAAAAGTATTCTTAACAAGTACAACTGAGTCAAATCCTCAAGGTTCCAAATATTGGAAATTATGTAGCAGAACCACATAGATAGTATACATTTAAAAGTTTGCTGTATTGTCTATCACAGATCGTAAAGAGCATCTATATAAAAATAAATTATGTTATAATTCTTTATGCCCAGATCATTAGATAAAGAGTATCTATATAAATTATGTTATAATTGTTTATACTCAGGTCATCAAGTCATCCAATTCTGTACCAGTTATTGTTATAAGTGTGGTAAACGGCACAACACTAAGCTTCACGAAGATTCGCTTGCAAAACCAACTACAATGCATACCTCTACCATTTTCAGCTTACTATTAATAAATGACTCCTCAATTATTGCATACATTGTACGAGACATGTTGCCTATTGTAAGATATTCATCATTGAAGCAAATTATGCTTACCACTGCTGTTACAATGATACCAAATTCAATGGGTCAACCTATTCAATGTCGTGCTATTTTAGATTCTGGTTCTCAAGTGTGTCTAATGACAAGCAATTTAGCAAACAAATTAAAATTATGGTCTATTAAAGGTTTTTTGTCAATTGTTGGTATAGGCTCAACATCTCAACTCATGCTAACATTGTTGTTGCTACCTACCACCATATCTTCAAGATTTATGACTACCGTGTTGATCAACTTTCACATTCTAGATATGGTCACAAGTAATTTGCTAAGGCACTATGTAAACACCCATTATTTTCAAATATCAGTTGTAAAATTAGATTAGCAGATCATCAATATCATTGATTATAGAATAGACAGATGAGTCATGTCATAGAAAAAACCAGTATCAGTTAATTGTTTTCGATCACTATAGAGCGCTTTGAGCTCTGACAAAATAAAATGCGTAAAAAAAATTAGGTTTAAATAAACATTAAAAATTACAAAAGATGATTTAATTAACACGTTAAGCGCCATGCGACCGCCAGCGGTCATACTGCTATGTATAGTGCTATGTATTATTTGACCGCCGTGATACATATCGCTGTTGATTCCGAAAATGTTCGGATCAATATTTATGGAACTGTTTACTCGAAAATTATCTCATTGATATCATTTAATATATTTTTATCTCACCTATAATAATATTGTATTTATATCGTATGTTCTCGGGTAACCACGTGGCGTTGTGTTAATATTATGATTATTAATACGCCACGTGACTGCCGGCAGTCATACTGCTTTTATTATTTTTTTACCGTGAACATATTGCTGTTGATTTCGAAAATGTTCTAATATATATTTATAGATAAATAAATATAATCCTGGAAAGGCTCACAAATATGGAGTAAAGTTATTTAAAATATGTGAAGCGAATGGGTGGGTACACGCATGACGTAGAGGTGTATGCTGGTAAAAATCAAGTACATGGTAATGGTTTAGCTTGTAAAGTCGTGTTGGGATTAAGTAGACCTTATTTAAATAATGGTCATACTTTAGTGACTGATAACTTTTATACTTCTTTATCATTAGCCAATGAGTTATTAAAAAACGATACCCATTTAGTTGGTACATTGAGATCGAATCGTGTTAAACTACCTGAAGTAATGAATGCAAAATTAAAGAGTGGTCAAATTTTAGACAGGGAAAATTCTGATGGAATTGTAGTCGCTAAATGGCATGATAAAAGAGATGTGTCAATGCTATCCACAAAACATATCATTGACATGGTTGATACTGGTAAAAAAAATTAAAAAAATGAACCTATTTTTAAACCAAAAATTATTGTTGACTATAATACTGGAAAAGCAGGAATAGATTTGTCTGATCAATATTCAAGTTACAATTCTCCTATACGAAAATCAATACGATGGTACCATAAAGTGGCTACTGAAGTTTTATTTGGGACTTAAGTAGTCAATGCATTTATTGTTTATAAACTAAATAAACCTGAAAACAAAAATATGTCTATTACAAAATTCCGAGAAATGTTAGTTGATGAATTACTTGATCTGGATCAACAAACTAATTCATCAGAAACTCATTCCATACCAACTAATCGATGTCAAACCATTAAACACAAATTTGAGGAATTTATGGAAAGAGACAAAAGAAACAGAAAATAAGAAAACGGTGCCATAATTGCTATAAAATGAAAACTATGACTCTTGGATCAAAAAGAGCTAGTGAAGAAACAAAAAAAGTAAATACATTCTGTTCAACATGCAAGGAATTTACATGTTTTGAGTGTTTTAATAAAAAGCATGTAAATTAAATATTTTTATTATAAAAACTTAAAAATTTATACAGTTCTTTTTTTTATACAATTATTATTCTTGTAAATTGTAGGTTACTTTTCTTAAATAAATTAAATTATAAAGGAAATAAAAAAAATTAATTTGTAAAATATATTGTTTATTTGTGTATTGTAATCTGAGAGTAAAAAAATACTTATAGTTATAATATATATATCAAAAGAATCGAAATCTTCTTCTCTACGCCATAGTGCTATTTTAAATTTAATTTATGAAGCGCCGTGAAAATTATGCCTATTTAAAATAATAAAAGATTTTGGTCGCCGGTAGTCATATGGCATGGTAGGAAACATAATATATGGTCGCCGGCGGTCATGAAAAACCAAAATTTGAACGGAGAAGTTTGACCGCCGACGGTCGCATAGCGCTTAACATGTTGAATAATATATTTAATAAATGATTAAGTAATAATTTTGAATCTTGTAAGGAACATAAAATCTATATTATATACTTATTATTAATTTGTTAAATATTTAAAAAAATTTAATTATATTCTACAATATCACAATTAGCTAAAGTAAATTAAAAATTTTGAACCATATAAGAGTATTAATTACTATAATACCCATAAGAGTATTAATTCAATTTATAGCTACACGTATCAATTTGCAGAACCTTCAACATCGGCAGAAACTAATTCTAAAAAAAAGTTTACTTTTTATTGAATTTACTGGTATTTTATTAATTTTAAAAACAATCATAAATTTGTTATTTTGTTTCCTTTGTTTGTACTAGATATTTTTTGAAAATATTTTTATTGTAAACAGAGTCGCCAAAAAGTAAAAATTCAATGATGTGGGGTAAAAAAGTGTTTTTTTAATTTCGCTATTTATATTTACCTAATAAACAGACAGCTACTGTAATGCACAGTGTAAACTCATGATTATGAGTATTATATATTCTGTAACATTTCGAAAATCCGTTGTATTTTGGAAACGTTATGTACTGCCTTCATTGAGGTCGCCAACCAAGGTCCGAGGTATAGTAACCGGAGTACTGTGGATTTTTCTTAAATATCTTTAAACAATAAAATCAATAAAAATAAAACACTGATGATTTTTTTGAAATATTTTTTTACAATTTATTATTAAAAAAAAAACAATATTTAATTAAGATGTCGTCTGTCCCGTGAGACCATCACAAAACGACTGTCCACTCAAAACTGATATGCGCGAAGGTACGGAATCATACACGATAGGTGCCGTGAAACAACACATTTTATTATATAATAATTCATATAATTTTGGACATTACAGAACCCCCCCCCCCATAGAAATGGGAAATCACAGAGAAATACTAGGGAAGGGTAGATAAATGTTTGTATTTGAATTTGATGGTCCCTAAAATTTCCAAAAAAAAATTTGCGAGGGGGGTAGTACATAAAACCGTTTTTATTTTTAGACCCATAGATATAAAAATCAAAATTTATAATGAACAAAACCTTACTGACAAAGATAAAAAAAAAATAACTTACGAATTTCATAATACACCTTTAGGGGGACACTCGAGAGTTTCTTGTACTGTTAAATCTATAAAATTAAATTTCCAATGGAAAAATTTAAAAAAAGATGTCAAACTTTGTATAAAAAATTGTGAAATTTGTCAGAAAACAAAAACACATTTAAAAACTAAACAACCTGTTAATAACAACTACGGCTACGAAACCTTTCGGATGAATTTGTATGGACATTGTGGATCCTTTACCTCAAACATCTTTGGGAAATATGTATATTTTAACCACTCAAGACGATTAACTCATCACGCATGTGCAATGGCTTTGACATCTATATACGCTGAAACAGTTGCACAGGCGTTCGTTAAGTCTTTTTTATGTATTTTCGGGATACCTGAGTCCATTCTTACTGACTGTAAGACAAATTTTTTATCTGACGTTTTCAAACAAATGTGTAAACTTTTAGATATTGATAAAAATAAAACAACCCCATGGCATCAACAAACAAAAGGTTATCTGGAAAGATCACATAGGACACTTAAAACATATCTAAGAAGTTTCGTAGACAAAGATAGGAACTGGGATATGCTGTTATGTTATGCAATATTTTGTTATAATACTACAACGCATACTTCTACGGGTTTTACTCCTTATGAACTAATTTTCGGGCGAAAACCTAACATTCCAGCGACATTAACTAAAAAACTGGAACCACAATATAACTATGATAGTTACATTTTCGACCTTAAACGTATTATGCAAGAAACACACAAGTTAGTACGAGAGAACTTAATAGTAAAGAAAAAAACGTATTATGATAAAGACATAAATGAAGTAAATTTTCATGTGGGAGATAAGGTATTAATAAAAAAACATAATAAAAAAAATTAATAAAAAAAAATTCTTTAAGTCTTAATTGGTTGGGACCATATGAAATTATTATGGTACACGACAATGAGAATATAACCATAAAAAAAGAAGGAAAGATTATAGAACCCATAAAAATAATGTAAAGAAATTTTTCGACTAAAAAAAAAATTAAATAAATAAATAAAAGTTATGTTATACATCCAATACTATACAGGAATCTTTAATATATCGAAATCTAGAATTAACTTATCAGCTTTTCGAAATTAATACAATGTTAGAAATTATTCAATTTGCAAAAATAGGGCAAATACATTCAAGTTTAATAGATCAACAGGAATTAATGGAACAATTTAAAGATATTAAGATTTCTCTTCCCATGGGGACAGACTTTCCAGTAGGTATAGATATGGTAAATAATTATGAAATAATTAAACTATCGGACGTGGCGGTTCATTATAATAATAACAATATTGTATTTATAATAAGTATATTACAAGAACCGAAATAAGTTTCAGGAAATTTCGAAATTATGTACGTCGAATTGTCGACTTCAATTTTTCACAAATTACAATATAAAAACGAATGGATGTTTGCAACAAAGGGAGAAACTATTTTTATATCTTGCGACACGGACAGGGAGTCAACTAGACACTCATTGGAAGGAGTCGGAATATTCCAACTTAACAATACATGTAAGGCATATGTGTCACGAGATATATTAATACCAGGACAAGTATCGGACACGACCATTTATTAAGATTTCATTCCGAAATCTGTTACAGGAAACCTAACAAAAATAATTGGATTCAATAATATGGAGGACAGACACGTAAGAAATAATATAATGAGCGATTTACATAGTGTAGCAATTTCAAGTAAAGAAATTCAAGATTTTATCAAACAAAACAGTCAAGTTCAGCAGATGGAGAAAAATCAAACCAACTATAACTATTTATTATATACATTTTCAATTGTGGGCTGTGCAGTGATACTGTTTCTAATTCAAATATTAAATAATGTAATAAATTATTTTATAACAAGAAGATCAGCTATGCAACCATATGTTACATTTTGTAATTAAAATAAAAAAAAAAATTTTAATTTTAATTTAATTTTTTTATTATTTGATGAAAATATTATAAGATGTTAATGAAGTTTTAATTTTTTATTTTGAAGGTTTCTTAAAAATCAAAAAAAAATTTGCGA